>AP025051.1:20777970-21028395 GCA_036186865.1 Eustoma russellianum
TTGGTGAGTTTTAGGGTTGGGTTGGGGTGTGGGTGGTTGGGCCGTGGGGTGTGGGGCTGGTTTTAGGGTTTGGTTTGTGTTGTGAAGACAAGCACACGTAGGACTACCAGATTTATAGCATGAAATCAATCACAATGCGAATCATAAGATGCATACAATCATCACCAACTAAAAGCTTCGGTAGCAACAAGATGACTTGAAACCGAGGTAGCTTTATAGGATGATGGTTGTAATATTTTGAAGAAGGCTGAATGTAACCTAAAAATGCAACGAACCCTAATGTGTTCAAGTTTGAATGACTAAAAAATCAGATTGTGATATGAGAGGAAATAAAGGAAATGACACTTGAATGATGAAAAGCAAATTGCAGCAACGTGCAAGGACTCAACTAATGTGGGCGTTTTTGTTTGTTTTTTTTTGTTGTATGAAATGCAAGACGTGCAGAGTGAGGAGTAGAAGAAGGACTCAACTGAAATTGAAATGACTAGACTCAAACGAAAAGGAAAAGATAGATGGTGGAATAGAGTAACCTGTCTCTGATACCAATTTGATGCGTGCAACTCGTGGGCTCCAACAATTCCACCTTCCAAATGTCCTTCACAAAGGGTTAGGCACAAAGAAGTAAACTTCCCCTTGCTTCCTTAGTGATCAAACGTGTGGACAACGAGCAAGACCAACACTATAAGATGGTCGTTGATCAGGCAAACCAAGATGGCCCTCCTGGACGGCACCTTTTAGCAATGGCAATACCTTCAAATCGCTCAACTTTGAAGGATCTTAACTTAGGTTTTTAATGCAAAACCAAGAAAACAAAGTATCACTCAGAGTGAAGAAAATATCAAGAATTGTTATTCATCGAAAAGGTGAGTTTACAATCAGCCAAAGGGGTCTATTTATAGGCCTAGTAGACGCCCCCTTTAGCTTGAAAATAGCTAGAGATAATTCAAATAAAGCTATCTAACAAATGTTTAAATTTGAACTTTGCTTGAAAATTTAAACTAAGATAATTCTAGCTAAAACTTGAAATGCTTGAAAGATGTTATCTTCAATGAATCTAGTCATGTTTATGGCGTCTTGGAGGAGCTGTTTGAGGATTAACATGCGCTTGGATTTGAGTTCACAAGATGGCTGAAGTTTGGATTTAAGTGGGATTTGAATTTTGACTTCAAACTTGAATTCAATTTTGCATTGTGATCTTATCCTTCTTCTTCTTCAAAAATGGCGTGTGACTATCTCCCTTATCCTTCAAAAATGGCGTGTGATCTTAAGATGATAAGCCTCAAATTGGTTGAAACTTGAATTCAAATTATGGTTGAATTTGAATTCAAGTTTATCTTCAAGTTCAAATTCAAGTAAGATATCTTGCTTCACTTTAAAGTGGCCGCCCCCCTCTTTATGGATAATGAAGATGATTTCAACTTGATCAAGAGATTTCTATCTTGGACACCTTTGAATTTGTCTTAGCATAGACAAACATTCTCTTTGAAACATTCTCTTGAAACATTCTCTTCAACATTCTCTTCAAACATTCTCTTGAAACATTCTCTTGAAACATTCTCTTGAAACATTCTCTTCAAACATTCTCTTCAAACATTTCATGTACCTAATTTACCTACAAAGAAAAGACATAAAACAAAGATCACAAGACACAAGATAAAATTTAAAGAAACAAAGAGTGTAGACGTGCATGTGATACATGCTCAAGTTGAAGGTTCAATGAAATGAACCCAAGGAGTCTTAGGTTCATCTTGAACATGCTTGTACAAGAAGGTGGCAACTTGATGACAAAGTTCCTTTGCCCTCCTTCTTGTTATAGGACCTTTGACCTCTTGATGGGGCCCTTGATCCTCATCGGACCCTTGATCCTCATCAACTCCTATGTGGAACTTTTTATGACCTTATGTGTGATTTTAGTAAATAAGATACCTGCCAACATGCTTTTCGATAGCGGCACGAGTCACTCTTTCGTGGCAAAGAGATTCATTAAGCACCTTAGTGGGTTACCAGAGTGGTTAGAGACCCCATACCATGTCCAAGCGGCCCGGAGACCAAATTATGATTTTAGACCAGCAGTACAGGGATTGTGAGTTGGAGTTCGGGGAGCAAATGTTCTCCGCCATGCTGATTCTTATCCAGATGTACGACTTTGACGTTATATTGGGAACGGACTGGTTGGCCAAGTATCACGCCAACATTGACTGTCGATTGAAGCAAGTGACAATTAAAAATTCTTGGATGGAAGACGTAACCTTCCAAGGAGATGCAGAGCGGAAGAAAGTTCCCAAGAAGGTGTATATAATTGTTGCCCAAGCTGGGAAAGCCTTAAGGAAAGGTGCCGAGGGGTTCTTGGTGTATGCATGGATGTTACTCAGCATACAACATCCATTGAGCAGATTCCAGTTGTCAACGAATTTCCAGATGCGTTTTCGGAAGAACTGCCAGGAGTGCCACCTCCAAGGGATGTCGAGTTCGAGATAAATTTGATTTCAGGAGCCGAACCTATTTCTAAAGCCCCTTACAGAATGGCTCCAGCGGAATTGAAAGAGTTGAAAGAGAAACATCAGGAGTTGTTGGATAGGAAATTCATTCGCCCCAGTGTGTCACCTTAGGGAGCACCTTTCCCATTTGTAAAGAAGAAGGATGGTAGCATGATGCTCTGTATCGACTACCGAAAACTGAATAAAATTACCATCAAGAATAAGCACCCACTACCATGAATCGAGGATATGTTTGACCAGCTCAAGGTAAGCTTTGGTTAAGCTCCGTCCTTCACTAATTTTGTTATTCTAATGGGAGGATTTCCTACATCTTTTTAGGGTGCCAAGATCTTCTCCAAGATTGACCTTTGGTCAGGGTATCACCAGTTGCGGGTGAAGGCCGAAGACATTGCAAAGACAGCTTTCCGCACAAGATATGACCACTATGAGTTTCTAGTGATGCCATTTGGGCAAACAAATGCCCTTGCATCTTTTATAGACCTTATGAATACCGTCTTTCGAGAACAGTTGGATAGATTTGTTGTGGTATTCATCGATGATATTCCGGTGTACTCCCCTAATGGAGAAACTCACGTTGAGCATCTGAGAATTGTCTTGGGCATTTTGAGAGAAGCAACTATACGTCAAATTCAGTAAATGTGAGTTCTGGCTGAGTGTAACTTTCCTTGGTCACGTGATATCGGAAGAGGGAATTGTTGTAGATCCAAAGAAAGTGAAAGCTATTACCGAGTGGCCTAGACCCACGAATGTCATCGAAGTGCGAAGTTTCTTGGGTCTAGCTGGCTATTACAGGAAGTTTGTTGAGGGATTCTTAACGATAGCAGTGCCCCTAAGTTGCCTCACTCAAAAGAAGTCCAAGTTTGAGTGGACAACTGAATGCAAGAAAAGCTTCTAGGAACTCAAGAAGAGGTTAACCACAGGCCCAGTATTGGCTCTACCCTCTGGTACTGATGTGGGACCTGTATAGCACCACTAGAAGGAGGGTTGAATATTGAGTACATAAAATTTGGGTTTTAAAAACTTTTGGACCAAAAAACGTCACTTCTGAAAACAGTTTCCGTTTTCAGATCCTGATATTTAAAAAACCTAGTTGTAGACCTCCAAAAATTATAAAATTTGGTGAGAATGTAATGTTATAAGTGACTCACAAAAATTTCAAATTAAATTTCTGATCCTAACCCCTTGAAAATACGTTTTTGGTCAGATTGCGCAAATCATCCAGAAACTATACTCCGACTTGAAAAATTTATTCCTATTAATTGGTGGCTCCAAATGGTCTGAAACTTTTGTGAAAAGACCCTCAAGTTGTTTGTTTTAGTGGGTTGAAACAGTTTTTGAAAATTCTTTTGGGAAGTATGTCAACCACATTGATGTTCTCAACCTTTGCAAATCTGAAAATCAGATTGCACTAGTCTCAGAACTATTAAAGTTTGATTGATTTATACTTATCCAAATGAGTTGAAACTTGCGCCAAATGAAAACTAGGAGATGTAGCTATGTTTCTACAAAAATTTATGCAGTAAAGTAAGAACGCTAAGGATTTTATATTGGTTCGGTTAAATCAACCTACTCCAGTCGTCGAGGACCTCTTCCTCTGTTATCACTAAACACCAAAATTACCTTACCATAAGGGTGATTGGAGTTAAACACTAACTCTACCCTTTTACAAACAATACAATCGAGCAAACAAATCACAAACACCACCACCGATTGAATAAAGGTTTGATCACACCTTGATCAATCTTTTACAACAATGAATGAGTGTGGATGGTATATTCAGAGCCTATACAATATTTAGAATATATGAACAATAGGCTTGAGAGAAGAAGAAGAAGAAAGAAAAGAAGAAGAATGGAGTAGTGTAGCTTCTTGCACTTGAGAGAATGTGAATTGTAGCTTAGTCTTGTTTGCACTATCTTCTCCATTTTGAACACATGTTGGCAGCCCCCTTTAGGGTTTTTCCCTTCTTGAGAATTGTCTTTAATGTCATTGGAAGATTGTAGAAGATGATACAATCTTGCTTACTTGGCGCAACATGATTGGAAGGATGACTTGACCTTGCCTACTTGTCACTTGTTGATTGGTCCAACTTGGCATCTTTTTTTTTGGTGAAGGACGGGCGGTACCGTCCGAGATTTTATTAATAATAAGCCCTCACTTGTGGCAGAAGAATACCATGGTTACATTTATTGTAGGAGACTCTCCCACATAAGAAAGCGACTAAATGAATGTAAATGTGCAAAAGCAACAATATCCAAGAAATAAAATAAATGAAACAGAAATTTAAGAAACAACAATGTGAATGAAAAATATAGTAGCAACAACTTTAAGCCGTCTTTGATATTCCTTGGAGAAAGTTGTGTATAGTTTTCCACCATATGAAGCTATCATACACCAGAATCCTCCACCATTGTGCTCCACCAGAAACGCACATGTCACGTGAGTGAGAGAAAATGTAAGCGATATACTGGATAACTGAAAAGATATATAATTAAACTCCTATACATACAGTCGTTGCCTGCATTCAGGAGGAACACAGGCAACAATGAAATGAATGAATCGGCGGTCCATCCTTCCCCATGCCAATGTGTATTGCATCATCCCAAGAGCATCCGAATGTTTTCCTCAGCATTATTGTGATAAAGATTAGCATGTATATAGTGTATTCGAGAGAAAGCGAAGCAAAAATAATTGCAAAGCAAACAACATACCCAAGTTGTCTATGTCCAGAAAGAGACACAAGCAACACTTGAGGATTCTCACCATCCCTTTTGGGGTTGTAAGTTGTCGCATGTGCATGGCTAACATGCAACGGTCTAAGATAAACGCGTATTTTCCTCAGCATATGCAACAAATTAAGGCAGGTTATATCGAGCAAAAATAAGATAGCGATACAACAGAACATGTGAATGCCAAAGAGAACATACCAACGTTGCCTATGCCAGTACGACATAGGCAACCCTTGATAGCATTCGCCAAGCCTTCGGGAGACTTGGCATCCTTTAATGAGCTGTGAATTCTACAAAAAAACTCTCAAAACATGTGCTCAAATGCAGCCAAAACATTACCATACTATCACATTTCAATCCCTTGAATTTGATAGACAAATTGAGGGCAAATTGATGATGAAAATCGACTATGAACATGTGCTGAAAAATTTTCAGCATTTGTCTTATTTTGAAATCTTTCCTTGTGTGATGCCCTCTTTAATGTCATCAATCCTGTGTGACATGTTCTCCACTAATTGAAATGCCAAATAAGCTCCACCTAGGCTCCAATCAAGATATAATAGGCGTGTAGAATGAGCTGGACATGTGCTGAAATTTCGTTTTAGCAAGCTTTGTCAAATAATGCACAATATTTACACATATATGGTAAATAATAATCATCCCTATTTTGAATTTTCTAGAACACTTTAACATGTATTGAATGTGCAAAAAGTGTCTAGATACATGTTACATCTATGCCAAAAACGTTCCATGTGTGTATATTCGTAAAAAGCTAAATTTTCGACTTCCGTTGATTACGATATTTTTCTCCAAATAATTTCAAACTTCCTACACATGTAATATATATTATGTCACACATAATATATATAAAATGAAGTGTATACTCAGCTCCAATATCTTAATTAAAAGCGCCTCATGTGCACTAATGAAGTTGAGTTTGAATTCTCCACAAATTTAGCATAAATTGTGGGTTTATTTGTGTGTGCCAACATGGAATGATTTAGTGGCTGATATTAAAATGTGATCTACGAAAGTTTTGGCTATTTTTGAAGTATATGGGCTGGCCATCTTTATATGCCAAGTACGTGACACGTCGGTGAAGTTTCGGTAGTCACCCGATACGACAATTTTCAGTTTATGACCTTGTAACGTGTCGTTACAATTTTGTCACCACCATGACTTATATCATATGATATAAGACCTGAATATACTCATAAATATAAGGTGTACATAGTGGTATGACGTTGACGTACGTTTGTGATATATGTAACGTGTCGGAGTACGTCGCAATATATGTGTATTCTGCCTTTTAAAAAAATATGAAATATATATATGGCGTGTAAGATTAAATGGGGAGGGGGCTTTCCATTTCCAAATTTGTTGCCATGTAGCTTCCACCAAATATGTCTCCATTTAATGAATTAGTTAGTTCATTGACGTAAGTACTTCACTTAATGAACTAGTTTAGTTCATTAATTGTGGCACCTAAAAATCGTTCAAAGACAAAAAAAATTTGCCATATGATGTAAACTTCAACGCTTCATGTCTTGTTAGTACGGCAACAATATATATAAAGCATATGAAGCATGTATATCACATAAACGTGTCAAGTAGTAATTTTGTCATGCATTTCGTAAACTCATACTATTTAAATCATGCATTTGTAAATCATTCAAACACTTTTTCTCAACAACTGATGGGTTTGTGATCTACAGTGATGCGTCGAAGAATGGTCTAGGTACGTAAACTGTAGCATAAGTTATGGTTTTGCATACAAATTGAGTTTCGTCTGATACTTTACTTATAGGTTGTGTTTTGATGCAACATGAATGAGTCATCGCGTATGCCTCAAGGCAGCTAAAACCTTACGAGCAGAATTATCCGAAGCACGATCTTGAACTTGCAGCAGTTGTGTTCGCCCTGAAGATCTGGCGGCACTATTCGAACGGGAAGAAGTGTGCGGTGTTCACTGATCACAAGAGATTGAAGTACATATTCTCTCAGAAGGAGTTAAACATGAGGCAGTGGATATGGTTGGAACTGCCGAAAGACTACGATTTAACCATTCACTACCACCCGGGTGAAGCTAATAAGGTGGCGGATGTGTTAAGCAGGAAATCCAGCCATGCACGAAAATCACTGCTGGAAAGAGAAATGGAAGAATTTGGTTTGGATTTGGTGGACTCCACAGTGAATGTTTTGGCAACTTGGACCATCACCCGAGTTTGATTGATCGGGTAAAAGGGGCTCGGAAAATGATAAGACTCTGGGTGAGATTGTGGAGAAGCTAAAGCACGGCCAGGTTGATGGTTTTCAAGTCAGTGATGACGGGAGCCTATGGTTTAGAGGGAGATTGTGTGTTCCTGAAGTGGATGAACTCAGAAGAGAGATTTTGCAGGAGACTTATAGCTCAAAGTTCTTGATACACCCGGTAGCACCAAGATGTAAAAAGATCTCAAACAATACTATTGGTGGTCCAGAAGGAAGAGGCATATCGCGGAGTTCATGTCTAGTGTTCCAGCAGGTTAAGGCTAAACACCAGTGGCCTGGTGGATTATTGATGCCATTGGAGATTCCAGAATGGAAATGGGAACATATCACGATGGATTTCATAGCTGATTTACCAAAGAAGAGAAGTGGGTACGATATGTGTGGGTTGTCGTGGATCGGATAAATAAGTGTGCTTATTTTCTACCAGTCTCGAGTGAAGCATCCATCAATAAGTCCGTGAGTCTATATATGGACAACATTGTTAGCTTACACGGTGTTCTAGTGAGCATAATGTCTGACGGAGACCGACGGTTTACTTCTAAATTTTGGGCAGCATTTCAGAGGGCCATGGGTATGAAGTTAAGAATGAGTACATCCTATCACCCTCAGACCGATGGACAGTCGGAGCGAACTATTCAGACACTTAAAGACATGTTGAGGGCTCGTGCTCTAGAGTTTAAGGAGAGTTGGGACTGAATGGTGAAGTTAATGGAGTTTTCATACAATAACAGTCACCATAGTGCGATTGATATGGCTCCATTTGAAGCGTTGTATGGACAAAAGTGTAGGTCCCCTGTTTATTGGAATGAAGTCGGTGTAAGGGCTATCACCGGTCCCGAATTGCTCGAGAAGACGTTAGAGAAGGTGAAGATTATTCGAGACAGACTCAAGATAGCCCAAGACCGTTACAAAAGTTGGGCGGATTCCAAGCGACGACCTTTGGAGTTTGATGTAGGTGAAAGGTTTATCTGAGAGTATCACCTACGAAGGGTATTATGAGGTTTGGATTAAAGCGCAAGCTAAGTCCCCAATTTATTGGTCATTATGAGATACTTGAGAAGGTGGGAGCTTTGGCGTATAGGCTGGCATTGCCCTTAGTATTGGCGCAAGTCCATAACGTCTTCCATATCTCACAATTAAGGAAATATGTGACGGATCCAAGACATGTGCTTGAGGCACAACCTCTAGAACTTAAAGAGGATGTTACTTACGAGGTGGTGCCGGTGAGGATCTTCGATTGGAAGGAACAAGTGTTAAGAAAGTGGGTGATTCCTTATGTGAAGTTCCAGTGGAGCAATCACACGGAGCGGGAAGCCACCTGGGACTTGAAGAGCAGATGCGGGAGAAGTATCCTCAACTCTTCAATTAAGGTACGTAAGTTTTGAGGGCGAAACTTTTTGTAAAGGGGGTGGAATGTCATATCCTGTATTTTCTGAGTCCAATATTAAATAATTAAAAACAACCTAAAACATAATTTTAGCGAACACATATGTTTATGAGGCTTAGATAAATGAATTTTAGGTGGAAAAGTTATCAAAAGCTGAAATTAAGAAAATTAGGTATAAAATACTAAAATTGCCCCTTCTCAGTTAAAATCTGGAGGAGCTATACATTACGTATAATTCCCCCAGGAGAAGTCGATGGATACAAAAAAAAGAAAGGGGGAGTCAACTGAGAGGGAGAGCGGGAGAGAGGAAGAGAAAGGAGGAAGAGGAAGGAAGAAATCGCTGCCAATCCTAGGTCAATCCATCCAAGAATTCACCTAAATCACCGTAAGATTACCAGGATTCGAAAGCAAGTGACCTTTCTATATGCTTTATGCGATTTTGATTTAACATGCCTATTTTCTTGAAAGAGAAAATTGGATCACACATTTGTAATCATGATTCGTTTATGTTATTTGCTCTACTATGTGCATCTATGGTTGTGGATTGAGTAAAGTTACGATCTTTTGGGCCAATTTCTGAGAATATCTATGATTTGCTTGAATGTTGATAAATATGCCCTAAAGGTGTCGTCCTTGATGCAATTTGTTCCTTGGTGATTTTCCAATTATGCTTGTTGATTATGCCTTAGATGCATTGAGTTGGTTAAGGAAGGACCGAAGAGTGTAAAGTGAGTGAATGCTGATTTAGTTGAAGCTTGAAGGTGGGTAGGAAGCCTAGGGGTTTGGCCATATGAGGTATCTAGGATTTAATTTTGGTGTCATATGTACATACGTAGGTTGGAATCAAGTTTTAGGATTGATTTTAGGTGTTTACTAGGCTTGGAAGGAAGTGGTTTGAAGGTTGGATCGACATTGGGGTTGAACATGGTGAAAAGTTGTAGAAACAGGGACTTCGATCAACTGGACGACATCAATCCAAGTGGCCCTGGCAGAATTTCCAAACTCTCTAGACGATATCGATCGATCCACTAGGGGCATCGATCGATCAGATGGACCACATCGATCAATCGATGTACAAGAGGTGCAAAATTGAAACTCTCTGGAAGACATAGATCGATCAGGAAAGGGGACATCGATCGATCGATGTCCAAGATCTGGACATAGATCGATCAGAAGGCCACATCGATCGATCGATGTGGCCAGTTCTGCAGAATTTAAGCTTAATCTTTTGAGATGTTAGGAAATGAACGGCAATATGTATAAGGAACTTGCGTGAGGTGTTTGGGGTTAGTGTATGAGTCTAAGGTATGAGTCTAAGGAGCGTCTTTGAAGTATACTTGAGGTATGTTGAGGTTGGTAACCCTAAAGTGTGAAGAAGTGAGACTAAGCATGAGCTTTAGATGGATTTGCGAGACGAGAGTGTGTGAAATAGTGCAAGTGAAGTATGTTTGTGAACTGTGACCTTGTCCTTAACATGTAAAGTGAGTGCATATGGTGTAAGCATGACATGATATGATATGAGCATATAGCATCATGACATGAGCATTTTGGATCACGACATGAGTTTTGCTTACGAAAGTTCACGTGTGTAAAGAAGACCCGAAGTTTTTTAAAAGACAAGTTGGTAGCTACTGGTTGATTTCAGGGTATAAAACTCACGCATGCAGTGGCAGGTTATAAAAGGGTGACATGTAATCAACGGCAGGGTATAAAGTTTCTGTTATGAGGCCATGGACCTTTCAACACGGGGTATAAAGTTCTGTTTTGCTTTGGGCTGATCACCCACAGGGTATAAAGTTTTTTGCTACGCGAAGGTTAAGATAAGAGAAGAAGAAGCAGCTTTGCAACATGGCATGCATAACTTGTTTGCGAAAGAAGGCATATGTTTTCGTTCCGTTCAGTTCAATGCGTTGTTTTGAAAATGTGCATACATCATGTGACATGAAGCATAAGATATGGCATGAAAGAAACGATATGTGCATACGACCTGTTATTTTGTACATCTTATTCGATACGTGATTGTTCGTTACCTGCTTTCTTATGTGGCCTGCTTAGCTTTGATGTCTACTTATAAAATGTTATTTGCCAACCCGAGTACCTTATTTTGGGCATTGATTTATGCATTGGTGACTCCTCGTGTGTGGTCCCGTATTGGGTATAGACGTGTTACTTGCTAGCGATGTTTCCGCTAAGAATAGATACTCCATTTCTTTTCAGGTGAGCCTGAATATGAGATGATCTTTGTAGAAGACGACGGCGAGTGGGCTCATTGGGATGATGGACATTGAAGTGGATAGGCTATGTTGATTTTTTTTGTTGATAGACTTGTTATTTACATTTTTGTATTGGGAGATATATTAGTCTTTTTTTCCTGTACTTGGTACATTTCCGTTGTATTTCATTTGGTTCAAAGAAAGTTTGGAAGTTTAAACTTTTACAACGTTTCCGCTGATTTTTCCTGTGTCATGGATGACGAGTGCTTGATCTGCTTTGACACCTTGTAGTTCTCGTAATAGAATATGGCGGATGCACTAGTATCGATGTCCGGTATCGGGCCAGGGTACTACAGTAATAACCGGATGCATAGTCCATAGCTACAGCTACTGGGTAGTTGTCTGTGTCATCGTGAGGCACAGGCAACCCGGGTAATCTCCATCTCTTTCTTCTATGATACTGCGTATCATCTATGTTTTTCGCTCTTGTGGCCTATGGATATTTTATTCTGTTTGTTTCTTGTAACTGCGGATGCAGGCAACAAGGGTACTTATCTTCCACTTTTCGGATATTGCTCTTGTATCTTCTATGCCTATTTGTTGTTGCTCACCTCTCTACTCTGTGTTTCTTGCATCGGTTTACTGTGGCTGCTACGGGGAGTTTGCCATACGGGATTTGATGAGCCAAATGAAGGCTAGAAAACGAATTCCAGGACTTTGTCTCCTATTCCAAACTGATTTGAACATAAGCTATGGCAAAGAACATCTCAAAGACACCCCTTGAACTGTAACCGTTGTTCTTGGCTCAATTTATGCCAACACCTCTTCCTCTTTGGCACACCAACACATCTAAAACCTCAATGAGACCCTAAGATGCTGTAAACCAAAAGATGAAGTGAATACTAACAAGTTCTAGGCTATGAACTTGAAAGAAAACCGTTAAGTGGTCTTAAACTTCAACTAGAATAAGTTGAGAACTCCTTAAAGGAAATGTGATTGAAATGTGTTTGAAAATAGTTGTATATTCAGGTTCCTACCTTACTTATAGCAAACGAAAATTATAAAGAGTACAAGTTTTAAAATACAAAGTACAAGACTAAAATGACATGCTTGCTTTTTGAACAACTTTTGTTTCAAGAATTCTGGTTGCTTGCCGTGCTACTTCTTGCTTTGTTTCCAGTTTTTTTTCTTGATCAATTTGATTGGTTAATGTATTGAGCAGCTTGGTTTGAACTAGGCTTTGATTGGTTGCAAGTTTGACTTTGAATCTTCAAACCATCTTGCGTGAGATAGGCCTTAAACAATCTCAATTTGATTGGATCATTTGTTGTGCAGCTTGCTTGGTTGTCTCCTTGCTTGTTTTTGATTGGTTTGAACATTTGCAAGACATCTTCCTATTGGTTAAAGCTTTGAGCAGCTTGTCCATCCATTTCAACGTGAAGAACAATTCTTGAATTTGACATGAGTGCTTGTCACCACCTTGCTTGTAAGCTACTTGCTTATCACCTCCTTGCTTGGACAAAAATTTAGCTTCCAATTGTATTTTCAAGCTAAGTACGTGTACCTGAAAGACAAGGCAATAATACAACACAAACTATCCTAAAACAAGGTTAACCAACCAACAATATTAAAAAGAACAACTAAAGATATGTAGAACATGTTTTTGATACAACTAGATCAAAGCTTGTATCATATAAACCCAATGGACATCATCCTTGCTTGGTTTATCCTCTTCATGCCTGTAAAGAAATGATTCAACACAATGTAATAACTTCTTAGCCATACTCCTTGTCATGGGACCTGTGCGGGGCAGTGAGGTGTCATCATCAGTGTTTGTATCCACAAGGTTAGGCTGTAGCTCATCATTTTCAATGTAATAACTTCTTAGCCATACTCCTTGTTATGGGACCTGTGCGGGGCAGTGAGGTGTCATCATCAGTGTTTGTATCCACAAGGTTAGGTTGTAGCTCATCATTTTCAATGTAAAGCTCTCTTTGACCTATCTTCAAAGACACCAAGCAACAAACACAAGATACACAACATATATGACATGTCCTAAGGGTTAGTTAAGACTATAAGGCATAAGAAGTAGCACTAGTGTATGCGGAGTTAACAGTGATATGTCATGTCTTACAGAACTAACATGTGACAATCAATGATACATGAAAATATGTTGCGTTGACCCCATCGTGGGCTCATCATTCCCTCCCTCTTGAAAATGATTCGTCCTCGAATCTCAACATGGATAGAATAAGGGATAGGGGTTTAGGATGTACACGTATGCTCAACTACACCATAACCAAATAGGGACATGATAATACAAATGGTGAAGGTGAAATACCTTGGTGCATCCTTATCTTTGTAGAAAGAATAAGGTGTGTACACGCTTTCTAAAATGTTTAGGATGTATTAACAATATGATAACAAAAATTTTAGAACACATACATCCTAACAGATAAAACAACATCCAAAAAGCATATTGCAACATGTTAACACTAAATGTACAAATGTTACAGACATGTGCAATATTTAGACAAGATGTATCAATTGAGATGACAACAGGCAGACATTCAACAAGATGAGATGAAATAGATATTTCAGAAATAGAATCTTCATCTATACTAAATATGTCATTCAATTCATTAACTAGTTCATCCAAGGATTTATGTTCATTTGTAGCTGAATCTATTTCAATAATGACATCATGATCAAGCTCTACATCAAGTAGACAATCTAGTTCAGCTAACATCAAATCATAAGAATCTAGTTTATCAATGTCATTCTCAACAGAATTACTTACATCAATGTCATCAATGAAATGTACAGGATGTAATTCAGATTGTAACCCAGAAACAAGCATCTCAGCAGAATGCAGATCATGCACAGGGATTTCATTTATATGCATGTCACAATGTAAATCATTTTCAGACAAAGTGTTATCACAATTAACATCATCTATAAGCAAACGACTACCACTTTGGAAATCACCAACAGATTCAAGTGAAGGGTCTTCTTCAGACAGTACACAAGGTTGAACATGCAATTCAAATAAATGAGTTCCAGTTTCAGGCATGTTGGGGCTAATTTCATACAAACCATCATTCACAGAAATGTCAGATTGCAAGTCTTTGTTCTTTTCAGATTCTATCAATACTTGCACCATGTCTCTAAGTTGAAGCAATGCATTTTCAATATTATCCATAGGCTGACTCAAATTGCTTAACTTAACTGGATTTGGTTTGTCATTTTCAGAATCACAAGAGTTCAGTTCATACCCATAGTTTTGATTAACTTGCCATGGGATTAGGTTTGATTGAACAATCTTTGCCTTTTTATACATGTCATAAAGTGATGAGAATTTTTCAGACAACATGCAATCAGCGATCTCTTTATCTAATCCAGCAAAGAACCTAATCATGCTTAATTCCTCATGTTCTTCAACATAAGCATAGTACAAATCATCAAGCATTTCATTGTAATATGCACTAACGTCTTTATTGCACTGAGAAAGAGTTTGATATCTAGGAGTTTTACATTCCCAATATCCAACCCATAAACCATTCGTACGACCAAAGGAGTTCATACGTTTTTCCAGTTCATCATAGTCTCTCCTATGGCATTCAACTCCCCAAATGGTTTTTAGAATCATGTTTAATCAAAACAATCAACCAAGATGGTAAAACAATGAGATAAATAAGTCAGAATACAAGCAAGTAAGATCAAACTATAACTTTAACAAAACGTAAATTTCTACTTCAAATTGACAATTGAATAAACAACAATCTTGGACTATCTAAGATTCAAAGAAAAATAGAAGTCAAGTGATGTTTTTGGCTGAATCAAAGAAAGCTAAGGGTTTGTACAGAATAATCCTTTAACTTACTTTAAACTTTAATGCACATTCAATTGTAAATAAAGTGAAAGACAGTACATACACACAAGTGTTCAACAAGGGTTTGTTCGAGGAACCTTTTACAACAGTCAACACTTTTGGTGTAGGTATTTGCTTTTGGTTTTGCACAATTCACCTTTTGTGAACTTTGGATGGCTATATCTCACTTCTTGTGCAAATCACTCATACGTCTTGTCTCTTGCTTTTTGACGTTAAAATGACTTTTCTCTCAGTTTCTTTCACAAACAAGCCTAATTATTTTCCTTTGGATTGGCTTTGTCTGTTTTGTGAGTCTACTGCTCACTTGCCTTTATGAGACATTGCTCACGGCTTCTTTTTCTTTGGTTTTACTTGCACAAGTTTTGGTGTGGCTTTTGTGAAACGTTCTTTGAACAACACGGAAGAACACTAATGATATGAAAACTGTTTCACAAATTTAACAACCAAATATAGATGAAAGTTCAATGCAAGTTGAAGAAGTGTAAAGACAACAAGATGATAACAAGGTCGGCAATTTAACAGTGTAGGGATAAATATAGACAAAGTGATCCTAAGTAAGAACTTAAGTCCAATAAAGTCTTTAAACAATTGAATCAATCCCAAGTAAAGATAAACGTAAAGCCAACGTTAAAATTTGAAATCAAATCTTGTTTCTTACAAATTTACTTCACTTTTAACAAATCTCAAGTCAATAATGTTTCAATTAAAAGATTCAATCAAGTTTGTACCAAACAATGACTTAAGGTGTAACGGGGGTGGTGAAATCAAATTCAACAAGTTTAAACAAATAGCATTCAAAGATTTAATCAAGTTTAAACTAAATTGTTTCGGTTTTTTTTTTTCTGTTTTTGATGCAAATGATCTAACTAATCTTAAGATAGCTAAATGCAACTTAGTTGTATCTAAATGCAATTATAAGGGCTGATTACTCTAACAACTAATGGAAATCAGTTTTGATACAAACTAGCTAACTTGTTTTTGTATTGGTTTTTGTTTGTATGATGCAATCAGTTTCTAAGCTAGATGATACTAGATGCAAGTGTTTATGTATTCAACACAACAAACGTGTATCAACTAGAGACTAGGCAGCATACATAGCTAACTAAAACTACCCTTTTTTTGTTCTTAGTTTTCGGATTTGCTTGTACTAAAATAAACAACCAACTAAACCTTTAATCTATGTTGCAAACTACTCTAACTAAGCTAAATAAGGCAGCAAATAAAATGTCTAAAACAGATTGCACACAACTACTAAAACAGAATTTTAACAACTTGATTACAAACTAAACTATCAACTAATCTATTTTTGTGTTCAAGTTTTCTATTTTAAGGACTTATCTAAACTACCATTTAAACTTCTAGATTAGGGTCTAATGATCATTATCTAAGCTAGATTGAACAAGAACAATCAGTTTCACACATGGTTTTAATCTAAACTACACAAAGAGATTCTATCACACTTAAGTCTAGTCTATGTTCTTTTTGTGGTGTTTCGGTTTTTGCTACTAAAAACTAAGTAACCAAACTATTGTAAACCAACTAATAAACACTTTAAGACATGAACTAACTATCTAAATAAACAGATTCTAAATGAACAACAAAACAAACAGTTTACTAAACGGCAGCATCATTTTATGCAAGTTAAACAATGTAAACATGAATAGAAGACTAACCAACGCTCTGATACCAATTGATGAGCCAAATGAAGGCTAGAAAACGAATTCCAGGACTTTGTCGCCTATTCCAAACTGATTTGAACATAAGCTATGGCAAAGAACATCTCAAAGACACCCCTTGAACTGTAACCGTTGTTCTTGGCTCAATTTATGCCAACACCTCTTCCTCTTTGGCACACCAACACATCTAAAACCTCAATGAGACCCTAAGATGCTGTAAACCAAAAGATGAAGTGAATACTAACAAGTTCTAGGCTATGAACTTGAAAGAAAACCGTTAAGTGGTCCTAAACTTCAACTAGAATAAGTTGAGAACTCCTTAAAGGAAATGTGATTGAAATGTGTTTGAAAATAGTTGTATATTCAGGTTCCTACCTTACTTATAGCAAACGAAAATTATAAAGAGTACAAGTTTTAAAATACAAAGTACAAGACTAAAATGACATGCTTGCTTTTTGAACAACTTTTGTTCCAAGAATTCTGGTTGCTTGCCGTGCTACTTCTTGCTTTGTTTCCAGTTTTTTTCTTGATCAATTTGATTGGTTAATGTATTGAGCAGCTTGGTTTGAACTAGGCTTTGATTGGTTGCAAGTTTGACTTTGAATCTTCAAACCATCTTGCGTGAGATAGGCCTTAAACAATCTCAATTTGATTGGATCATTTGTTGTGCAGCTTGCTTGGTTGTCTCCTTGCTTGTTTTTGATTGGTTTGAACATTTGCAAGACATCTTCCTATTGGTTAAAGCTTTGAGCAGCTTGTCCATCCATTTCAACGTGAAGAACAATTCTTGAATTTGACATGAGTGCTTGTCACCACCTTGCTTGTAAGCTACTTGCTTATCACCTCCTTGCTTGGACAAAAATTTAGGTTCCAATTGTATTTTCAAGCTAAGTACGTGTACCTGAAAGACAAGGCAATAATACAACACAAACTATCCTAAAACAAGGTTAACCAACCAACAATATTAAAAAGAACAACTAAAGATATGTAGAACATGTTTTTGATACAACTAGATCAAAGCTTGTATCATATAAACCCAATGGACATCATCCTTGCTTGGTTCATCCTCTTCATGCCTGTAAAGAAATGATTCAACACAATGTAATAACTTCTTAGCCATACTCCTTGTTATGGGACCTGTGCGGGGCAGTGAGGTGTCATCATCAGTGTTTGTATCCACAAGGTTAGGCTGTAGCTCATCATTTTCAATGTAAAGCTCTCTTTGACCTATCTTCAAAGACACCAAGCAACAAACACAAGATACACAACATATATGATATGTCATAAGGGTTAGTTAAGACTATAAGACATAAGAAGTAGCACTAGTGTGTGCGGAGTTAACAGTGATATGCCATGTCTTACAGAACTAACATGTGACAATAAATGATACATGAAAATATGTTGCGTTGACCCCATCGTGGGCTCATCAGGATTACTGGTGTTCATCATCATTCCATCGCACGCCCTCTCGGACTGCAGCAGGTTTTTTTCCTACGGACATTTTCTTGGCGATCTTTCCGGCTCAAACACTTTGATCTCTCATGATGTCGTCCTGATCACTGGCTTATCGCTTACGAAGATTTTTTTCATATTTCATCACTTTGCCTATGTTTTTCCCTTGTAATAAATATTACAACTTTATAAATATATACGTTTTTTCCTTCGTCCAATGTTTTTCTACAAGGGTGGTTTTCCTTCGCAAGAGTTTAATACGGCATATCATATATCGTTGAATGTTTCACTCCCTATTAGGCATCACTGGATAGGCAGTGTAGGATGCACTCACGTGAGTTATATTTGGCTCAATATTTACTTACATTTGAACTTCATGTACTATGGTGATCCTCTACCACAAATGAGGCTTTACCTATAAAACTTTTTTTGGTAAAAAATACAACACTTTCCTACGGTTTACTTCTGTATATTAATGCATATAAGTACACATATATATACTACATATATATATGTACAAAACATATATGTAGTATATAGATCTTATACATGTATATACACTAATCCATCAGCTCTCATTACTACCAGATTATGCACGTTTACTCTTATTTCTGAGGCTCACAGACAATCGTCTTCGCTTCATTCCTAGAGAGATCAACATGGCTGCTCATCACTTAAGTCAGCATGCGCGTATGTCACCGCCTACAAGGCTTTATACAACAGTGGATCAACTTCCTCCTACGGTACGTGGGTTTTATTATACAGATACCACTATCCATGCTCTCAGAACCTAACGACATTGACTCGATTCTTTGGTTTGTTGCTTGTATCTTCACGATGCAGGAAATTTTGGTACGACTTCACACTCACTATTTCTGTTATCATAGACTATTTATATCATGCTTTGGAGTTCATTTTATACTTGTTGTGTTGCCCACAGTCTTAAGACTTCGGGCAACATTGGATCATTCTCATGGACGCATGCTTGGGAGCTTATGGACTTGATATCTGGAGTTTTTACATGGGCGGCTATGGCATTTCTTGAGGCGGATCACCCAAAGCAATGGCGTCACAAAGACCACCATGGAGCAATCTCTCTACTCATATTGCTCGCCACGCAAAGACTATATTCTTCATTATTTTGCTTCGTGATTTTACCTATGCACATTTACTCCAATTATATAAATATGTACGTTTTTTCCTTCGCCAAGGTTTTACCCACAAGGATGGTTTTACTTGGCAAGTTTTAATGCGGCATATCATATATGATTGGAGACTACAGATTATCACGGCTTTACATTTCTTGTTTTCGTTCGATATACATTGTTGTAATATGGTTTTCCTCCGCCAAAAGTAAAGATTTTATTCGATAAAATATCTGCTTTAAAAAAATTATATGTACACACTAATCCGAAAAATGTTCCATTGGGTTATAAATATATAAATATATTCCAATCCATACAAAATTCCATACGGTACCTATCCATATATATTAATCCATGGGATATCCATATCACAACTAAGTTTCATATTCACATTTATATATACTTATGAAATCCGAAATTTACCTTCTTATATTAAATATTTAACAACTATATCCATATTTTTATTAAACAACCATACCTTTCTGAGTCTTAAAAACCAAGGTTTAGGCAAAGTCTAAAGGAGTAACATTTTCCATAATATATCCATATACACATATATAAGGTCCATTTTTGTAAAATACACAAATTATACCTAAATTTTACCTGATGGCCGAATAGTATACTTCCACATACCATTTTGTAAAATATATAATTTTCACATAAATGATACACTTGTAGAGAAAAAGAGGTTTGAGTGATTACGAAATGCATGATTTAAATAACGCGTATTAAAGAAATGCATGACACGTTTTATGGCTTAACACGTTTTTGTATGAAACCTGCCTTATATAGTTCATGTATAATGTTGCCGTACTAACGAGCCATGAAGCTTTAAAGATTATATCAAATGGCGAACATTTGTTGTGTTTGAACTATTTTCAGATGCCACCATTAATGAACTAAACTAGTTCATTAAGTGAAGTACTTAGTTAAATGAACTAAGTAGTTCATTAAAGAAAGCCATATTTGGAGAAGGCACAAAGGCAACAAATTGAAGAATGAAAAGTTTCTCCTACCCCTTATACAGGACTTTATATATATTTTTATATATATTCAGATTTTTTTAAAAAGGCACTATACATATATATTCCAACGTACTACCGACACGTTATATATTTTACGAACGTACGTTAACGTCACACCACTATATTTACCTCATATTTTGAGTATAATCAGGTCTTATATCATATGATATAAGTCATGGTGATGACAAAATTATTACGACACGTTACAAGGTTATAAACAAAAAATTGTCGTATCGGGTTAATACCGAAACTTCGCCAACGTGTCACGTACTTGCCATACATAGATGGCCAGCCCCTACACTTCAAAAATGACCAGCAATTTCATGGTCTATATGTTATATTCATCCATGAAATCATTCCATGTTGGCACACACAAATCACCCCCAATTAAGACCAAATTGTGGAGATTTCAAATTTAACTTTTTAAAGTACATGGGGCGCCACTTACTTCAGACATTAGAGCTGAATTTTGAAGTTATTCTATGTATATTATGTGTGACATAATATATATAACATGTGAAAAAAGTTTGAATTCAATCAGAGAAAAATCGCGTAATCGACAAAAGTCGAAAATTTGGTTTTCTATGAATACGACACATGAAACATTTTTGGCATGACATATAACATGTATCTAGAAACTTTTTCATACTCTATACATTCTAAAGTGTTCTAAAAAAATCAATTAAGGACTGATTGGAATATACCATATGTGTATAATTATTGTGCATTATTTTACAAAAATAAATTCAGCACATGTACAAGCTACATCACACGCCACTTCAGCCTTGTTGGTGCATATGTGGAGCCTTGTTGGCATCTTGATTGCCAAAGAATGAATTATACAAGGTTGGTGACATAAAGGAAGGAGCTACACAAGGTAATATTTCAAACTATGTCACATTAGTAACACATGCTGAAAATTTCAGCATGTGTAATTTGAGCTGGCCGAATTTCTTAGGCTTAATGGTGACTCATTTACTTCTTTTAATTAAATGGATTGATTGGAAGATAAAATGGCAATGTCTTGAAGATGTTAAGGAAATATTGTGATGATATATCACACATGCTGAAAATTTCAGCATGCGTTGAATGTACTTGGCCGAAATTTTGGTTTTGGAATTTAACATATTTGATTCTTTATTTTCAAGGAATAAATCTAATACAAACATGGCAATGTTTTGAATATCGTGCGAATATCACACATGCTGAAATTTCAGCATGTGGAAGAATCAAGGTGGCCGAAATTTATGAAGTTAATGGTGATGAATTGTCTTGCAAATTTTATGGAATTTAATATGAGAACTATAGCAACATTTTTATGGCTAATTGGCATATGTTTTTAAGTGTTATTTTCAGATTTATACAGTCATCAAATGATGACAACTTTCATCCAATCAATGAGTGCCAAGTAAGCAATGCTATAATGATCATCCAATGAGGAGTTGCCAAGTAAGCAAGTGAATGTCACAATGATGCAAGATATTCCTCCAAGGACTTAAAAGATAATTTCCAAGGGGAATAAAAGGAAGGAGGGGGCGGCCACATTTGATTAAAAAGGAGAGAAGAAGAGCAAACAAAACGCAAGACAAGTCTTACAAATCCAAGAGCTTAAAAACGTTTTCACCATCTTCTTCTTCTACACTTCTTTCTTCTTCTTTCTCAAAGCCTATTATATTCATATTCATACATATTGAATAGGCTTCATATATACCACCATACACTCTATATTGTTGTAAAAGATTGATCAAGGTGTGATCAATCTTGCATCCGCTAGGTGGTGGTGTTCGTGATCATTGTAATCGCTTACAAGGTTTGTAAAGGGTTGGAGTTGGTGTGTAACTCCATCAACCCTGTGTGGTAAGGTGTTTTTTGTTGTTTTGTGATTAGTTATAACCGAGGAAGGTGTCCTCGAAGACTGGAGTAGGTTGATTTAACCAAACGAGTATAAAATTCTTTGTGTTCTTTACTTTTCAGCACTTACTTTCAGTTTCCAACATTGTACATCCTTTTCATCACGTTTTTAAAAATAATAAAAGAACTTCAAAAATCACCAAACTTTCCAGAAATGTAGCCACACGTTTTAAGGTTCATTTGGAGTAAGTTTCAACCCTTTTGGACAAGTATAA
This sequence comes from Eustoma russellianum, assembly GCA_036186865.1. Taxonomy (NCBI): domain Eukaryota; kingdom Viridiplantae; phylum Streptophyta; class Magnoliopsida; order Gentianales; family Gentianaceae; genus Eustoma; species Eustoma russellianum. Next base: position 20,800,385 of record AP025051.1, read on the forward strand.
GTCATCCAAACGTCAAAAGTTCTGAGACTAGTGCAGTCTGATTTTCAGGTTTGCAAAGGTTCAGATTTTGAAAGTATTTGACATACTTCCCAAAAGAATTTTTTAAAACTGTTTTAACCCAATTAAAAAAACATAATAAGGGGTTTTTCATTAAATTTTCAGACTATTTGGAGTCACGGTTTAATCAGAATTAATTTTTCAAATCAGACTACCGTTTCTGGCAGATTTGCGCAATTTGACCATAAACGACTTTTGAAAGGGTTAAAGGTTGAATTTTAATCTGAAATTTTTAGGAGATACTTAGAACATCTGAGACTAAGATCTCTCCAGATTTCAGAATTTTTGAAGACCTGTAACCTAGTTTTCAAAACGTTTCAAAACAGGTCCTGAAAACAGAATCTGTTTTTAGAAGTTGGGTTTTTGGTTTAAAACAATTTTCAAAACCAAATTTTCCGCACCCACTATTCAACCCCCCCTTCTAGTGGTGCCTTGCAGATCCTACAACTGGTATCAGAGCAGGAACACTCACAACAAAAAGATCCAACGATCTAAGTGAGATGGCAACCACAAACTTCAAAACCGAGGAAGAAGGTATGTCTAGTCAAAGGCCTCCTCTTTTTGACGGTGAGTCTTTTATTCAATGGAAGTTAAGAATGAAACATTTCTTTATGGCTACTGATATTGATCTATGGTCCATTATAGACGATGGTCCATTTGTTCCGTCAAAATTATCCACTGTAGATGGAGTCACACTAGAGGTTGTTAAGCCTAAACAAGAGTATACTAGTGATGATAAAAAGAGACCGAGCATGAATGCTAGTGCCATGCAATTACTTCTAAATGGGCTAAGTAAAAGTGAATCTAGCTATGTGTCTAATTGCTCTAATGCTCAATAAATGTGGAGAATTCTTGAAATGAAACACGAAGGGACTAGTCAAGTAAAAGAGTACAAAATCAACATGCTTATGTCCACACTTGAGTCATTTAAATTATTGCCAAATGAGTCTATCGTTGATATAGATCTACGCTTGACTAACATTTACAATTCTCTTGAGTCTCTTGGCAAAGCCTTCTCTATGTAGGAAAAGGTCCAAAAGGTATTACAAAGCCTTCCATCCAAAGTGACGGCTATAGAGAAGAGAAAAAAACCATATCAATTAAAATGGAGGAACTAATTGGATCACTTAAGGTATATGAAAAAAACTCACTATAAGGAAAACGGAATCATCATCAAAACAAGGTAAGACTATTGCAATTAAATCAAATGAATATGTCTCTACTTCTTCCGATCACGTAGATGATAGTGATTCTGGATCAGACAACGATGACTTAATTTTATTGGCTAAAGGCTTGAGAAAATTCATGAGAAAGTCATTTAAAAACAAACCTAAGGCTACTTCCACTAAAAGAATTAAGAATAAAACAAATGACAAGGATGTTAAATGCTACGAATGCAGTAAACTTGGACATCTATCATATGACTGCCCTAATAAGGACAAGCAAACAAACAAACACCTTGACAAGGATCAGACCAAAAATAGACTCGTCTCAGAACCTAAGCAAAGGAGAAGAGCTCTCAAGCCCTCCACTTGGAGTGACACATCTGACTCTGAGTCTGATATAGAAGAGGAGACTGCACAAGTATGCTTTGTATCCAAACCGTCAAACAAGGTACCTTCTGACTCTGATTCTTACTCTGAGCCTTCATATGATGATCTTTTCAGTCAGTATTTAGAATTGCATAAATTTACTAAGACTCTCGTAAAAGAAAAGAAGCAATTAATTGAAGACAAGAAGTTGTTAGAATCTTCTAACACGAATCTTGTTGCTCAATCAAATGATTCAAAAGAAGAGTCGTCATGCATCATAAATGAATTGAAATCAGAGAACACATAATAATGAAATGAAATCCGAGATTTCAAATTTGAAATCAAGGAATACGGATTTAGAAAAAATGATGAAACAGTTCGATACGGGATCTAACATGCTAGATCGCATTATTTTATCACAAAAACATAATAGTGATAAAACTGGATTAGGATACATTGAGACAAAAAAAGCATCATCTAAACCAACAAAGTTTGTTTTGCCTAAGAAAGTAGACACATCAAAGGCATACACAGCGCCTCAAGTAACACAAAAAACCCCTCTCTCGTCATCTCGTCACATCTCTTCTTCATATCATGCGAAATATAATTATGTGCCATATAAATATGAGAAGAAACAAGTGATGCATACACGACATTCATTTCATCCATCTAGATCACACACTATGCACACCAACACGAGGACATATCAAAAACACACACCATATGATGCGTATAAAGGAGTTCTCGGCCAAAGGCATAAAGTCCACTCACCACATGTCTACTACATTGCTCCTTCATCTACATTCTTACCATTTGATAGACCGAGAAGGATCACCCAAGTATGGGTACCGAAAGTTACTTTTACTAAGAGGTGAATAACTAACTCGTAAGGACCCAAAATTAAAAGGGTACCTAAATCATTGTTGTACATTGCAGGGAACCCACACATCAAAAGACACATCTATCAAATGGTTCCTTGACAGTGATTGCTCGAGGCACATTATGGGTTACCCGAGCTTGTTCACAACGTTGAAAAAGGTCACAAAAGGCGGATCCGTGACCTTTGGAGAACAACAATGAAGGAAGAATCATCAGAAAAGGTACAATCCGAAGCCCAAGCACCCTTCAAATCTCCAATGTCTTTTTGGTAAGGAACTTATCCTATAATCTTCTTAGCATCTCACAATTTATTGACAATGGTTTTGATGTGTGTTTTACTCATCCATATTGCAATATAATAAATAAAAATGGAGAAGTAGTGTTAAAAGGAAAAAGACGCTTTCTATGGATGACATGTTAGACGCTAAGGTTTAGTGTTTTATGTCAAATAAACCTAACGTTAACTTGTGGCATAGACGTCTAGGACATAATGGTATTTCTACACTTGAAAATCTCCAACGAAAGAACCTAATACGAGGATTGCCTAAACTTGATTTAGACAACTTTCAGTTGTGTGAATCTTGCATTAAAGGCAAACAAACACGAGAGTCACTTAAACCTAAAAATGAAATAAGCACGTCTAAAGTTTTAAAATTATTACACATTGATTTGTTTGGCCCTAGTCGTACTACGAGTCTCGGTGGACGTCATTATGCATGTGTGATTGTTGATGATTTTTCTCGTTATACTTGGACATTATTTCTTGTAAATAAAGATGATAGTGCCATTGAGATTGCAAAACTAATAAAACAACTTAAAAATATTGTTTAAATGTGAAAAAGATTAAAAGCGATAGAGGCGGTGAATTTAAAAACAAAGACATGATTGCATTTTGCGAAGAAAAAGGAATCAAACACGAGTTTTCGCAACCTAGAACTCCTCAACTAAATGGAGTAGTAGAAAGAAAGAATAGGACACTACAGGAAATCGCTAGAACCATGTTGTGTGAAAATAAATTGCCTAGATTTTTGTGGGCGGAAGCCGTAAATTGTGCATGCTATATAATTAATCGTTTGTCTATTAGAAAGAAAATAAACAAAACGCCTTATGAGATATTAAATGATCGCATGCCTAAAATTGATTACTTCCGTGTGTTTGATTGCAAATGCTTTGTTTTAAATATGAAAGATAATTTAGATAAGTTTGAATCTAAATCAATTCAATGCATCTTTGTTGGGTATTCTGTGAATTCAAAAGCATATAGATGTTATGATCCCATCACTAGGCAAATTCTAGAATCCATTCATGTGAAGTTTAATGAATTTGGTGAGATTGATAAAGATAAAGAATATGACAATGATTTTGAATTAAAACCCATGTTGGATGATGATGATGGCACGCATGATACACTAAAAATGCATGATCACTTAGAAATATATGAGAACGTAGAAAATAATCAACCATAATATCTCATTATAGGCGATATCACTCACGGTGTGAGACCACGTAGAAGAATAAATCCGGATGAAATAAATCAATTTCATGCCATGATATCCGAAATTGAACCTAAAAATGTATTTGATTCTTTGAGTGATTCCTCTTGAATTGATGCTATGCATAATGAACTTAATCAATTCGTAAGAAATGATGTATGAGATTTAGTGCCACGACCACAAGATAAGACTATAATAGGCACAAAGTTGGTGTTTAGAAATAAAATGAATGAAGAAGTAAAAGTTGTTAGAAATAAGGTTAGACTTGTAGCACAAGGATATAATCAAGAAGAAGGAATAGATTATGACGAAACATTTGCACCCGTAGCACGTTTAGAAGCCATACGACTTTTACTTGCTATTGCTTGCATGAAAGGTTTTAAACTTTATCAAATGTACGTGAAAAGTGCATTTTTAAATGGCTTTATACAAGAAGAAGTATACGTGAAACAACCACCCGGTTTTGAAGATTTGAAACACTCCGATCACGTGTACAAACTAAAGAAGGCACTATATGGTTTAAAGCAAGCACCTAGGGCATGGTATGATCGTTTTGCTACTTTTCTCTTAGAAAATGGTTTTAAAAGAGGCACTATAGATAATACTCTATTTTTGAAACAAGATAAATCGGATTTACTAATCATTCAAATTTATGTTGCTGACATCATTTTCGGCTCTACCTCTCATAAACTTGTTGAAGAGTTCGAATCTTGCATGAAATCCGAATTTGAAATGTCTATGGTTGGTGAATTGAATTACTTTCTTGGCTTGCAGATTAAACAAACGAGTAAAGGAACACATATAAGCCAAGTTAAATATATAAATGACATGATTAAAAAGTTCAATTTTGAGAATTTAAAACTGTCCCCCACCCCTATGAGCGTCACCACTAAACTAGATAAAGATGAACATTGAAAGGACTTTGATAATGCTGTATATAGGTCTATGATTGACTCTTTGCTCTATCTTACTGCTAATAGACATGATATCATGTTCAGTGTATGTATGTGTGCACGTTTTCAAAGTCAACCTAAAGTGCCTCATTATCATGCCGTGAAAAGAATATTTCGCTATATTAAGCACACACCCACTTTAGGCATTTGGTATGATAAAGATTGTGAATTTAACTTGCATGCCTATACTGACGCAGATTATGGTGGATGTAAAATGGATAGGAAAAGCACGAGTGACACTTGTCAATTTATAGGAAATTCACTTATTTCATGGTTTTCTAAAAAGCAAGCAAGCGTAGCCTTATCCACCACTGAAGCTGAATACATGGCACTTAGTCTTTGTTGCACATAATTGCTATGGCTAAAACAACAACTTTTTGACTTCGGGATTACGGTAAATCAAATTCCAATTTATTGTGATAGTATGAGTGCCATAAACTTATCTAAAAACCCCGTTCTACATTCCAAGGCGAAGCATATAGAAGTACGCTATCACTTCCTTTGTGATCATGTAAATAATGGTTATATTGTCATAGATCACGTACGCACCGAGGCACAAGTAGCTAACATCTTTACTAAAGCACTAAATCAAGCCACGTATGAAAATCTTCGTTCTAAATTAGGCATGATTTCTGCTGATTTGATTTGATATTTGTTTCCATCTTTACATACACTTTTGATTGTCTTTCCAAAATAAAGGGGGAGAGAATGCATGATTTTAGGGGGAGAGCGAGATTGATTGCACAAATCAAGGGGGAGAAAATTTGAAATTTGAAATTCAAAATTTGAATTTGTGCATGATTGGAGGAGCGACAAAATTTAAATCATGAACATAGGTTATTTTGTAAATCATCAAAAGGGTGAGATTGTAGAGAAAAAGGGATTTGAGTGATTACAAAATGCATGATTTAAATAACGTGTATTAAAGAAATGCATGACATGTTTTATGGCTTGACACGTTTTTGCATGAAACCTGCCTTATATAGTTCATATATAATGTTGCCATACTAACGAGCCATGAAGCTTTAAAGATTACATCAAATGGCGAACATTTGTTGTGTTTGGACTATTTTCAGGTGCCACCATTAATGAACTAAACTAGTTCATTAAGTGAAGTACTTAGTTAAATGAATTAAGTAGTTCATTAAAGGAAGCCATATTTGGAGAAGGCACAAAGGCAACAAATTGAAGAATGGAAAGTTTCTCCTACACCTTATACACGCATTTTATATATATTTTTATATATATTCAGATTTTTTAAAAAGGCACTATACACATATATTCCAATGTACTACCGACACGTTATATATTTTACGAACATACGTTAACGTCACACCACTATATTTACCTCATATTTATGAGTATATTCAGGTCTTATATCATATGATATAAGTCATGGTGATGACAAAATTATTACGACATGTTACAAGGTTCTAAACCAAAAATTGTCGTATCGGGTGAATACCGAAACTTCGCCAACGTGTCATGTACTTGCCATATATAGATGGCCAGCCCCTACACTTCAACAATGACCAGAAATTTCGTGGTCTATATGTTATATTCATCCATGAAATCATTCCATGTTGGCACACACAAATCACCCCCAATTGAGGCCAAATTGTGGAGATTTCAAATTCAACATTTTAAAGCACATGAGGCGCCACTTACTTCAGCCATTAGAGCTGTATTTTCAAGTTATTCTGTGTATATTATGTGTGACATAATATATATAACATGTGCAAAAAGTTTGAATTCAATCGGAAAAAAATCACGTAATCGACAAAAGTCAAAAATTCGGTTTTCTACGAACACGACACATGGAACATTTTTGGCATGACATATAACATGTATCTAGACACTTTTTACATACTCTATACATTCTAAAGTGTTCTAGAAAAATCAATTAAGGGCTGATTGAAATATACCATATGTGTATAATTATTGTGCACTATTTTACAAAAATAAATTCAGCACATGTACAAGCTACATCACACGCCACATCAGCCTTGTTGGAGCATATGTGAAGCTTTGTTGGCATCTTGATTGGCCAAGAATGAAGTATACAAATTTGGTGACATAAAGGAAGGAGCTACACAAGGTAATATTTCAAACTATGTCACATTTGTAACACATGCTGAAAATTTCAGCGTGTAATTTGAGCTGGCCGAATTTCTTAGGCTTAATGGTGACTCATTTACTTCTTTGAATTAAATGTATTGATTGGAAGATAAAATGGCAATATTTTGAAGATGTTAAGAAAATATTGTGATGATATATCACACATGCTGAAAATTTCAGCATGTGTTGAATGTACTTGACCGAAATTTTGGTTTTGGAATTCAACATATTTGATTCTTTATTTTCTAAGGAATAAATCTAATATCAACATGACAATGTTTTGAATATTGTGTGAATATCACACATGCTGAAATTTCAGCATGTGGAAGAATCAAGGTGGCCGAAATTTATGAAGTTAATGGTGATAAATTGTTTTGCAAATTTTATGGAATTTAATGAGATTTATGACAACATTTTTATGGCTAATTGGCACATGTTTTTAAGTGTTATTTTCAGATTTATACAGTCATCTAATGATGACAACTTTCATCCAATCAATGAGTGCCAAGTAAGCAAGGCTATAATGATCATCCAATGAGGAGTTGTCAAGTAAGCAAGTGTATGTCCCAATGATGCAAGATATTCCTCCAAGGACTTAAAAGATAATTTCCAAGGGGAAGAAAAAGAAGGAGGGGGCGGCCACATTTGATTAAAAGGCAGAGAAGAAGAGCAAACAAAACACAAGACAAGTCCTACAAATCCAAGAGCTTAAAAACGTTTTCACCATCTTCTTCTTCTACACTTCTTTCTTCTTCTTTCTCAAAGCCTATTGTATTCATATTCATACATATTGAATAGGCTTCATATATACCACCATACACTCTATATTGTTGTAAAAGATTGATCAAGGTGTGATCAATCTTGCATCCGCTAGGTGGTGGTGTTCGTGATCATTGTAATCGCTTACAAGGTTTGTAAAGGGTTGGAGTTGGTGTGTAACTCCATCAACCCTGTGTGGTAAGGTGTTGTTTGTTGTTTTGTAATTAGTGATAACCGAGGAAGATGTCCTCGAAGACTGGAGTAGGATGATTTAACCAAACCAGTATAAATTGCTTGTGTTGTTTACTTTTCAGCACTTACTTTCAGTTTCTAGCACAGTGCATCATTTTCATCACGTTCTTAAAAATAGTAAACGAACTTCAAAAATCACTCAACTTTCCAGACATGTAGCCACGCATTTTAAGGTTCATTTGGCTCAAGTTTCAACCCTTTTGGACAAGTATAAGTCATCCAAACGTCAAAAGTTCTGAGACTAGTGTAGTCTGATTTTTAGGCTTGCAAAGGTTGAGACTTTGAACGTATTTGACATACTTCCCAAAGGAATTTTCCAAAACTGTTTCAACCCAACTAAATACACATAATAAGGGGTTTTTAATTAAATTTTCAGACCATTTGGAGGTATGGTTTAATCAGAATTAATTTTTCAAATCAGACTACCGTTTCTGGCTGATTTGCTCTGACCATAAACGACATTTGAAAGGGTTAAAGGTTGAATTTTAATCTGAAATTTTTAGGAGATAATCAGAACATCTGAGACTAAGATCTCTCCAAATTTCAGAATTTTTGAATACCTGTAACCTAGTTTTGAAAACGTTTCAAAACAGGTCTTGGAAACAGAATCTGTTTTCAGAAGTTGGGTTTTTGGTTTAAAACAATTTTAAAAACCAAATTTTCCAGGCCCACTATTCAATCCTCCCCCCTTCTAGTGGTGCCTTGCAGATCCTACAACACTATGGCCGAAAATTATGTATCTTCCTACCTATCACTCTTTTGTACAACATACTACATAATCACTTCCCTTAAGTTTATAATATACACTATAGCCTAAAATTTCATATCTTTTCCAATAATGATACCAATATCTTCAAAATTATAAAGTGCTGGAAATCAAGGGATTTAAGGCTTTCATTTTTGAGAAATATATTTGATCTTCTAAAAGTTTTCTAACCACTATATGCCACATTAATTTAATCCTATAAAAGTCTTCTAACCACTATATGTCAGACTATATTAAGCATAAATATTACCAAACTAATTATGCTCAATCCAGTGAATGTTTGGGGGTCATGGTCGAGAGTTCAAAGGGTGTTGTGAAGCTGCAAAATCATCATATAAGTACAAGAATATTGTGATTACAACTTAGCTATTTACATACATCATTGCCTTCACACTTCATCAGCAAGTAATCCAGTCTAAAATACCCTTTTATGGTCGACAGTTTCATGTATCCTAATCATAGACTAATCTTGTTCCAAATTACCTTTAATAACGAGAGTTACATAAACTTAGGAATCAACCAAACATTGACGTAAGAATAAGAGTCTAATGGTTATACTTGGCTAAATACATACACCCTCCTTTACATGTTTTGTCAAGACTACTTTCATCAAGTCATATTCCATCTTCACTTAACTGAAATTCGTCCAAGCCTAGTCTTGGTCATAACTATAATACACATACAAGGTTTCATTTCATATCTTCCATATGAACATAGTCTTGAACATACTCATGAATGATCCATTTTTCTTATGGAAATTACTTAATAGATTTGTAAATTTAATGAAGAATCTAAGAGATGTACTTGCCTACTTCACTTGATTCAAGTTTAAACTTGAATGTTTCTCCTTGATGAGTGACCTACAAGCTTGGTTCTTGGCCTTAGCTTGAAGATTCTTTCTTCTCCTTTCCTAGTATAACCCACGGTTTGTTGATAAAAAAGGAAGACTTGATGAGAAATTTTAAAAAGTGTTAGATAGAAACGTTTGAAACACTTTTGAGTGAAATATTACCATGATTCTTCTTGCTCCTAAGCTTCACTAAATTTTGGATTCTAAGACTTAAAGAGATAGAGTGTCTTAGCCATTGTCTTGAAGTAGTAATGTGTGATGAAGAGAGGAAATATTTCTCTTCTTCCTCTCTATGGTGCTCTTGGTTTTGGGTGTAAAATGAGGCTTGGAGATTTTGTTTTCTATTTGTTGGAAGAAGAAGGAAGTGTTGGTTGAAACTTGGGAAAAATGTGTAAGTGTTGGATTTTTGAAGAAAGAAGGGAAATCCTCTTTTTCTAAGAATATGGCCAGCCCAAAAAGGAAGGGAGGGAAAGGTTTGAGTGGAGTGGTTGGAAGAAGGTGATAAAGGAGGATTTTATGCATGAAAGTTTGGTGACTTGGAAGACTTTCTTCCACCTTCATTCCCTAGGCCATATGACCGATTTTTTACATGGTCTTCCTTTTTTCTTTCTCTTCCAAAATATCTTCTCATGTCCAAATTTATTTTTCTTTTTATTTAAGTAGCATAAAATTCTTGTGTCATGTCTTTTTCTTTTGATTTAATTTATTCTAGTGGCTTAAGTTGTTACCTACTAGTCTACTTTAATTTCATCATGTAATTAGAAATGTGCTTTATCTATTTAGCCTATACCGATATTCTAAGTAATCTATCCTTTGATCATAGTTCAAACATTACTAAATACGATATTATAAAACGTTCTGATGTAACAAAATTTCAGGGCGTAACATTCCCCCTATAAAAAGTTTCGTCCTCGAAACTTACGTACCTTAATCGAAGAGTAGAGGATAGTGCTTCCTCATTTTCTATTCTGGCTCCCATGTCGCTTCCCTTGAGAAATGATTACTCCATTGTACTTTGACATAAGGGATCGAACGCCTCTTAAAACCGTTTCCTCATTGATCTCCTCATACGTCACATCATACTTAATCTCTGTTGGTGATGAGCTACAGCCTAACCTTGTGGATACAAACACAGATGATAACACCTCACTGCCCCGCACAGGTCCCATAACAAGGAGTATGGCTAAGAAGTTGTTACATTGTGTTGAATCATTTCTTTACAGGCATGAAGAGGATGAACCAAGCAGAGATGATGTCCATTGGGTTTATATGATACAAGCTTTGATCTAGTTGTATCAAAAGCATGTTGTACATATCTTTAGTTGTTCTTTTTAATATTGTTGGTTGGTTAACCTTGTTTTAGGATAGTTTGTGTTGTATTATTGCCTTGTCTTTCAGGTACACGTACTTAGCTTGAAAGTACAATTGGAACCTGAATTTTTGTCCAAGCAAGGAGGTGATAAGCAAGTAGCTTACAAGCAAGGTGGTGACAAGCACCCATGTCAAATCTGAATTCTTCTTCACGTTGAAACAAGGATGGAGAAGCTGCTCAAAGCTTTAACCAATAGGAAGAAGTCTTGCAAATGTTCAAACCAATCACAATCAAGTTGAAGACAAGTAGGCAAGCTGCAACAAATGAACCAATCAGATCCTTGAAGTTTAAGGCATGACTCACGCAAGATTGCTTTGAAAATTCAAAGCCAAACTCACAACCAATCAAAGCCTAATTCAAAGCAAGCTGCTCCAGTATTATCCAATCAAATTGATCAAGAAAGAAGGCTGAAAACAAAGCATGGGAAGCACGGCAAGCAACCAGATTTCTTGGAACCGAAAGTTGTCAAACAAGTTCCAAGCAAGCATGTCATTTTTAGTCTTGTACTTTGTACTTTAAACCTTGTACTCTTTGTAATTTTCGTTGTTATAAGTAGGTTAAGAAGCTGAATGTACAAAAAAAACACAATTTCAAACACATTTCAATCAGATTTTCCTTTAAGAAGTTCTCAACTTTTCTAGTTGAAGTTTAAGACCACTAACGGTTTTCTTCCAAGTTCCTAGCCTAGAACTTGTTAGTATTTACTTCATTTTTGGTTTACAGCATCTTAGGGTCTTAATGAGGTTTTAGATGTGTTGGAATACCAAAGAGGAAGAGGTGTTGGTATAAATTGAGCCAAGAACAAACGGTTACAGTTCAAGGGGTGTCATTGTGATGTTCTTTGCCATAGCCGAGGTTCAAATCAGTTTGGAGTAGAAGACAAAGTCCTTGGAACATTTTTCTAGCCTTTATTTGGCTCATCAATTGGTATCAGAGCGTTGGTTAGTCTTCTATTCATGTTTACATTGTTTAAACTTGCATATGAATGATGCTGCCCAAATCGTGTAGTGAACTTTTTTTTTATGTCCGTTTAAAGCCTGTTAGTTTAGGTAGTTAGTTTATGTTTTGAAGTGTTTATTAGATAGTTTACAATAGTTTGGTAACTTAGTTTTTAGTAGCAAAAACCGAAACACCACAAAAAGAACTTAGACTAGACTTAAGTGTGATAGAATCTGTTTGTGTAGTTTAGATTAAAAACCGTGTGTAACTTATTGTTCTTGTTCAATCTAGCTTAGATAATGTTCATTAGACCCTAATCTAGAAGTTTAAATGGTAGTTTAGTGATTCCTTAAAACAGAAAACTTGAACACAAAAATAGATTAGTTGATAGTTTAGTTTGTAATCAAGTTGTTAAAATTCTGTTTTAGTAGTTGTGTGCAATCTGTTTTAGATGTTTTATTTGCTGCCTTATTTAGCTTAGTTAGAGTAGTTTGCAACATAGATTAAAGGTTTAGTTGGTTGTTTAGTTTAGCACAAGCAAATCCGAAAACTAAGAACAAAAAAAAGTAGTTTTAGTTAACTATGTTTGCTGCCTAGTTTCTAGTTGATATACGTGTGTTAAGTAGAATACAAAGACTTGCATCTAGTATCATCTAGTTTAGAAACTGATTGCATCATACAAACGAAAACCAAAACAAAAACAAGTAGAATAGATAATTTAAAAACAAAACAAAACAAGTTAGTTTGCATCAAAACTGATTTCCATTAGTGTTATAGTAATCAGCCCTTATAAATTGCATTTAGAAACAACTAAGTTGCATTTAGCTATCTTAAGATTAGCTAGATCATTTGCATTAAAAACAAAAAAAAAATAAAATAAAACAAAAGCAAAATCAGTTCATGTTGCTATAGTTGTGCGTGTTTGATCAAAATGTGTTTAAGTGTGATATGTTAGTATTTAAGTTGTAAGTGTTTCGTTAAAAAAAACCGAAACAATTTAGTTTAAACTTGATTAAATCTTTGAATGCTATTTGTTTAAACTTGTTGAATTTGATTTCACCACTCCCGTTACACCTTAAGTCATTGTTTGGTACAAACTTGATTGAATCTTTTAATTGAAACATTATTGACTTGAGATTTGTTAAAAGTGAAGTAAATTTGTAAGAAACAAGATTTGATTTCAAATTTTAACGTTGGCTTTACGTTTATCTTTACTTGGGATTGATTCAATTGTTTAAAGACTTTATTGGACTTAAGTTCTTACCTAGGATCACTTTGTCTATATTTATCCCTACACTGTTAAATTGCCGACCCTGTTATCATCTTGTTGTCTGTACACTTCTTCAACTTGAATTGAACTTTCATCTATATTTGGTTGTTAAATTTGTGAAACAGTTTTCATATCATTAGTGTTCTTCCGTGTTGTTCAAAGAACGTTTCACAAAAGCCACACCAAAACTTGTGCAAGTAAAACCAAAGAAAAAGAAGCCGTGAGCAATGTCTCATAAAGGCAAGTGAGCAGTAGACTCACAAAACAGACAAAGCCAATCCAAAGGAAAATAATTAGGCTTGTTTGTGAAAGAAACTGAGAGAAAAGTCATTTTTAACGTCAAAAAGCAAGAGACAAGTCGTATGAGTGATTTGCACAAGAAGTGAGATATTGTAGCGCCCCGGCCCGATACAGTCATCGAAACCAGTGCACCCGCCGTAGCCTACTACGAGAACTACGAAGCGTCAAGCAGATCAAGCGTACGTCCTTCATAATGTAAGATAAAAACCAGCGGAAACGTTATAAAATTTAAACCTTCATCGTCGACAATACAACCAGAAACTGCAGCGGAAATAAAAGGTGTTTGTTCATCTAGCCAACATAAATTTTAGAACAACATAATAACAATGAGTTTCCAAACTTAAAGAAAGTAGTCCAGCATCTATCTATTCCCATGTCCATCATCCCATTGAGCCCACTCGCCGACGTCTTCGATAAATATCAACTCATATCCAGGCTCCCCTGAAAAGGAATAGAGTGACTGTTCTTAGGGAAATTATCGCCAGCAAGTAACCCGTCTATACACCTTACGGAATCACACACGTCGAGTCACCAGTGTATAAATCATTGCCCAAAATATAGGTGCTCGGGTTAACAAATAGCATCTCAAAAAGAATCTCTCAAAACAGATAAAGCACATATATGTACACAGATACGGGAACCAACATGTATTAAACAACGTATCACATAAGCAAATCATAGACTAACCACGTTTCTTGCATGTCAAGTCTTATGCTTCGTGTATCATGATGCATGTACTTCTTTAAAATCACACACAACACCCATGCATATGTATTCGTTCATAAACATGTCATGCATGTCATTTCACAAAACATTTCATCACTTTACATATCATATTCTTCGCGTAGCAGAACTTTATACCCTGTGGGTGATCAGTCCACAGCAAACATAACTTTATACCCCGTGCTGAAAGGTCCACGGCCCCATTACATATATCATATATCCGTGCTGAAAGGTCCACGGCCCCATTACATATATCATATATCCGTGCTGAAAGGTCCACGGCCCCATTACATATATCATATATCCGTGCTGAAAGGTCCACGGCCCCATAAAATAACTTTATTTTCCGTACTGATAGGTCCACGGCCCCATAAAATAACTTAATTTTCCATGCTGATAGGTCCACGGCCCCATAAAATACTTTATACCCTGCTGTTGATTCACAGATCACGCTTTTATACCCTGCTTTCGCAGGCGTGACTTTTATACCCTGCGATCAACCAGCAGCCATCTTGTCTTTCGAAAACTTCAAACTTTTCTTGTAAACACATGTTCTTTCGCAAAGCAATTTTCAAATCAAATGCAAGTGCCCATGTCATGATGCAGAATGCTCATGTAACATCATATCAAACGTGTAAATATGCACACACACTTTACATATCAAGTACAAAGTCCTGAACCTCTATCACATCCTGCTCGTATCATTTCATGTCCCTTCGTATTACGAAATCATCTCAAGTTCACACTTAACCATGCTCGTTATTGCTAACTCACTTTGGATTCATACCTAACTTTACTCATTCACACTTAACGTTTACAACTCAAATACACATCATTCATACCACTTCATGCCCTTTCGTATCACGAATCCACTTCGAATTCATACTTAACCCTACCCATTCACACTTAATGTTTACAACTCTAGCACACTATCAAAACACTTTGTAATTTATGAGCAATGGAAGATAATAAAGGTATCTCCCACACACATCTTACATATCAAGTATACGGTCTTGCACCTCAAACACTCCATGTTCGTACCTTTCCAAGTACATCCGTCTTACTAAATCACTCAGGGTTCAATCTTATTCCTACTTGATCAAACTTACCATCTACACCTCAATTACAACTCAAACACCTTTGCATTTTATGCTCAAAAGAAGTGTATAAGGTTACAACACGTACATAGGGCACCTAAAGGGTCAAAGAGACTTCCAGTATAGTTGGAACGCTATATGAAGCGCCTATAGTGACTTAGAGCGCCTATACTAGGCGTTTGAAGTGTTCGGGATGTTCCGTAGACATTGAACGCCTACATGAAGCGCCTAATGTGACATAGAGCGCTTTATGTAGGTGTTCGAAGTGTTCGGGGATGATTCAGGACACATTGAACGCTACATTAGGCGCCTAATGTGACATAGAGCGCCTAATGTAGGCGTTCGAAGTGTTCTGACGGTTCTAAATTGCAGTTTTTCTGTACGGGAAAGCTTCAGGACACATTGAACGCTACATTAGGCGCCTAATGTGACATAGAGCGCCCAATGTAGGCGTTCGAAGTGTTCTGACGATGCCAAACTGCAGTTTTTCTGCAGTAACTTCCTCTCCAACACCCTCCTTCTTCAACCATTTCATTTTCAACACTTAAAGATCCATCTTAACATCTAGATTCATCTTACTTAACACACATCTAAACATGAATTGATGCCTAGCCATGCCTAACAATATCCACTCTAGCCTTCAATCATTCACAACCTTCAAAAGATCTCATCAACTTTCCCAACACAACAAGACTACAGCAATGTCATCACTCATCTCTCAATTTCCTGCACTTACTCTCAACATCTAAGTGTAGACAATCAACATAAGAGTAGCGCAAGACAATAAGCACGTCAAAATATACACTTTTATGGGCATGCTTGACAACAACAAAGCACCACACAACTATTTTCAGAAATATGGCCCAAAGAACAAGACTTTACACAATTAGCAACAAGACATACATATAACAAAGAATTTAAGATAGACAAGACAAGAATACTAATGTGTGATTCATGTTTTCTCTTTGTAAGAACATAGGGCCTTAAGTATCAAAATTTACGTAAAGCGTATAGAAAGATTACTTGCCTTGGAATCTAGATAAGCTTACAAGCGTACTGCAGAATTTTGGTAAGGATTGAACCTAGATCGGCCTTCTTCCTTCCTTTTCTTCTTCTCTTCTTCTTCTTTCTCTCTTCTCCTTCCCTTTTCTCTCTAGGCGGTTTTCCCTCTCCTCTTTGGTGTGGAAAACGTCCCACCTTATGGTGAGATGGGGAGTTATACTAACTTCCTATAACTCCCCCTATCTCCTAGTAGGGACCTTTTAGGTAATTTCTATTAATTACCTTTAATTCTATTTTGAA
Organism: Eustoma russellianum; assembly: GCA_036186865.1. NCBI lineage: Eukaryota > Viridiplantae > Streptophyta > Magnoliopsida > Gentianales > Gentianaceae > Eustoma > Eustoma russellianum. Next base: position 20,817,047 of record AP025051.1, read on the forward strand.
CCCTTCTTTCTTATTCTTCTATGTTTTAGGTGACTAAGTCTCATAACCTACAAAATTAATTAAGTTGTTTTTAAGGTTGACTTCTAAGTATTTGAAAATCGTGCTTAAAAGTCACGGGGTGTAACATTCTGTTGGACCTGTATAGCACCACTAGAGGGGGGGGTGAATAGTGGGTTAGCGGAAATTACACTATAATTACCTTCAAAAACTTGTTTGAAGACCCCTTTGCCTCTTTAACCTCAGGTTCTGAAAATTCCAGAAACAGTTCACTGTTTTGAGTGCTTTGGTTGAACCACTTATACACCTGTGCAAGCTCTCAAACTTGGCAGAGATCAAGTTTAGAATGTTTATAATATGTCATAAAAATTTCATTCAATTCCAAGCAAGTTAGCACGTTCAAATAAGCAAGATAAGTAAAGTGTGCAATTCTGGCAGTTTCAGTCAGAATGTTTGCTTAACTTTAAACAATGATATCTCAAAATCTACCCGTGCTATTTTGATGAATCTTATGTCAAATTAAACCTCAAGATGTCTAGTTTAATTTGATATAAGGCTCACTCCAAGATTCGAAAGATAGCCTATTCAAATTGCACAAGTTTGCACACTGGTCAGAACTGTTCACAGAATGTAGCAACAATTTTGTGAAGATGATTTGAATATGCTAAACACCTTAGAATTTAGTGATTCTTGCGGCTAATGAAAGCTAACACATTGAAGTATAATATATCCAAAATTCATGCAATTCTAAGATTGTTTGCTTGTTCAATTATGCGTGCCAAGTTAGTGTAATTCTCAGGCAGAAAACAGTAAGTGCAGGAAATAAGTAAAGAACACAAGGAATTATCCTGGTTCGGTCAATGTGACCTACTCCAGTCCCAAGAGACACCTTCTCTTGGATTTCACTAAACACCAAACACCAAAGTCACCTTACAAAGCCAAAGGAAGAAGCTTTTCACCAACTTCTTCAAGTGACTGCACCAAAACTGAAAATCAGCACTAGTTTGTTCCACCTTTGCACCTTTGCACCTTTGCACCTTTTGCTCACCTCTAAGGAGTAAGCTTTATACACCAGCTTCTCCCTTACAATGTATCGTTTGAAAGGTGTTAAAATAACAAGAATTGAAGAACTATACAATCATAAAGCTTGCTGCAAATGTGTTCTTCAATATAGAAGAGAAGAAGAGAAGAATGAAGACAAAGAGCTGATTTGTCTTGCTTGCTTTCTTTGCTTTCGTTGGTGTACCATTCTTCTTCAACCTTGGGAGCTATTTATAGCCAAGAGATCAGCCTTTAGGCTCCTCAATATAGCCGTTTGAAGTGTGGATAAAAGGAGAAAATTCAGCACCTTTTTAGCTATACAAATGAGACTTATCTTTGGTTGCTTTGAAATGGTCTTTCACCTTGACTTTTATCCTCTTATGGCCGTTGGAATGAGATGAAAATTGTCTCTATTTAAACGTTAAAAAATCAGCTCCAATCATCAACATCCATGTGTAAATAACTTGCCATGTATGCAGCTGATTTGGCATATGTTTTTTGAACAGATTTTTGCTCCTCATTTGAATATCAAAATGACGTTGAAAAGGCTCCTCATTTTGAATAATAAGTGACGTTGAAAGGGCCTTGAAGATAGGCATTGGATAATAGGTCAAATATAGATAGAAATCAGCCATGCCTTTGAGTTTGAATTGGTCTCCAATTTTGAACATATAGACGTTGAGATGGAGCTTAAAAGATAGAGAGAAATCAGCTTGACTTGGTCTCCATATAGCCGTTGCATATAGCTTCAGATTTGAGAGACTTTTGCTTCAACTTTGCTACATTGTAGGACTTGCTTTTTGTCACACATTATAACCTGAAATTTTGATCATATACCATACGAAAATATTGCTCCATCTTTGACCAAAATAGCCGTTGTAATCATCACAAGAATAGCCAAGAACAATCATCTAAAATCAGCACCAAAATAGGATGTAATTCAATTTCTCTTGACTTGTTCAAAAATTGAAGAGTTGTGCGCCAATATCCTTCAACATGCGTGTGCACACATATAATATATAGTCACCAACATGTAGCATAGAAAACCATATGAAGAATACCAAGAATTCCAAGAAAACCATAGATGAGATAACCATAACATAAGAATTCCAATTGAGATACCATGCTGCCCGTTTCCATAAAAATAGGGCACGTACCATATGTGACATAAACACATATAAACATCATATAAGCAATATATAACATGTTGGAAGACCCATTGGCAAATGAAAAGACCAGAATACCCCTCAGCACAAAAATAGGAATTTTGTCCTAGGATGAACCTAGACATGGTGCTGCTCCAGATTCATTATTGCCATGATGTGACATGACTTATAAATGTGTCATATGATCATATAAGTCCGTTGGAAGAAAACCAAATAAGAATGAGAAGTCCAAATGGTGAAATTACCAAGATAGCCCTTATAAAGATCAATAAACCTCACCACCGTGTCAAATCCATTTTTACCCGTGTCAAGCATGCTTTTCCTCAGCCAATTAGATTCTAAATTGAATAAGGATCATGTGGGCTTTTGAATCACTCAATTTGGAGTTCATTTGCCCAAGATATGAACCAAAACCTGCAATAGGATACTAAACCGAACAATTTGCCTTATATTGTAAGTCATGTGACTTCAAGGCTTGGTTAGATCATATTATCAACATGTATTGGCATATATATCTTCTAAGATCAGTTTGAACAACATGTATTGGCATATATATCTTCTAAGATCAGTTTGAACATGTCTTGATTAAGATATGTGATTGAATTGGCCAAGTTCAATCTCATGATCTTAATCAAACTTGTTCAATCTTGATTCATTCAAGCAATTTCACATTTAGCTCATAAGTTCATAAGTTCATGCCTTGCCAAAACAATTTCACATTTAAACGTTACACATACATGCTCACATATGCATCTTTCAATCATTCAAACATGATATATCTATTTGCAATCATCACAACAATTACACATATGCACACATATACATTTTGCACAACAATTACACATATGCATACATATACATTTTGCAATCACTCAAACATAATATATCACAACAATCTCCCCCTTTTGATGATTTGCAAAATTACCCCACATATGTGTATATTAAGCATTTAAATCAAGTGTGCATCTAAATCAAGTGTTGTAATCTGTGTAATCAAGTAAGCATCTAAATCAAGTGTAAGCTGCTCCCCCTTAATGTGTTATCTCCCCCTTAACATGATATCTATCTTCTTAACATGATATATATACACATTATTTCTCCCCCTTAATTTTGTAAATTATGCAAAAGACTGAATGATGTAGTAGTCAGTTGTAAGCAATTAATCCAAGTCTTGCACGTAAAGTCTCAAAGATAGCTTGATTAAGGGGTTTAGTGAATATATCAGCTACTTGTTGATCAGTTCTAACATGTTCAATGTGTATATGTCCAAGATTAACATGATCACGGAGAAAATGATAACGTACTTCTATATGCTTTGCCTTAGAGTGTAGTACAGGGTTTTTAGACAAATTTATAGCACTTGTACTATCACAATAGATGGGGATATTATTTACTTGTATTTCAAAGTCTGAAAGTTGTTGTTTAATCCATAATAGTTGAGTACAACATAGACTTAAAGCCATATATTCTGCTTCAGTAGTAGAAAGTGCAACACTAGATTGTTTCTTTGAAAACCAAAATATTAGTGAGTTTCCTGGGAATTGACATGTTCCACTAGTGCTCTTTCTATCTACTCTACATCCACCATAATCTGCATCTGAATATGCATGTAGATTTAGACTAGATTGTCTATCATACCATAAGCCTAATGTTGGTGTATGTTGAAGATATCTAAATATTCTTTTTATAGCTTTAAAGTGTGACAACTTAGGCATACTTTGAAATCTTGCACACATACATACTGCAAACATAATATCAGGTCTACTAGCAGTTAGATATAGCAATGAACCAATCATAGACCTATATAGTCTTTCATCAAATGCAACACCATTTTCATCTTTGTCTAATTTTGTTGAAGTACACATTGGTGTTGGAGATGGTTTCAAGTTTTCAAAGTTGAATTTCTTTACCATATCTCTTATGTATTTGGCTTGATTGATATGTATACCATTTGATGTTTGTTTTATTTGCAAGCCTAAGAAGTAATTTAATTCACCAACCATGGACATTTCAAACTCAGACTTCATACAATCTTCAAAGTCTTTTACTAAGTTAGGATTAGTGGAACCAAAGATTATGTCATCTACATATATTTGTATTACAAGCAAATCTTTGTCTTTCTTTTTCAAGAATAAGGTACTATCTATGGTTCCTCTTTGAAAGTTGTTACTTAGTAAAAAGTTGGCAAATCTTTCATACCATGCACGGGGGGCTTGTTTCAAACCATATAAGGCTTTCTTAAGTTTATATACATGATCAGGGTTCTTTGGATCTTCAAAGCCTGGTGGTTGTTTAACAAAAACTTCTTCTTGGATATAGCCATTTAAGAATGCACTCTTAACATCCATTTGGAATAATTTGATGTTATTATAACATGCAAAAGCTAATAAGAGGCGTATGGATTCTAATCTTGCTACAGGGGCAAATGTTTCATCGTAATCAATACCCTCTTCTTGATTATATCCTTGAGCTACAAGTCTTGCCTTATTTCTTACTACAACCCCTTGTTCATTCATTTTGTTCCTAAACACCCATTTAGTTCCAATGATTGATTTATCCTCGGGTTTAGGTACTAAATCCCACACATTGTTTCTTTCAAATTGATTTAACTCTTCATGCATTGCATCTATCCAATATGCATCATTTAAGGCATCATTCACATTCTTAGGTTCAATTTGGGATATAAGTGCATGCCATTGATCATATTCATTAGGATCTATTTGCCTACGTGTTCTAACCCCTTGATTTACATCTCATATGATAAGTTCTTGAGGATGCTTTTGTTTATCTCTTATTTGCCACCAATTACTTGGTTGTGCATCTTCAATAGGTTCATGATGTTCAATAGGTTGGTTAGGCACATTTTCTTCATTATGTTCTTGTGTAGGGGGAGTTTGAACTTCATGCATTTCAAGAGTTTGATTTGGTGTTTCAACTTGATCATGTGTAGGTGGTAGGATAAGTTCATCTTCATCATGAAGTATTTGATCATTTGGTACATAGATTTCATGTTGATTACTTGTTTGGAGATATGCATTTTCATTGAACTTCACATGTATAGATTCAACTATCTTTCTTGTTTGTGCATTATAACATCTATATGCTTTAGAGTTTATTGAATATCCCACAAATATATGTTCATCAGACTTAGGATCAAACTTATCTAAGTTATCTTTTGTGTTCAATACAAAGCATTTACAACCAAAGACTTTTAGATAGTTTACTTTTGGGAGTCGTCCATTTAAGATTTCATATGGAGTTTTGTTCAATTTCTTTCTTATTGATAGTCTGTTGATCATATAACTTGATGTGTTTACTGCTTCAGCCCATAAGAATTTAGGTACTTTGTTTTCTACCATCATTGTTCTTGCTACTTCTTGAATAGTCCTATTCTTTCTTTCAACTACACCATTAAGTTGAGGAGTTCTTGGTGGGGAGAATTCATGTTTTATACCCTTTTCATTACAGAATTTGATTAATTCACTATTTTTAAACTCACCACCTCTATCACTCCTTATCTTAATAACATGTGATTCATGTTCATTTTCAAGTTGTCTAAGTAGATTAGTTATAGATGATGCACTTTCATCTTTTGAAGCAAGAAACAATGTCCAAGTATATCTTGAGAAATCATCAACTATTACACATACATAATAACTTCCACCTAAGCTTCTTGTTCTACATGGACCAAATAAGTCTATATGCAAGAGTTCTAGTATTCTAGATGTTGTGAACTCAGTTTTAGGCTTAAGAGATTTTCTAACATGTACAAGATTCACATAGTTGAAAATCATTCAAGTTAAGTTTAGGCAATCCTTTAACAAGACTCTTAGCATGTAGTTTTTCTAAGGTTGATATACCTATGTGTCCTAAACGTCTATGCCAAAGATTGGGATCAGAATCATGTGAAACAAGACATTTTGTGTTACTACTTAGCATATCATCCATGTTAAGCACATATATGTTTCCTTCACGTTTCCCTTTTAACACAACTTGATTGTTTTTATCCATTATCTTACAAGAGGTGGAAGAGAAGAGAACATTCAAGTTGTTGTCACATAGTTGAGAAACACTTAAAAGCTCAAAGGTTAAGTTACTTACAAGTAGGACGTTTTTGATCTCAAACTTGTTTGGATCACCAACCTTGCCTTTGCCAATTATTTGGCCTTGGTTGTTGTCTCCAAAGGTAACTTTGCCACCTTTTGCAACGTTTTTAAGTGTGCTAAACAAATTTTTGTTGCCTGTCATATGTCTTGAGCAACCACTATCAACTATCCAATTGGTTTTGTTCTTTTCATCTTCTTTGTTGTTATAACCAGCAACTTGTCTTTCTTTGATGTTATGTACCTACAAATGTAAATAACAACTTAGGTACCCTTTGATTTTGGGTCCTTTCAAGGTTAGACAAGTTAAGTTCATGTTAGTGTACCTTTAGGTACCCAAACTTGAACAACCTTTCTTGGTTTTGAAATGTTAAAATCATGTTGCATATAATGAACAAATAGTGGATTTTGATGCATAGAATATGATTGAAAAGGGGCTGCACATTTATGTCTAGTTGGATAAGCATTGTAAGTTCTATATGCATTTGAATGTTGCCATGTATATGAGTTATATCTTGGCCGTGTATAAGCATTGAATTTAGGCCGTGTATAAGCAAGATGTTGTGTGTGTCTAGGCCGTGTGTTGTAAACTGATTTAGGCCGAGAGTATGTCATGTTCTTCACATAAGCATGTTGTTGCATATAAGGCATAACTTGAGCAGTTTTCATACTTCTTTGTTTAGGCATTCTTGTATACATGTAAGCATGGTTTCTAGATGTATTTGCCTTCCTATATGTTGATGCATTTTGCAATCTTTGTGATGAAGGTGGTGTGGGCAGAATAGGTTCATTTCTAAATGCATTTGGCCTATATTTCATGTTGGTTGAAGATGATACAAATGTTGTTTCCTTAGGTGTGCATTCAGCTTCTTTAACATATCCAAGACCTTGCTTGTCATTTCCATGCTTTTGAGATGCAATAAGAGTGTCTAACATGTTGGAACCATCCTTAAATTGTTCTAAAGATTTGTTCAAGTCTAGGTTGCATGCTTTTAATGATTCAAATTCAGTTTGTATTTCATGTAACTTAGACTTTAAGACGTTGTAATCAACACATTGCACACATTGCACATTTTCATGTTTGTTCTTAAGTTCCTTAATCTGATTTTGCATTGAACTAATAGTGTTAGATGATTCAAGTTGAAGAACTTCTAGTTGAGAAGTTAGATTCAAGTTAGACGTCTCCAACTTGTTCTTCTCCTCAACTATTCTTTTCTTCTCCTTGGATAGCTTCTTATATCTATGATGCAACTTTTCTAATTCATCCAACAATTCATCTTGAGTAAAGTCACATTCAGAGTCAGAATCGAATGTTACCTCATTTGTAGACTTTGAAGCCAAACATGTTTGTGCAACTTCAGGTTCCTCCTCGGATTCGGATGAAGATGTGTCATCCCAAGTGCTTGAACTTACCTTGAGAGCTTTCTTCCTCCTTTGCATAGGTTCTACTCTAGTTTTTGTCCTTGTCTTTTCATCCATGTCACGGTTTTTGTTCTTGTTTGGACAATCATATGAGATGTGTCCTTGTTTGCCACATTCATAACACTTGAGTTCTTTATCATACCATTTACCATCTTGTTTGTTAGATTTCACATTGATAGGGGCGGCTTGTTGTAGATACCAAATATGAAGAATATAAGACAACCAGAAAATTTCCAGCAACTTTGCAACTTGGAGTGTAAACTGTTTTCAGCTCAAATAAGAATATGGTGCTCAACCTTGCTCTGATACCAATTGTTGGACCTGTATAGCACCACTAGAGGGGGGGGTGAATAGTGGGTTAGCGGAAATTACACTATAATTACCTTCAAAAACTTGTTTGAAGACCCCTTTGCCTCTTTAACCTCAGGTTCTGAAAATTCCAGAAACAGTTCACTGTTTTGAGTGCTTTGGTTGAACCACTTATACACCTGTGCAAGCTCTCAAACTTGGCAGAGATCAAGTTTAGAATGTTTATAATATGTCATAAAAATTTCATTCAATTCCAAGCAAGTTAGCACGTTCAAATAAGCAAGATAAGTAAAGTGTGCAATTCTGGCAGTTTCAGTCAGAATGTTTGCTTAACTTTAAACAATGATATCTCAAAATCTACCCGTGCTATTTTGATGAATCTTATGTCAAATTAAACCTCAAGATGTCTAGTTTAATTTGATATAAGGCTCACTCCAAGATTCGAAAGATAGCCTATTCAAATTGCACAAGTTTGCACACTGGTCAGAACTGTTCACAGAATGTAGCAACAATTTTGTGAAGATGATTTGAATATGCTAAACACCTTAGAATTTAGTGATTCTTGCGGCTAATGAAAGCTAACACATTGAAGTATAATATATCCAAAATTCATGCAATTCTAAGATTGTTTGCTTGTTCAATTATGCGTGCCAAGTTAGTGTAATTCTCAGGCAGAAAACAGTAAGTGCAGGAAATAAGTAAAGAACACAAGGAATTATCCTGGTTCGGTCAATGTGACCTACTCCAGTCCCAAGAGACACCTTCTCTTGGATTTCACTAAACACCAAACACCAAAGTCACCTTACAAAGCCAAAGGAAGAAGCTTTTCACCAACTTCTTCAAGTGACTGCACCAAAACTGAAAATCAGCACTAGTTTGTTCCACCTTTGCACCTTTGCACCTTTGCACCTTTTGCTCACCTCTAAGGAGTAAGCTTTATACACCAGCTTCTCCCTTACAATGTATCGTTTGAAAGGTGTTAAAATAACAAGAATTGAAGAACTATACAATCATAAAGCTTGCTGCAAATGTGTTCTTCAATATAGAAGAGAAGAAGAGAAGAATGAAGACAAAGAGCTGATTTGTCTTGCTTGCTTTCTTTGCTTTCGTTGGTGTACCATTCTTCTTCAACCTTGGGAGCTATTTATAGCCAAGAGATCAGCCTTTAGGCTCCTCAATATAGCCGTTTGAAGTGTGGATAAAAGGAGAAAATTCAGCACCTTTTTAGCTATACAAATGAGACTTATCTTTGGTTGCTTTGAAATGGTCTTTCACCTTGACTTTTATCCTCTTATGGCCGTTGGAATGAGATGAAAATTGTCTCTATTTAAACGTTAAAAAATCAGCTCCAATCATCAACATCCATGTGTAAATAACTTGCCATGTATGCAGCTGATTTGGCATATGTTTTTTGAACAGATTTTTGCTCCTCATTTGAATATCAAAATGACGTTGAAAAGGCTCCTCATTTTGAATAATAAGTGACGTTGAAAGGGCCTTGAAGATAGGCATTGGATAATAGGTCAAATATAGATAGAAATCAGCCATGCCTTTGAGTTTGAATTGGTCTCCAATTTTGAACATATAGACGTTGAGATGGAGCTTAAAAGATAGAGAGAAATCAGCTTGACTTGGTCTCCATATAGCCGTTGCATATAGCTTCAGATTTGAGAGACTTTTGCTTCAACTTTGCTACATTGTAGGACTTGCTTTTTGTCACACATTATAACCTGAAATTTTGATCATATACCATACGAAAATATTGCTCCATCTTTGACCAAAATAGCCGTTGTAATCATCACAAGAATAGCCAAGAACAATCATCTAAAATCAGCACCAAAATAGGATGTAATTCAATTTCTCTTGACTTGTTCAAAAATTGAAGAGTTGTGCGCCAATATCCTTCAACATGCGTGTGCACACATATAATATATAGTCACCAACATGTAGCATAGAAAACCATATGAAGAATACCAAGAATTCCAAGAAAACCATAGATGAGATAACCATAACATAAGAATTCCAATTGAGATACCATGCTGCCCGTTTCCATAAAAATAGGGCACGTACCATATGTGACATAAACACATATAAACATCATATAAGCAATATATAACATGTTGGAAGACCCATTGGCAAATGAAAAGACCAGAATACCCCTCAGCACAAAAATAGGAATTTTGTCCTAGGATGAACCTAGACATGGTGCTGCTCCAGATTCATTATTGCCATGATGTGACATGACTTATAAATGTGTCATATGATCATATCCGTTGGAAGAAAACCAAATAAGAATGAGAAGTCCAAATGGTGAAATTACCAAGATAGCCCTTATAAAGATCAATAAACCTCACCACCGTGTCAAATCCATTTTTACCCGTGTCAAGCATGCTTTTCCTCAGCCAATTAGATTCTAAATTGAATAAGGATCATGTGGGCTTTTGAATCACTCAATTTGGAGTTCATTTGCCCAAGATATGAACCAAAACCTGCAATAGGATACTAAACCGAACAATTTGCCTTATATTGTAAGTCATGTGACTTCAAGGCTTGGTTAGATCATATTATCAACATGTATTGGCATATATATCTTCTAAGATCAGTTTGAACAACATGTATTGGCATATATATCTTCTAAGATCAGTTTGAACATGTCTTGATTAAGATATGTGATTGAATTGGCCAAGTTCAATCTCATGATCTTAATCAAACTTGTTCAATCTTGATTCATTCAAGCAATTTCACATTTAGCTCATAAGTTCATAAGTTCATGCCTTGCCAAAACAATTTCACATTTAAACGTTACACATACATGCTCACATATGCATCTTTCAATCATTCAAACATGATATATCTATTTGCAATCATCACAACAATTACACATATGCACACATATACATTTTGCACAACAATTACACATATGCATACATATACATTTTGCAATCACTCAAACATAATATATCACAACACATTCCACCCCCCTTACAAAAAGTTTCGTCCTCGAAACTTACGTACCTTAGTCAACGAGCTGAGGATATTTCTCCCGCACTTGTTCTTCGAGCTCCCAAGTGGCTTCATGTTCCGGGTGGGAATCACTCGCTTCCTCAACACTTGATCCTTTCGGTCCACTAATCTCACCGGTGCCTTTTTATAAATAACATCTCTATTGAGTTTCCAAAAGTTGTGCTTCGAGCACGTGGCTTGGATCTGTCACGTGCTTCCGTAACAGTGATACGTGAAAGTCGTTATGAACTTGCTCTTATACCGAAGTTAATGCCAACCTATATGTCAAAGCTCCCAACTTCTCAAGTTTCTCGTAACAACCAATAACGTGGGCTCAGCTTACCTCTGATTCCGAATCTTATAGCATCCTTTGTAGGTGATTCTCTTAAATAGACCTTTTCCGCCTACATTTACTCCAAAGGCCGTCGCCTGGCACCCGTCCAAAGTCTGCTGCGGTCTTGAGCCATCTTAAGTCTATCTTAAATGATTTTCACATTTTCCAACGTCTTCTCAAGTAACTCAGATCTTGTGAGGGTCCTCACACCAACTTCATCCAATAAACGAGGGACCCACACTTCCCTCTATACAACACTTCGAAAAGAACCACGTCACTTGCATGGTGGTGCCTGCTATTATACTAGAACTCCATTAATTTAATCATTCCATCCCAACTTCCTTTGAAGTCTAGGACACCAGTCTCTAACATGTCTTCTAGGGTATGGATAGTCCGCTTAGATTGTCTATCGGTTCGGAGATGATACACTGTACTTAACCTAAATTCCGTCCCCATGGCTCTCTAAAATACTGTCCAGGGCTTGGAAGTAAACCGTTGGTCTTGGTTAGGTGCTACGCTCATGGGAACACCATGCAGGCTGACAATGTTGTCCATATCCAAATTTACCAACTTATCGAGAGATGCTTCCCTTGAGACAGGTAGAATATGTGTAGACTTGGTCAACCGATCCACAATCACCAAGATCATGTTATCCCCACTTATTGTCCTCGGTAAACCAGCCACAAAGTCCATTGTGACACATTCACATTTTCACTAGGGAAATCTCCGACAGCATCGATATTCCACCAGATCGTTGGTGTTTATCACCACTTACTGACGCACCAGACATCTCTCAAATCTCCACAATATGCCTCTTCATCTTACATCACCAATAGTATTGTCATGGATCCCTGTACATTTTGGTGCTCCTAGAACATATCGATAACCTTGAGCTGTGAGTCCCTTGCAATATTTCTTTCCTTAGCTCATCTAAATCAGGTATACACCCATTTTTTTCTAAACATAAGCGCTCGTCCTCATTGGTTTAAAATCCTTCAACCTGACTATGTCTCAATTTCCAAAAATATCACCCACAGTCTTATTCTTCTTTTGAGCTTCTTTCACCTAATTCATGAAACTTGAGATGACGGTCTACAATGCGAAAACTTTAACCATAGAGTCAACCACATTCAAACCAAATTCTTCTATTTCTCTCTCAAGTGATGAGTGTTGCGCATGGTTGGATTCTCTGCTTAATCCATATACCACTTTATTAACTTTTCCGGGATGGTAATTAATGATCATGTCGTAGTCCTTTAGTTGTTCCCACAATCTTCATTGTCTCATGTTTAGCTATCTCGTAGCATGCACAATAACTCATTCGTGTTGTACCAAAACACAACCTACAAGTGAAGTATCAAAGTAAACTTGATTTGGATGGAAAGTCATAACTTACGCTACAGTTTACGTACCTAGACTGTTTTTTTTTTGACACATCACTACATATCACAACCCATCAATACCAGTAGGTTGAGCCAATACTGGAGCTATGGTTAACCTCTTATTAAACTCCGCGAAGCTTTTCTCACATTTCGCCGTCCACTCAAGCTTGAACTTCTTTTGAGTACGACGACTGAGAGGCATTGCTACTATCGAACATCCCTCGACAAACCTCATGTAATTACTAGTTAGACCCAAGAAACTCTGCACATCGATGACCTCCATGGTCTAGACCAATCGGGGGTAACTTCAACTTTCTTTGATTCCACGGCAATGTCAAACCCCTTCAAAGATTACATCTTCCATCTCATGATTCTTTCCTGACACTTGCTTCCATCGATAGTAAGTGTTGTGAAAAATCATAATTTGTTCTTGGGTGCTTGGACATGGTACTGAGTTTCTAACTATTCCGGTGAACCATAAAGGCGCTTAACTCATCCGTTTGCCATAACAGAGGGGTTCACGCCGCTATTAAAAGAACATTACTGAATACCTTGTTCACTAAAATTGTACCTCATACCACATCGGCGACTTGCCAGATATTCATGGCAATCATGACATTGACGCAAACATCCGTCTTCGGCTATTGAGCCACTTCTCCCAGAGCATTCTTTCTCATCTCTAGATAATCTCTAACGAGATGACTTACCTGTCCGCTCGATAACACACCCTTGCCAACTTCCCACGTTCACCATCATGGCTCTTATTGCAATGCGGAAAACTCCTACGGCCTGATTTACATCTGGGTTCTATGGTGGGGGTCTCTAAAATTTTCCGACCGGACATCTCTTCTGAATCTTGATCCAAATGTCCTGGCCTGCCACTATGATGAGGCTGAGGAGCAGCCCCCTAATGAGGAGCTTGCACAAGGTGCCCTTAACCATAAGGGACCTTTGACAAGGAGCCAAACCAAGAGGATTAATGGTTTTCAACTTGGTATTGATGTTGGCTCTTTTCTAACCAAACATGTGCAAGATGAACCAATGGATGTTCCTCCTAAATGGGTGCTCATTGTTGAGCTTAAGAACTGATTATCCAATGATAGTCAGTCCGCTTGTTGGTGCCGTTTCTGTGGCTTTTAGTTGTCTTTTCGTTTGCTTCTTTTAAAGTTTGTTAGAATACTTATGTTTGGTGTATGAGTGTGTTTTGTAGGTGTTACAAGTCTTGGATCAAACGTTTTGAGCTTTGGAAAGGAGGGCTTCTCAGATTTGGACCAAGCTTGTCCATACAAGGCTGTTTTGTGATTTTGGGCTTTCAAACGACATTTTGAGTGCATGGAACCAGCTGGACCTTGAAGAAGACTTAATTTAGAGCATCTTTCATGTTTTGGGTTTTGTCAAAATCAGTCCACAAAAATAGTTACAAGAGTTGCAAGGAAGAAGTCCAAAACAAGCCAATTGTGCAAATTAGGGTTTCCGTCTTCTTGAGAGGGTGGCAGCCGCCTAGGCATCTTCAAGTGCAATTAAGAGAGCTTCTAGAATGTCATAAATCAGATTGGAATGATTGGAATGAATTATGGAGCCATAATTGAAGATTTGGAAGCAAATAAGGAGATAATTCAAGTGAGGGAAACTTACCAAAATTAAGAAATCTGATTTGGTATCTCAAGGGGGCTGAATGGCGTTTTAATGGAGGCAATGGATGCACAAGGCAAGTTCTAGAATGATGGTTAATAATGCAATAATTGGTGATTGAGACAATAATTGAGGATTTGCCAAGAGAAGGGAACTTACCTAAATTAACAAAATTCAGCTTCTTGCATAACAAAGGAAGGAGGCGCCAACATGGGGTCTTCCCAAGAAACCCTAGCCGTTTTTGTGAGAGTGTTTTACAAGACTTGTAATCATATAAATAGATCACTTAGCATTTCTTTGAGTAGTTAGACTATTTTTCATCATTGAACTAAAAACCCTAGTGTTTTATGTTATCTTTTGTTCTTGAGTTTTCTTGAATAAAAGTTTGTGTTTTTCCTTTGGTTTACACATATCTAAATCAAGGCTAGACCCAATTAAGGATTGTGTGTTCCTTGTTGGTGATCCACAATCCAAGGATTAGGAGTGACTGGTTGGATTGAGCGGATTGAAACACACATAACCAAACGAATTTGGAGGCTTGAGGGAAGGTGGTTGCTTGGCACCATTGTCCATCACATTCAAGGCTTGAAGGACGTTTGGAGAGTGAAGAAAGATCGGGACAACATTAACATACGAACCATATTCGTATCAAGTGGCAAAGCACCCGCAAACCCTCCAAGGACAAGGGAGATTGAGTGTTTTAAATGTAGAGGGAGAGGACATTATGCAAGGGACTGCCCTAATGCCAAGAAAGTGTTGTACCTTGAGGAAACAAATGAATTCTATTCAGAAGAGGAGGAAGAAGAAGCCCCAAAGGAAGAATACCAAGAGGACTCAGCTGAGGAGATAAAGAGTGATGAAGAGGGTGCATACAAGGACTTTCTTGTGGTAAGAAAAGCCTTAAGTGCACACATGAAGGAGGAAGAAGAAAACTTGCAAAGAGAGAACATTTTCCACATCCATTGTTTGGTAAAAGGCAAAACTTGCACTTTAATTATTGATAGTGGTTCTTGTGCTAATGTTGCAAGTATTGAGCTTGTTAGAAAGCTAGATTTACCTATGATTGATCATTCCCATCCCTATAGGTTATCTTGGCTAAATGATTGTGGTGAGATTCATGTGTCTAAACAAGTTCTGATTTCTTTATCTATTGGCGGCTACAAAGATGAAATTTTGTGTGATGTAGCTCCTATGCATGCTAGTCATATTTTGTTAGGTAGACCTTGGCAATTTGACAAGCATGTTATTTATGATGGTAGATTGAACATGTATGCTTTTACTTTTAATGGCAAAAAGTTTAAGTTGCATGCATTGTCTCCACATAAAGTTTATGAGGATGCTAAGAGGATGAAAAAGAACCATTCAGATCCTAAGGAAAAGGAGGCTGAAAAAAGGTTCTTAGAGGTTCTTAAAAAGGAGAGAAGAAGCCTTTTGGAGGCCACAAACTCCTCGGCCAAGGGTACACAACCCACGGCCCAAATCAGTCCACCCTCACCCACGGTTCAAACACTTTCACAAGCATCCACCCCACAAATTTCACGTCCACCTAAGAAGCATGCTTTCTTTGCAAAATCTCGTGAAGTTACCCATGCATTGTATGATAATAAAACTGTTTTGGTGATGCTTTACAAAGATAGTGTTGCATGCTTGTTTTCTAAGAATGACTTACCATCTACCTTGCCTAGTGGTGTTGTTTCTTTGTTGGAAGAATTTGCAGATTTGTTTCCCGAGGAGGAACCACACGGGTTGCCACCGTTGAGAGGGATTGAGCACCACATTGACTTTGTTCCAGGGGCTGTCCTGCCTAATAGGCCAGCTTATAGGGCCAATCCGGAGGAAACAAAGGAAATACAAAGGCAAGTGGAGGATCTCTTGGCCAAGGAGAAGGTAAGGGAAAGTATGAGTCCAAGTGCAGTGCCAGTCATCCTTGTTCCAAAAAAAGACGGCACTTGGAGGATGTGTACAGATTGTAGGGCCATCAACAAAATCACTGTAAAGTATAGGTACCCCATTCCTAGACTTGATGATATGCTTGATATGTTGCATGGTTCACAATGGTATACGAAAATTGATTTGAAAAGTGGTTACTTTCAAGTGAGGATAAGAGAGGGTGATGAATGGAAAACAGCTTTTAAAACTAAATTTGGATTGTATGAATGGTTAGTTATGCCTTTTGGGTTAACTAATGCACCTAGTACATTCATGAGGCTAATGAATGAAGTTTTGAGAGCTTTTATTGGGAAGTTTGTTGTGGTTTATTTTGATGACATCTTGATCTATTCTAAAACCTTAGAAGAGCATTTAGATCACATAAGAGCTGTTTTTGAAAAGCTAAGAAAAGAAAAACTTTATGCTAACTTTAAGAAATGTTCTTTTTGTTTGGGCAAAGTTGTTTTTCTTGGTTTTGTAATCAGTTCTGCAGGGGTTGAAATGGATCAAGACAAGGTGAAATCCATCCTTGAATGGCCTACACCAAAGAGTGTGGGAGAAGTGAGGAGTTTTCATGGTTTGGCAGGTTTTTATAGGCGGTTTGTCAAGGACTTTTCAACCGTAGCCGCACCATTGAATGAGATAGTCAAGAAGGAGGTTGGATTCCATTGGGGGGAAGCCCAACAAAGGGCGTTTGATGAGCTTAAAAGACGTCTCACTACAGCACCTATCTTGAAGTTGCCAAACTTTGATGATACATTTGAGATAGAGTGTGATGCAAGTGGCGTAGGAATTGGAGCTGTTCTAACCCAAGGTAAGCATCCTATTGCTTATTTTAGTGAAAAGTTGAAAGGTGCTGCATTGAACTATCCTACTTATGATAAGGAGTTGTATGCTTTGGTAAGGTCCTTACAAACTTGGCAACACTACTTGCAACCCAAAGAGTTTGTCATTCATACTGATCATGAAAGTTTGAAGTACCTTAAAAGTCAAGGAAAACTGAATAAGAGGCATGCAAAGTGGGTTGAGTTTATTGAGCAATTTCCTTATGTCATTAAGTATAAGCAAGGAAAAGATAACATAGTTGCTGATGCTTTGTCTAGAAGGTATACTTTGATTACTAAGTTGTCTTCACACTTGCTTGGCTTTGAATTTGTTAAGGAATTGTATAAGGATGATTCTGATTTTGCTTCCATTTATGATGCATGTGTTGATTCTCCTTTTGGTAAATTTTATTTGCATGATGGCTATTTGTTTAAGGAGAAACGATTATGCATTCCTAAGGGATCAATGCGTGAATTGTTGGTTAAGGAAGCACATGGGGGCGGGTTAATGGGACACTTTGGAGTTTTTAAAACTTTAGAAACTTTAAAGGAACATTTCTTTTGGCCTCACATGAAATCAGATGTTGCCAAGGCTTGTAGTAGTTGCATCACTTGTAGGCAAGCTAAGTCCAAAACACAACCTCATGGTTTGTACACACCCTTGGACGTACCTAGTGCACCTTGGGAGGACATTTCTATGGACTTTGTTCTTGGCTTACCTAGATCAAAAGGTGGTAGAGATAGTGTCTTTGTTGTGGTAGACAGATTCTCTAAGATGGCACACTTTATTGCTTGTCACAAAGTAGATGATGCTTCTTACATTGCAAATCTATTCTTTAAAGAAGTTGTTCGGTTGCATGGCATGCCTAAAACAATTGTTAGTGATAGGGACAGTAAATTCTTGAGTCATTTTTGGCGTGTACTTTGGAGCAAGTTGGGAACTAAGCTTTTGTTTTCTACTACTGCACATCCACAAACAGATGGCCAAACTGAAGTGGTAAATCGGACCTTGTCACAAATGTTGCGTGCTTTCATCCAAAGCAATCTGAAAAATTGGGAAGAATGTTTACCACATATTGAGTTTGCTTACAATAGGGCTGTTCATAGTGGGTCTTTGTATTTCCCTTTTGAAGTTGTCTATGGTTTTCTACCCCACTCCCCACTTGATTTGTTGCCTATTCCAATTGATGAGCGTACTAGCATGGATGGTAAACAACGAGCTGAAATGATCAAAAAGTTGCATGAAAAAGTTAAACTTCAACTTGAACGAAAGAATAGAAAGTATGCCAAACAAGCTAACAAGCATAGAAAAGATGTTGTGTTTTATCCTGGAGATCTTGTTTGGTTGCATTTAAGGAAGGAACGATTTCCTACGGAGAGGAAGTCCAAGCTTATGCCTCGAGGAGATGGACCTTTTAAGGTCATTCAAAAGGTTGGTCCAAATGCTTACGTGCTTGATCTTCCTCCAGACAGGTATGGTTCAGTTTCTAACACCTTCAATGTAAGTGATCTTTCCCCTTTTGAGCATTTTTATCTTGATGATTCGAGGGCGAATCCTTTTGAGGAGGGGGGGATTGATGAGGCTGAGGAGCAGCCCCCTAATGAGGAGCTTGCACAAGGTGCCCTTAACCATAAGGGACCTTTGACAAGGAGCCAAACCAAGAGGATTAATGGTTTTCAACTTGGTATTGATGTTGGCTCTTTTCTAACCAAACATGTGCAAGATGAACCAATGGATGTTCCTCCTAAATGGGTGCTCATTGTTGAGCTTAAGAACTGATTATCCAATGATAGTCAGTCCGCTTGTTGGTGCCGTTTCTGTGGCTTTTAGTTGTCTTTTCGTTTGCTTCTTTTAAAGTTTGTTAGAATACTTATGTTTGGTGTATGAGTGTGTTTTGTAGGTGTTACAAGTCTTGGATCAAACGTTTTGAGCTTTGGAAAGGAGGGCTTCTCAGATTTGGACCAAGCTTGTCCATACAAGGCTGTTTTGTGATTTTGGGCTTTCAAACGACATTTTGAGTGCATGGAACCAGCTGGACCTTGAAGAAGACTTAATTTAGAGCATCTTTCATATTTTGGGTTTTGTCAAAATCAGTCCACAAAAATAGTTACAAGAGTTGCAAGGAAGAAGTCCAAAACAAGCCAATTGTGCAAATTAGGGTTTCCGTCTTCTTGAGAGGGTGGCAGCCGCCTAGGCATCTTCAAGTGCAATTAAGAGAGCTTCTAGAATGTCATAAATCAGATTGGAATGATTGGAATGAATTATGGAGCCATAATTGAAGATTTGGAAGCAAATAAGGAGATAATTCAAGTGAGGGAAACTTACCAAAATTAAGAAATCTGATTTGGTATCTCAAGGGGGCTGAATGGCGTTTTAATGGAGGCAATGGATGCACAAGGCAAGTTCTAGAATGATGGTTAATAATGCAATAATTGGTGATTGAGACAATAATTGAGGATTTGCCAAGAGAAGGGAACTTACCTAAATTAACAAAATTCAGCTTCTTGCATAACAAAGGAAGGAGGCGCCAACATGGGGTCTTCCCAAGAAACCCTAGCCGTTTTTGTGAGAGTGTTTTACAAGACTTGTAATCATATAAATAGATCACTTAGCATTTCTTTGAGTAGTTAGACTATTTTTCATCATTGAACTAAAAACCCTAGTGTTTTATGTTATCTTTTGTTCTTGAGTTTTCTTGAATAAAAGTTTGTGTTTTTCCTTTGGTTTACACATATCTAAATCAAGGCTAGACCCAATTAAGGATTGTGTGTTCCTTGTTGGTGATCCACAATCCAAGGATTAGGAGTGACTGGTTGGATTGAGCGGATTGAAACACACATAACCAAACGAATTTGGAGGCTTGAGGGAAGGTGGTTGCTTGGCACCATTGTCCATCACATTCAAGGCTTGAAGGACGTTTGGAGAGTGAAGAAAGATCGGGACAACATTAACATACGAACCATATTCGTATCACACTAGCTCAATTTCTTCTTTTAACCTCTTACCTTTGTCAGAGTATCCTGCATCGGCCTCTCTTGCCACCACTCTACGAGAATCACTCTCGACGCAGAGGCATGCATCCATCATGTCCTCGTTGGTTCTCATCCATGCGCTTACAATTGCTGACTGAATTCTTGAGTCCGAACCTCGCTCCAACTTTGTCATCTTTAAGCGATTATCAGGCATAATCACAGGAGCGAACTTACCCAAAGCACAGACATGGTCGGCATACTCCGACAACATCATCCAACTCTGTTTTAGCCAGTCGAACGCCCTTATCTTGTCTAAGATCATTGTCTCGGACACGTAATACTTCAGAAAGGCATCTCAAAGTTTTATTCAAGAGATCGGTGTGGTCCAAAATTACAATTATTATAGAAAGTTCAATGATATACGCGCTCGCACACACCCAACCCAGATCATACTTAGGCTCTAGAGAATCAGCACTTAAACCTAAGGATCAATCTTATGGGAGAATCATAACTTAGGTGTCTAAAAGATCATGAACCTAAGTTTCCGCGATAGATCTGAAGCCTAGTGCTCTGATACCACCTGTAGCGCCCCGGCCCGATACAGTCATCGAAACCAGTGCACCCGCCGTAGCCTACTACGAGAACTACGAAGCGTCAAGCAGATCAAGCGTACGTCCTTCATAATGTAAGATAAAAACCAGCGGAAACGTTATAAAATTTAAACCTTCATCGTCGACAATACAACCAGAAACTGCAGCGGAAATAAAAGGTGTTTGTTCATCTAGCCAACATAAATTTTAGAACAACATAATAACAATGAGTTTCCAAACTTAAAGAAAGTAGTCCAGCATCTATCTATTCCCATGTCCATCATCCCATTGAGCCCACTCGCCGACGTCTTCGATAAATATCAACTCATATCCAGGCTCCCCTGAAAAGGAATAGAGTGACTGTTCTTAGCGAAATTATCGCCAGCAAGTAACCCGTCTATACACCTTACGGAATCACACACGTCGAGTCACCAGTGTATAAATCATTGCCCAAAATATAGGTGCTCGGGTTAACAAATAGCATCTCAAAAAGAATCTCTCAAAACAGATAAAGCACATATATGTACACAGATACGGGAACCAACATGTATTAAACAACGTATCACATAAGCAAATCATAGACTAACCACGTTTCTTGCATGTCAAGTCTTATGCTTCGTGTATCATGATGCATGTACTTCTTTAAAATCACACACAACACCCATGCATATGTATTCGTTCATAAACATGTCATGCATGTCATTTCACAAAACATTTCATCACTTTACATATCATATTCTTCGCGTAGCAGAACTTTATACCCTGTGGGTGATCAGTCCACAGCAAACATAACTTTATACCCCGTGCTGAAAGGTCCACGGCCCCATTACATATATCATATATCCGTGCTGAAAGGTCCACGGCCCCATTACATATATCATATATCCGTGCTGAAAGGTCCACGGCCCCATTACATATATCATATATCCGTGCTGAAAGGTCCACGGCCCCATTACATATATCATATATCCGTGCTGAAAGGTCCACGGTCCCATAAAATAACTTTATTTTCCGTGCTGATAGGTCCACGGCCCCATAAAATAACTTAATTTTCCGTGCTGATAGGTCCACGGCCCCATAAAATACTTTATACCCTGCTGTTGATTCACAGATCACGCTTTTATACCCTGCTTTCGCAGGCGTGACTTTTATACCCTGCGATCAACCAGCAGCCATCTTGTCTTTCGAAAACTTCAAACTTTTCTTGTAAACACATGTTCTTTCGCAAAGCAATTTTCAAATCAAATGCAAGTGCCCATGTCATGATGCAGAATGCTCATGTAACATCATATCAAACGTGTAAATATGCACACACACTTTACATATCAAGTACAAAGTCCTGAACCTCTATCACATCCTGCTCGTATCATTTCATGTCCCTTCGTATTACGAAATCATCTCAGGTTCACACTTAACCATGCTCGTTATTGCTAACTCACTTTGGATTCATACCTAACTTTACTCATTCACACTTAACGTTTACAACTCAAATACACATCATTCATACCACTTCATGCCCTTTCGTATCACGAATCCACTTCGAATTCATACTTAACCCTACCCATTCACACTTAATGTTTACAACTCTAGCACACTATCAAAACACTTTGTAATTTATGAGCAATGGAAGATAATAAAGGTATCTCCCACACACATCTTACATATCAAGTATACGGTCTTGCACCTCAAACACTCCATGTTCGTACCTTTCCAAGTACATCCGTCTTACTAAATCACTCAGGGTTCAATCTTATTCCTACTTGATCAAACTTACCATCTACACCTCAATTACAACTCAAACACCTTTGCATTTTATGCTCAAAAGAAGTGTATAAGGTTACAACACGTACATAGGGCACCTAAAGGGTCAAAGAGACTTCCAGTATAGTTGGAACGCTATATGAAGCGCCTATAGTGACTTAGAGCGCCTATACTAGGCGTTTGAAGTGTTCGGGATGTTCCGTAGACATTGAACGCCTACATGAAGCGCCTAATGTGACATAGAGCGCTTTATGTAGGTGTTCGAAGTGTTCGGGGATGATTCAGGACACATTGAACGCTACATTAGGCGCCTAATGTGACATAGAGCGCCTAATGTAGGCGTTCGAAGTGTTCTGACGGTTCTAAATTGCAGTTTTTCTGTACGGGAAAGCTTCAGGACACATTGAACGCTACATTAGGCGCCTAATGTGACATAGAGCGCCTAATGTAGGCGTTCGAAGTGTTCTGACGATGCCAAACTGCAGTTTTTCTGCAGTAACTTCCTCTCCAACACCCTCCTTCTTCAACCATTTCATTTTCAACACTTAAAGATCCATCTTAACATCTAGATTCATCTTACTTAACACACATCTAAACATGAATTGATGCCTAGCCATGCCTAACAATATCCACTCTAGCCTTCAATCATTCACAACCTTCAAAAGATCTCATCAACTTTCCCAACACAACAAGACTACAGCAATGTCATCACTCATCTCTCAATTTCCTGCACTTACTCTCAACATCTAAGTGTAGACAATCAACATAAGAGTAGCGCAAGACAATAAGCACGTCAAAATATACACTTTTATGGGCATGCTTGACAACAACAAAGCACCACACAACTATTTTCAGAAATATGGCCCAAAGAACAAGACTTTACACAATTAGCAACAAGACATACATATAACAAATCATTTAAGATAGACAAGACAAGAATACTAATGTGTGATTCATGTTTTCTTTTTGTAAGAACATAGGGCCTTAAGTATCAAAATTTACGTAAAGCGTATAGAAAGATTACTTGCCTTGGAATCTAGATAAGCTTACAAGCGTACTGCAGAATTTTGGTAAGGATTGAACCTAGATCGGCCTTCTTCCTTCCTTTTCTTCTTCTCTTCTTCTTCTTTCTCTCTTCTCCTTCCCTTTTCTCTCTAGGCGGTTTTCCCTCTCCTCTTTGGTGTGGAAAACGTCCCCTTATGGTGAGATGGGGAGTTATACTAACTTCCTATAACTCCCCCTATCTCCTAGTAGGGACCTTTTAGGTAATTTCTATTAATTACCTTTAATTCTATTTTGAACCCTTCTTTCTTATTCTTCTATGTTTTAGGTGACTAAGTCTCATAACCTACAAAATTAATTAAGTTGTTTTTAAGGTTGACTTCTAAGTATTTTAAAATCGTGCTTAAAAGTCACGGGGTGTAACAGATATAGCCATCCAAAGTTCACAAAAGGTGAATTGTGCAAAACCAAAAGCAAATACCTACACCAAAAGTGTTGACTGTTGTAAAAGGTTCCTCGAACAAACCCTTGTTGAACACTTGTGTGTATGTGCTGTCTTTCACTTTATTTACAATTGAATGTGCATTAAAGTTTAAAGTAAGTTAAAGGATTGTTCTGTACAAACCCTTAGCTTTCTTTGATTCAGCCAAAAACATCACCTTGACTTCTATTTTTCTTTGAATCTTAGATAGTCCAAGATTGTTGTTTATTCAATTGTCAATTTGAAGTAGAAATTTACGTTTTGTTAAAGTTATAGTTTGATCTTACTTGCTTGTATTCTGACTTATTTATCTCATTGTTTTACCATCTTGGTTGATTGTTTTGATTAAACATGATTCTAAAAACCATTTGGGGAGTTGAATGCCATAGGAGAGACTATGATGAACTGGAAAAACATATGAACTCCTTTGGTCGTACGAATGGTTTATGGGTTGGATATTGGGAATGTAAAACTCCTAAATATCAAACTCTTTCTCAGTGCAATAAAGACGTTAGTGCATATTACAATGAAATGCTTGATGATTTGTACAATGCTTATGTTGAAGAACATGAGGAATTAAGCATGATTAGGTTCTTTGCTGGATTAGATAAGAGATCGCTGATTGCATGTCGTCTGAAAAATTCTCATCACTTTATGACATGTATAAAAAGGCAAAGATTGTTCAATCAAACCTAATCCCATGGCAAGTTAATCAAAACTATGGGTATGAACTGAACTCTTGTGATTCTGAAAATGACAAACCAAATCCAGTTAAGCTAAGCAATTTGAGTCAGACTATGGGTAATATTGAAACTGCATTGCTTCAACTTAGAGACATGGTGCAAGTATTGATAGAATCTGAAAAGAACAAAGACTTGCAATCTGACATTTCTGTGAATGATGGTTTGTATGAAATTAGCCCCAACATGCCTGAAACTGGAACTCATTTATCTGAATTGCATGTTCAACCTTGTGTACTGTCTGAAGAAGACCCTTCACTTGAATCTGTTGGTGATTTCCAAAGTGTTAGTCGTTTGCTTATAGATGATGATAATTGTGATAACACTTTGTCTGAAAATGATTTACATTGTGACATGCATATAAATGAAATCCCTGTGCATGATCTGCATTCTGCTGAGATGCTTGTTTCTGGGTTACAATCTGAATTACATCCTGTACATTTCATTGATGACATTGATGTAAGTAATTCTGTTGAGAATGACATTGATAAACTAGATTCTTATGATTTGATGTTAGCTGAACTAGATTGTCTACTTGATGTAGAGCTTGATCATGATGTCATTATTGAAATAGATTCAACTACAAATGAACATAAATCCTTGGATGAACTAGTTAATGAATTGAATGACATATTTAGTATAGATGAAGATTCTATTTTTGAAATATCTATTTCATCTCATCTTGTTGAATGTCTGCCTGTTGTCATCTCAATTGATACATCTTGTCTAAATATTGCACATGTCTGTAAGATTTGTACATTTAGTGTTAACATGTTGCAATATGCTTTTTGGATGTTGTTTTATCTGTTAGGATGTATGTGTTCTAAAATTTTTGTTATCATATTGTTAATACATCCTAAACATTTTAGAAAGCGTGTACACACCTTATTCTTTCTTCAAAGATAAGGATGCACCAAGGTATTTCACCTTCACCATTTGTATTATCATGTTCCTATTTGGTTATGGTGTAGTTGAGCATACATGTACATCCTAAACCCCTATCCCTTATTCTATCCATGTTGGGATTCGAGGACGAATCATTTTCAAGAGGGAGGGAATGATGAGCCCACGATGGGGTCAATGCAACATATTTTCATGTATCATTTATTGTCACATGTTAGTTCTGTAAGACATGGCATATCACTGTTAACTCCGCACACACTAGTGCTACTTCTTATGTCTTATAGTCTTAACTAACCCTTAGGACATGTCATATATGTTGTGTATCTTGTGTTTGTTGCTTGATGTCTTTGAAGATAGGTCAAAGAGAGCTTTACATTGAAGAAGCATGGACACCGATCGATCCATGTCTGATGAGGATCAAGGGTCCGATGAGGATCAAGGGCCCCATCAAGAGGTCAAAGGTCCTATAACAAGAAGGAGGGCAAGGGAACTTTGTCATCAAGTTGCCACCTTCTTGTACAAGCATGTTCAAGATGAGCCTAAGACTCCTTGGGTTCATTTCATTGAACCTTCAACTTGAGCATGTATCACATGCACGTCTACATTCTTGTTTTTGAATTTTATTTTGTGTCGTGTGATCTTAGTTTTATGTATTTGCTTTGTAGGTAAATTAGGTACAAGAGAATGTTTGAAGAGAATGTTCAAGAGAATGTTTCAAGAGAATGTTTGAAGAGAATGTTTCAAAAGAATGTTTGAAGAGAATGTTGAAGAGAATGTTTTAAGAGAATGTTTCAAGAGAATATTCGAAGAGAATGTTTGTCTATGCTAAGACAAATTCAAAAGTGTCCAAGATAGAGTCTCTTGATCAAGTTGAAATCAAAATCATCTCCATTATCCACAAGAAGGGGGCGGCCATATCTAAAGCAAATGGATAATGATCAATTGAGTTTAAATTCAAAG
The DNA here is from genome assembly GCA_036186865.1 of Eustoma russellianum. NCBI lineage: Eukaryota > Viridiplantae > Streptophyta > Magnoliopsida > Gentianales > Gentianaceae > Eustoma > Eustoma russellianum. The sequence goes on from AP025051.1 coordinate 20,843,599, forward strand.
CTAGGCTTGAATTTAAAATTCAACCTTAATTTGAATTCAATCTCAATCAATTGGAGACTTAAAGTTCAAGAGGATTTCAGCCTAATCTACATCCACTCCAAACGCCAACATGAAGTCAAATTTGAAGGATAACAAAGATGAGATTACAATTCAAATTTGAATCCAAGTTTAAATTCAAGTTCAAGTTAAACTCAATCTCCAACCAGCATTTGAATTCAACATCTCAACCATTTGAAGACATCTCACACGCCTAGATATACTTCCACACGCCAACTTGGAGCTAAGAAAAGGATGAGATCATAATTCAAAGATTGAATTCAAGTTTGAAGTCAAGTTGAATCCAATCTTCAACTAGCCTTTGAATTCAAGTTCAACCACTTCATCTACATCTCCAACGCCAATTTCATCACCAAACGTGTCTAGATTCATTGAAGATAACATCTTTCAAGCATTTCAAGTTTTAGCTAGAATTATCTTAGTTTAAATTTTCAAGCAAAGTTCAAATTCAAACATTTGTTAGATAGTTTTATTTGAATTATCTCTAGCCATCTCAAGCTAAAGAGGGCGTCTTCTAGGCCTATAAATAGACCCCTTTGGCTGGTTGTAAACACACCTTTCGATGAATAACAATTCTTGATATTTTCTTCACTTTGAGTGATACTTTGTTTTCTTGGTTTTGCATTAAAAACCTAAGTAAAGATCCTTCAAAGTTGAGCGATTTGAAGGTATTGCCATTGCTAAAAGGTGCCGTCCAGGAGGGCCATCTTGGTTTGCCTGATCAACGACCATCTTATAGTGTTGGTCTTGCTCGTTGTCCACACGTTTGATCACTAAGGAAGTAAGGGGAAGTTTACTTCTTTGTGCCTAACCCTTTGTGAAGGACGTTTGGAAGGTGGAATTGTTGGAGCCCATGAGTAGCACGCATCAATGTCCCATCTGATCGGATGATATCATTGTTCAAACAAAGCTTGAAGAACAAAAGTGAAAGACTGATCGATCGGAGTCATTTTCAATCGGATGATCCGATCACCCAGCCACATCGATCGTTCGATGTCAAAAGCTGCCTATGTTCTCGATCTTCCTGAAGAAAGGTATGGTCCTATCTCTAAAACTTTTAATGTTGCTGACCTTTCTCCCTTTAGTATTGATTCAGATTCGAGGACGAATCCTTCTCAAGTTGGAGGGAATGATGAGCTACAGCCTAACCTTGTGGATGGATACAAACACTGATGATAATACCTCACTGCCCCGCACAGGTCCCATGACAAGGAGTATGGCTAAGAAGTTGTTACATTGTGTTGAATCATTTCTTTACAGGCATGAAGAGGATGAACCAAGCAGAGATGATGTCCATTGGGTTTATATGATACAAGCTTTGATCTAGTTGTATCAAAAGCATGTTGTACATATCTTTAGTTGTTCTTTTTAATATTGTTGGTTGGTTAACCTTGTTTTAGGATAGTTTGTGTTGTATTATTGCCTTGTCTTTCAGGTACACGTACTTAGCTTGAAAGTACAATTGGAACCTGAATTTTTGTCCAAGCAAGGAGGTGATAAGCAAGTAGCTTACAAGCAAGGTGGTGACAAGCACCCATGTCAAATCTGAATTCTTCTTCACGTTGAAACAAGGATGGAGAAGCTGCTCAAAGCTTTAACCAATAGGAAGAAGTCTTGCAAATGTTCAAACCAATCACAATCAAGTTGAAGACAAGTAGGCAAGCTGCACAACAAATGAACCAATCAGATCCTTGAAGTTTAAGGCATGACTCACGCAAGATTGCTTTGAAAATTCAAAGCCAAACTCACAACCAATCAAAGCCTAATTCAAAGCAAGCTGCTCCAAGTATTATCCAATCAAATTGATCAAGAAAGAAGGCTGAAAACAAAGCATGGGAAGCACGGCAAGCAACCAGATTTCTTGGAACCGAAAGTTGCTCAAACAAGTTCCAAGCAAGCATGTCATTTTTAGTCTTGTACTTTGTACTTTAAACCTTGTACTCTTTGTAATTTTCGTTGTTATAAGTAGGTTAAGCTGAATGTACAAAAAAAAACACAATTTCAAACACATTTCAATCAGATTTTCCTTTAAGGAGTTCTCAACTTTTCTAGTTGAAGTTTAAGACCACTAACGGTTTTCTTCCAAGTTCCTAGCCTAGAACTTGTTAGTATTTACTTCATTTTTGGTTTACAGCATCTTAGGGTCTCAATGAGGTTTTAGATGTGTTGGAATACCAAAGAGGAAGAGGTGTTGGTATAAATTGAGCCAAGAACAAACGGTTACAGTTCAAGGGGTGTCATTGTGATGTTCTTTGCCATAGCCGAGGTTCAAATCAGTTTGGAGTAGAAGACAAAGTCCTTGGAACGTTTTTCTAGCCTTTATTTGGCTCATCAGTTGGTTGTGCCTCCAAAAATGGCTAGAGTCGTGCACTTTTATATCGTAGCTGTGACACGTGAAACACATCATGAGTCAGCGCCAATGTAGGTGGCAAAGCTAGACGATACGCCAATGGTCCGATCCTCTTTAAAATCTTGTAGGGGCCGATAAATAGCGGTCTCAACTTTCCTTTAACTCTGAATCTCATTACGACCTTCGTAGGTGAAACCCTCAAATACACTTTCTCGCCTACATCACACTCGATGGGTCGCTGCCTCGAATCTGCACAACTCTTGTTGTGGTCCTGAACTACTTTCAGCCTCTCGCGTATCACTTTAATCTTTTCCTTAGTTTGTTCCACTAACTCTGGTCTCATGAGAACTCTCTCTCCAACCTCACCCCAATACAACGAATATCGGCACTTTCGACCGTACAGTGCTTCAAATGGCACCATTCCAATGGAACTGTAGCAACTGTTGTTATATGAAAACTCCATCAGTTTTAGTGACTTGTCCCATTTACACGTGAAGTCTAGTGTACGTGCATGCAACTATCCTCCAGTGTCTGTATGATTCTCTTTGATTGTCCATCTGTTGTACCCAACGAAAATCATATTGTACTTGAGACTTGTATAGTGAATTAATGAAAGGTTTGATACTTCAAGTACATTTTATTTGTTTTATTATCGCTTCTTTAACTAAATTTTCTCAAAATTAAATATTATAATTATACAAGTAGGTGTTATGAAGCGTGTGAAATGGCTAATTCACCCCTCCAAGATCTTAAGAATTTCGGCCACAAGGCCTTAAAGGACCTCATAATGTTCTTCCAATTATAAGAAGACTAACCCTAGGGGTCTTCTTAAAAGCAAGCCTAAAAGCCTACATAAGAAATTAGATATTGTAAGTAGTGGTGTAATTATACAAGCATAAATTATGAAATATGAGAAATAACAAAATACCCCCTCCCAACCCTCGAGAAATTCAGCCACCCCCAAGGAGTTCTAGAAGACTCATTATATTTCCCATTTCTATTTTTATTATAAAGATCAAGAATAATATAAGAAAGAAAGACAAGCATAGGGGACAAAAAGTAGCAAAGTTGTAAGACCCCAATATGCTTTTTACTTTTCATGCAACCTTGTCTCCCCTCTTTTCACCCCATGCGCCGGACCCTGTCCCCTACCAAGAAGTTTTCTTTTTTCTTCTTTATTAAGAATCCTTTTCATCCATCTCCAACCTACTACATCTCCAAGAATTGCCCAAGCAAGATAGTAAGGATCATTGAACACTTAAGCTATTCCATCACCATCACCATCCTTCCATACGGTTCTTAGGAGTTAGGAGACTCAAGGATATCTCCATCTTCAAGCTTCAAGATTCATCTAGGTAAGTGAATGCTAAGCTTCTTAAATAGATTTCATATCTCAAAGGACGAAGCTCACATTGGTATCCTTTCTCCTTGTCAAAACCGTGACCCTCATTGGTCACTAGTGGGAATCTTTCAAGCTACTAAGTGGTGCTAACACCTTGGTGGTTTGAACTCCATTCAAGCCTTGTTTTGGTAAGCTAATCTAGCCTTAATCTAGCTCTATACTTCATATAAATGGATAGCTAATGTTCCTCCTTTCTTCCCCTCAAAACCGTATGTCACATGGAGCAGGGGAGGAAAACTTCAATCCATTCCATCCAAGATCCAAGCTAAAGGAAGATTCTAGCTTAAAGAGGCAAGTATACTCTAGATAATCTTGAATTCTTTGTGAAGTGTATGCTTGAATGACTAGCTATTTTTAAGATATGAATCTTAGTGGAAATACTAAGCTTAAAGCATGAGAACATAGTTATTCCTTAAGAAAAGTGACTTGCATGTGTGAAATTCTTCCAAAGATGGGTTCTTTGCCTACATTGAATATGATTATGTTGTATGTCTAAGTTAAACATGGTAAGATTCCTCTTTATTATCATGGAAGGGGATGGCTTGAAGGGGGAGGTAGGAATGAACATTGGTTCTTGTGAAGAATATACCTTGTGAGGCAAAAGATGTATGAAAGTTGTATGTTTGAATGATTTATTACATGGGCGTATTATGTTCATTTTAAAACGAAATATGAGCCCTTTCATGTGTGAGAAACAGGCTTTTTTTGGGGATTATGTGATACATAAATTAGTTGTGCCAAAGGTAGACTTTATTAAGTACAAAATGTGCAATAATGATGTGTGCTATGTGTAAGTTTCAAAACTGTTTTTAAAGTGATTCGTATGTAGCTTATAGAATGTTATAGAACCTGGAATGTCTATGTTAAAAGGTGTATTTGGTGGCTAGTAAGTCATTTAGAGGAATAAGTTTAGTTGGTAAACACTTGACAAGAAAAGTGACAAAAAGGAAAAACAACTGGATCTGGACAGATTTAAGTGACGTGTTTTGTGACCTGAAAATGGACCTTAGGAACATGAAAATGAGGTGATTTTTGGTAGGAAGCTAGCCTTGTATGTTTAGAAAATATGTGAGTTGGAATTTCGGAAAAAGGACTTGTGGTTTATCCGCAATAAAATTTTTAGTGACAACTGGTCATTCCAGATTCTGCATGTACATAGCTTTAGGAAAATAATTAAATGACCCCGCTAAACCCATTGGATTGATCTGGAATTTTTATGGTAATCACTTAAGACATAGATGAACATGTCCATATAAGTACATCAGCTCGGAACCACTGTTTTGAGGGCTAACAACCGAATTGAAGTTGTGTTGCAAAACTGGATAAAAGGACAGAATTATGGCATGAGTTGGGAGACCTTATTTATTGCAAAATTTGGACTTGTATGTGCTGTTGGGCTTATGAATATCATTTCTTGGTATGTTTACTATGTTTTCCAGGGGTTGGCACAAATTAAATAGGATTTTATGGGCTTGAAAGTGAGGTAAAGATGGGTACTGTGCTGCTGGATTTCAGCAGTACTCTGTTTAGTAATTCAATAATTTGAGGGTTTTATCTACTTCGAAACGTTACGAAATTTCTATGACATATAGATAAGACTCCATTATGCATATTTATGACAGGAGATTATGAAAATAGGCCTGATTTGTTATGATTGAGGCCGTATGAACAGAATGTAAAGTCTGGAAAATTTCTCCAGCCGAAGGAACAAGGCCATATGCGGATTATGTGATGCATTTAGTCATGAATTGCATATTGCACGTCACGCATTGCATCATCCTCATTTACATGAGTTATAAAACTGATTTTATGTCAAAGAAATTCCGGAACATTCTTTTAAAGAAAAGAATTTAGTTTTGAAAAGAACGACTCCTATTGACACCATTGATTTCTGGCCAGCATAACCCGCTCCAGATCCGGGGTTAATTGATCTGACGATGATTATGACTGTACATGACCGGAGAGAATAGACTTGATTATGTTGATCATGACCATTCAGGCCCGGAGAGAATAGACCTGATAATGATGATTTATGACGGAGAGAATAGACCTGATGACGATGATTGATTGCATGACCGTTTTCAGATCCGGATATAATAGATCTGAAGAGAATGGTATGACCGCCTCAGATCTGGATAGAATAGATCTGAAAAACTCACTTCTCTCGTTTTATTTACGATGATGTTTCGAAAGAAAGAACGAAAGAACTTATCCTCATTTTATCATGATGCATCACATGTGCATACCCATACATGCTGCATTTCATGGCTAGTCGCATGATTGATGTACGGTTACTTAGTCTATAATGTTCTGGTTTAATATCTTCTAAACTATGATCTTAATGTGATTTCTAGTCTCATAAGTTATGATCTTATGTCCTTACGGATGATGGATTGAAAGTCACGTATGTTGTGAATCCAAACTTTTTTGGGGTTTGGTTCTTGTGTATACTTTCTATTTAATTCATGATTATTTATGGTATACTTGCTGGTGACTTTGTCACTCACCCCATTATTTTTTTCCCAGACCCTGCAGGAAATGGGGTAGAATGGATAGATGACAAGACTAGGGTTCCCTATCCATAGACGCGCAAGAAAAAGACAACTTAAGGACTTTGTCATGGTGGTTATGTTTGAGGGACTTATGATGAAACTTTAATTTCAGATTTCTCTTGATATTTTAGGTTCGTGGTAGTAATCGTTCGGATGGATGTTTGGCATGTTTTTATTTAAAAGTTTTTATTCTACCTCAATTTTTGTTTACCGGTTGACGTGTAAGCAGAAAAGTCCATACATTTCGTCATGGACTATGATATGATGAGGATTGACGCCTAGTACTCTCCATGGTGAAGTACGGCAGGCGCACCGTATCCAAATTGGCTGGGGTGCGGGGCGATACATGTGGTATCAGAGCCGAGGCTCTAGATTCGGGAAGAATACAGAATTAAGTTATGATTTTAGAAATCTAAGTTTGACCTTAGACCTAAGTCACGATCTTAGAAGAGAGTTGACCTTAGAATAGGATGACTTAGACTGAAAATTAGGGCCTTGACCTGATAATAAAGCCCTAGTCGATGAAATTTTATATGTCATAGAATTTAATTTGTATCGTATCTTCTTGCATGCCACTTAAATTTCTATTGGGTTACGAATTAAATTCTGTCGCTTATTTGGATATTTTAACCTTGAATAAAACTCCAACGCTACATAGTGCAGATGGCACGACCACGAGGCAGACCCGCTAGGGCCCGACCAGGGGTGCAGGAGCCTATTCCTCCTCCACCCACTCAGGTTCCTCCACCACCACCACCACAGGATCAGAATCCACCCCCGGCCCAGAATGATCCGCCACCCCAGGGGCCTCCACCACAGATGATTCCGGACATTCATGTTTTTCAGACTTTTTTCCAGACTGTGACCCAGATCGGTCAAGTGATGTTACAGCAGAATGCTCCTCCCCAACCTCATGAGCCTATCAGGGATGCTCAGTACTATTTTGAGAAACTGAAAAGAGCTAATGTCCCGCCCTTTGAGGGAAAATCGGACTCAGATGCCGCTGAGAAATGGTTGGATGAGGTAGAAAACTGTTTTGAATTAATTCGTGCACCCGAGGAGGTGAAAACTCAAGCTGTTAGGCCATTCCTACTTGGGGAAGCAAACCAGTGGTGGAAGGCCAATTTGCAATCTTTGCCGAGACCGATATCGTGAGAGAGATTTCTGCAGGAGTTTAACAAGTTTACATACCACCTTCTATGAAGTTACAAAAGGGACATGAGTTCGACTCGTTGATACAAGAGTAGGGAATGACGGTTGCAGATTATGCCAACAAGTTTATAGCCTTGGGAAGGTTTCAGCCATCTACTATGAATGACGAGGAGACCAAAATGTTGAAGTTTGAGAGAGGATTGAATCCAAGGATCAGAACCTGGTTAGTTAATGCAAATCCAGTCAACTTTGGTGCACTGTTGGATGCTTGCTACAGAATCGAGAGAGATATCATTCGTCGAGACGAGATGGGACAGAAGAGAGGAAGGGAAGTGTCAGGAAGTGGGGGATCTCGCAAGGCGGCTAAACAGAATTCCAGAGGACCCGGACGACAAGGAAAGAATCGTTTCCAGTGCCATTCACAGCAAAAGAATCAGACAAGGAATCAGGGTCAGCAGCCAACTATTCCGACTTGTTCTCACGGTAAGAAGCGTCATGTAGGAGAGTGCTTTATTTAGGCAGGTAAGTGCTTTGTATGTGGCAAGGTGGGCCATATACTCAAGGATTGTCCAGATAAGGGGACTACTTGCTTCGGATGTGGGAAAGTTGGACACATGATTAAAGACTGCCCGGAGAAAGGGACCCAGCAGCAGCAACAACCAAGGAACCAGCGTCAACCTGCAAATGCAAGGGTTCATGTTATGACTGACGCCGCTGTTGAGGAGGCTAATGACGTTGTGGCGGGTATCTTTTAAAATTTATGCAATGTTTAAATTTTTGCAAGATATTGTTGCTTTGTTGTTGCTTAATAAATCTTGCATAATTCAGGAGTTATCTTAGTATATTCTGTGCTTGCAAATGTACTGTTTGATAGTGGCGCTAGCCACTAATTTATCTCGAGGAAATTCGCAAAGAATATTGATCATAACCCAATCCATCTTGAGACACCCTATAGAGTTCAAGCAGCTGGTGATCAGGTGCTTGTCTCTCATCATATCTTCAGAAATTGCGCGCTTGAGTTGGATGATCAGCGGTTTGAAGCCGATTTAATTCCCATATCCATGAGTGATTTCGATGTAATTCTTGGAATGGACTGGCTCTCCAAGAATTTTGCACACATCGATTGCAGTGAAAGGCGAGTTACTATTAAGGACCCAACACGTAAGGAAGTTACTTTTCATAGAGGTTTGAAATTAAGGAAATTTCCCAAGAACATCTATGTGAATACGATTCGTGCCAGTAAGCCGTTGAAGAAAGGACACGAAGGAAACCTGGTTTATGCGCTAAGTGCCGATCAAGCGCCTTCTGACCTTTCTCGATTTCTGGTAGTTCGAGAATATCCTGATGTCTTTCCAGAGGAACTACCGGGTCTTTCCCTAGATCGAGAAATCTCATTTGAAATCAATCTAATTCCAGGAGCTGAGCCGATATCAAAGGCTCCTTATCGAATGGCGCCTACGGAGTTGAAAGAACTAAAGGAGCAGTTACGTGAGCTGTTGGAGAAGAAAATCATTGCCCAAGTGTCTCGCCTTGGGGTGCTCCCTTGCTATTCGTGAAGAAAAAGGATGGGAGTATGAGTCTGTGTATCGACTATCGAGAACTCAACAAGATCACAATAAAGAACAAGTACCCATTGCCTAGGATCGACGATCTGTTCGATCAGCTTCGGGTAAGCGACTAAAAGTTTTTATTTCAATGATAATTCTATTCTTGAACACTTGATGAGCCCACGATGGGGTCAACACAACATATTTTCATGTATCATTTATTGTCATATGTTAGTTCTGTAAGACATGACATTTCACTGTTCACTCCACACACACTAGTGCTAGTTCTTATGTCTTATTCCCTAACTAACCCTTAGGACATGTCATATATGTTGTGCATATTGTGTTTGTTGCTTGGTGTCTTTGAAGATAGGTCAAAGAGAGCTTTACATTGAAGAAGCATGAACACCTATCAATCCATGTTCCATCTGATCGGATGATATCATTGTTCAAACAAAGCTTGAAGATGCAACTAAAACCTGAATTTTTGTTCAAGCAAGGAGGTGATAAGCAAGTAGCTTACAAGCAAGGAGGTGACAAGCACTCATGTCAAATTCAAAATTGTTCTTCACGTAAGAATGGAGAGACAAGCTGCTCATATCATTAACCAATAGAAAGGAGTCTTGCAAATGTACAAACCAATCAAAAACAAGTGAAGAAAAGCAAGCAAGCTGCACAACAAATGATCCAATCAAACTCATTCAAGAAGGAAGGCTGGTTTATGGTTAAATGTGTTGAATATTCAAAGCCTAAACTACAACCAATCAAAATGGAGTTCAAACCAAGCTGCACACTACATTAACCAATCAGAATTTTGGCTGAAACTTGCAAGGAGGAAACGTTGGATTAAGCTTCTTTCTTTTGAAAATTCAAAGCCACACTCTCAACCAATCAAAGCCTAATTCCAAGCAAGCTGCTCCAAGTTTTATCCAATCAAATTGATCAAGAAAAAGGCTAGAAACAAGGCATGGGAAGCACTGCAAAGCAACCAGAATCTTGGAACCAAAGTCATCAAAAGCAAGCATGTTATTTTAGTCTTGTACTTTGTACATTAAAACTTGTACTCTTTATCATTTTCATTTGTTATAAATAGCGTAGGAAGCTGAATGTACAAACAACAATATACAACCATTATCAATCACATTTCAATCAAATTTCCTTTAAGGAGTTCTCAACTTATGCTAGTTGAAGTTTAAGACCACTTACGGTTTTCTTTCAAGTTCCTAGCCTAGAACTTGTTAGTATTTGCTTCATCTTTTGGTTTACAGCATCTTAGGGTCTCATTGAGGTTTTAGATGTGTTGGAGTGCCAAAGAGGGAGAGGTGTTGGCATAAATTGAGCCAAGAACAGCGGTTACAGTTCAAGGGGTGTCTTTGTCATGTTCTTTGCCATAGCTTTTGTTCAAATCAGTTTGGAATAGGAGACAAAGTCCTGGAATTCGTTTTCTAGCCTTCGTTTGGCTCATCAATTGGTATCAGAGCGTTGGTTAGTCTTCTATTCATGTTTACATTGATTAAATTTGCATATGAATGTTGCTGCCCAACCGTATGTTGAACTGATTTCTATTGCGTTTAGTTGCTGTTTGTTTAGGTAGTTAGTTTATGTTTTAAAGTGCTTGTTAGATAGTATACTATAGTTTGGTAACTTAGTTAAGTAGGCAAAACGAAAACCAACTTAGGCTAGACTTAGTGTTGTTAGGAGCTGTTTGTGTAGTTTGGAACAAAACCGTGTGTGAAGCTGATTGTTCTTGTTTAATCTAGCTTAGACATTGTTCATTAGACCCTAATCTAGGAGTTTTAAATGGTAGTTTAATTGACTCCTTAAAACAGAAAACTTTGAACACAAAAATAGACTAGTTGATAGTTTAGTTTTTCACCAAGTTGTAGTAGTTAAAATTCTGTTTTTAGTACTTGTGAGCAATCTGTTTAAAACGTTTTTAGTGCTGCCTTGTTTAGCTTAGTTAGACTAGATTACAACATAGTTTAAGTATTTAGATGGTTGTTTATTTAGCACAAGAAAACCGAAAACCAAAGAACAAAACAAAATAGTTTTAGCTAACTAAGTGTGCTGCCTAGTTCTAGTTCATACACGTTTGTTAGGAGCTGCATCTAGTATCATTTAGTTTAGAACCTGATTGCATCATACAAACAAAAAACCAAACAAAAACAAAGTAGGATAGATCACTTAAAAACCAAACAAAACAAGTTAGCTTAGTTGCACCAAAACTGATTTTCCATTAGTTGATATAGTAATCAGCCTTATAGATTGCATTTAGAAACAAATAAGTTGCATTTAGCCATCTTAAGATTACTTAGATCATTTGCATTAAAAACAGAAAAAGGAAAAAGAACAAACTGCCCAAAACCGTGTGGATTAAAACAACTTTTTTAAGGCTCATTTGAAATCTTGGTGTATGCTAATAGCTTTATCTTTTTGTTGATTTCAATTGTTTCAAACAACTTGTTGGACTTAGATATATTCTGAAAGTTAGGAATTGTTTAAGCCCCACATTGTTAAAGAGCTATCCAATTGTTGTTTTAGATTAATTTCTGAACTTACATTGCACTATATACAATTTGAACTTGTTGTAATTGTGAATTGAATTCCCACTACATAGTGTTTAGCCGTGTTGTGTACGAGGAACTTTCAAATTCCAAATACAACAAACCTTGTGCAATTAAAGGCCGTGGGCAATGTCTCATGTAGGCCGTGAGGAGTAGTCTCACAACAATCAAGCAAACCATCCAAAGAAAGAAAATTAAGCTTGATTGAGAAATACGCGAGAGAAAAGCCAATATTTGTCAACAAGTAAGAGGCAAGACAAGAGAGAATTGCACAAGAAAGCCAAGTGAGGGAAAAAGCCACAAGTTAAACGTTGCGAAAAGGGAAAATCCCTGTGCAAAGCTCAAAAGAAAGAAAGTGCCCAAACCAAACCAAAAGTGTTGTAGTTTTGAGATATTGAAAGTTTCTAAAGCAAACCCTTGCTAGCACTTTGTTTGTGTGTCTTTACTTTCACTTTACTACAATTGATAATTGCATATGCTGTAAAGTAAATTGAGGGATTGTCTTAAACAACCCCGTAGATTTCTTTCAGCCCGAACAACAATTTGACTTCTGTGATTTACTTGAATCCTTAGGAGAAATAGTCCAAGTTGTTGTTTTAAGGAATTGTCAACATAAAGTAGAGCATTTGCATCTTGTCAATATTTTAATTGGCTTTTGAGATTGTTTTGATTAAACATGATTCTAAAAACCATTTGGGGAGTTGAATGCCATAGGAGAGACTATGATGAACTGGAAAAACGTATGAACTCCTCCTTTGGTCGTACGAATGGTTTATGGGTTGGATATTGGGAATGTAAAACTCCTAGATATCAAACTCTTTCTCAGTGCAATAAAGACGTTAGTGCATATTACAATGAAATGCTTGATGATTTGTACTATGCTTATGTTGAAGAACATGAGGAATTAAGCATGATTAGGTTCTTTGCTGGATTAGATAAAGAGATCGCTGATTGCATGTTGTCTGAAAAATTCTCATCACTTTATGACATGTATAAAAAGGCAAAGATTGTTCAATCAAACCTAATCCCATGGCAAGTTAATCAAAACTATGGGTATGAACTGAACTCTTGTGATTCTGAAAATGACAAACCAAATCCAGTTAAGTTAAGCAATTTGAGTCAGCCTATGGATAATATTGAAAATGCATTGCTTCAACTTAGAGACATGGTGCAAGTATTGATAGAATCTGAAAAGAACAAAGACTTGCAATCTGACATTTCTGTGAATGATGGTTTGTATGAAATTAGCCCCAACATGCCTGAAACTGGAACTCCTTTATTTGAATTGCATGTTCAACCTTGTGTACTGTCTGAAGAAGACCCTTCACTTGAATCTGTTGGTGATTTCCAAAGTGTTTGTCGTTTGCTTATAGATGATGTTAATTGTGATAACACTTTGTCTGAGAATGATTTACATTGTGACATGCATATAAATGAAATCCCTGTGCATGATCTGCATTCTGCTGAGATGCTTGTTTCTGGGTTACAATCTGAATTACATCCTGTACATTTCATTGATGACATTGATGTAAGTAATTCTGTTGAGAATGACATTGATAAACTAGATTCTTATGATTTGATGTTAGCTGAATTAGATTGTCTACTTGATGTAGAGCTTGATCATGATGTCATTATTGAAATAGATTCAGCTACCAATGAACATAAATCCTTGGATGAACTAGTTAATGAATTGAATGACATATTTAGTATAGATGAAGATTCTATTTCTGAAATATCTATTTTATCTCATCTTGTTGAATGTCTGCCTGTTGTCATCTCAATTGATACATCTTGTCTAAATATTGCACATGTCTGTAAGATTTGTACATTTAGTGTTAACATGTTGCAATATGCTTTTTGGATGTCGTTTTATCTGTTAGGATGTATGTGTTCTAAAATTTTTGTTATCATATTGTTAATACATCCTAAACATTTTAGAAAGCGTGTACACACCTTATTCTTTCTTCAAAGATAAGGATGCACCAAGGTATTTCACCTTCACCATTTGTATTATCATGTTCCTATTTGGTTATGGTGTAGTTGAGCATACGTGTACATCCTAAACCCCTATCCCTTATTCTATCCATGTTGAGATTCGAGGACGAATCATTTTCAAGAGGGAGGGAATGATGAGCCCACGATGGGGTCAACACAACATATTTTCATGTATCATTTATTGTCATATGTTAGTTATGTAAGACATGACATTTCACTGTTCACTCCGCACACACTAGTGCTAGTTCTTATGTCTTATTGCCTAACTAACCCTTAGGACATGTCATATATGTTGTGCATATTGTGTTTGTTGCTTGGTGTCTTTGAAGATAGGTCAAAGAGAGCTTTACATTGAAGAAGCATGAACACCTATCAATCCATGCTCCATCTGATCGGATGATATCATTGTTCAAACAAAGCTTGAAGATGCAACTAAAACCTGAATTTTTGTTCAAGCAAGGAGGTGATAAGCAAGTAGCTTACAAGCAAGGAGGTGACAAGCACTCATGTCAAATTCAAAATTGTTCTTCACGTAAGAATGGAGAGACAAGCTGCTCATATCATTAACCAATAGAAAGGAGTCTTGCAAATGTACAAACCAATCAAAAACAAGTGAAGTAAAGCAAGCAAGCTGCACAACAAATGATCCAATCAAACTCATTCAAGAAGGAAGGCTGGTTTATGGTTAAATGTGTTGAATATTCAAAGCCTAAACTACAACCAATCAAAATGGAGTTCAAACCAAGCTGCACACTACATTAACCAATCAGAATTTTGGCTGAAACTTGCAAGGAGGAAACGTTGGATTAAGCTTCTTTCTTTTGAAAATTCAAAGCCACACTCTCAACCAATCAAAGCCTAATTCCAAGCAAGCTGCTCCAAGTTTTATCCAATCAAATTGATCAAGAAAAAGGCTAGAAACAAGGCATGGGAAGCACTGCAAAGCAACCAGAATCTTGGAACCAAAGTCATCAAAAGCAAGCATGTTATTTTAGTCTTGTACTTTGTACATTAAAACTTGTACTCTTTATCATTTTCATTTGTTATAAATAGCATAGGAAGCTGAATGTACAAACAACAATATACAACCATTATTAATCACATTTCAATCAAATTTCCTTTAAGGAGTTCTCAACTTATGCTAGTTGAAGTTTAAGACCACTTACGGTTTTCTTTCAAGTTCCTAGCCTAGAACTTGTTAGTATTTGCTTCATCTTTTGGTTTACAGCATCTTAGGGTCTCATTGAGGTTTTAGATGTGTTGGAGTGCCAAAGAGGGAGAGGTGTTGGCATAAATTGAGCCAAGAACAGCGGTTACAGTTCAAGGGGTGTCTTTGTGATGTTCTTTGCCATAGCTTTTGTTCAAATCAGTTTGGAATAGGAGACAAAGTCCTGGAATTCGTTTTCTAGCCTTCGTTTGGCTCATCAACACTGCCTAAGAATATCTTGATACAGGGAGCGCGAATTTTCAGTAAGATTGATCTTCATTCTGGATACTTCCAATTGAAGATCAGAGCCGAGGATGTTCCAAAAACCGCATTCAGGACACGTTATGGACATTACGAATTTCTTGTGATGCCATTCGGATTAACCAACGCCCCCGCAGCATTCATGGATCTGATGAATCGAGTATTTCAAGAGCAACTGGACAAATTTGTTGTGGTTTTCATCGACGATATCTTGATCCACTCACCGGATGAAGAATCCCACGCAGGCCATTTAAGGATCGTCCTTGACATCTTACGGAGGAAACAGTTGTATGCCAAATTCAGTAAATGCGAATTTTGGCTGCACAGTGTAGCATTTCTGGGACATGTCATATCTGAAGATGGAATATCTGTAGATCCCAAAAAGATCGAGGCAATCACAGAATGTCCAAGGCCAACAAACGTTACAGAAGTACGGAGTTTTCTTGGTCTCGCCGGCTATTATCGCAAGTTTGTTGAAGGATTTTCTCAGATTGCTATGCCTCTCACCCGTTTGACACAGAAAAAGACAAAGTTCGAATGGACCTCAGATTGTGAAAGGAGTTTTACTGAATTGAAGGAGAAGCTGACCTCTGCTCCAGTTTTGGCGCAACCAATTTCGGGTGAAAGTTTCGTAGTGTACAGTGATGCCTCGAAAAACGGACTTGGATGTGTGTTAATGCAAAAAGATCGAGTGATTGCGTACGCATCCCGACAGTTGAAACCGTTTGAGCAGAATTACCAGTACATGATCTGGAGCTTGCAGCTGTAGTATTTGCCCTAAAGATATGGAGACATTATCTGTACGGTGAAAGGTGTGGGATCTTCACGGATCACAAAAGTCTTAAGTACCTCATCACCCAGAAGGAATTAAATATGCATCAACGCCGATGGCTGGAGTTGATGAAGGATTATGACCTCTCTATTCAGTATCATCCGGGAAAAGCCAATAAAGTTGCTGACGCATTAAGCTGAACGACAAGCCATCCACGTCAACCACCATTGCAACGTGATATGGAAGAGTTTGATCTCGAGGTGGTTGATTCCATTGATAGCGTACTCGCTAAGTTGGTATTGATTCCTTCACTGATTGACAAAATTAAGGAGGATCAAGAAAGAGATGAAGTTTTGAAGAAAACTAGGGACAGGTTGAAGACAAAACCTTCTGAGGATTTTGAGATCAAAAGTGATGACAGCTTGTGGTTTAGAGACCGATTGTGCGTACCCAATGACGATGATATAAGGAATGAAGTCCTTCGGTTAGCTCATAATTCTTGTTTATCTATTCATCCTGGAGCCAACAAAATGTACCAAGACTTAAAGCAAAGATTCTAGTGGGATGGCATGAAGAAGCAAATTGCAGAATTTGTGGAGAAATGCCTTGTTTGTCAGAAAGTGAAAGCAGAACATCAGAGACCCACTGGATTATTGCAACCTCTTGAATTTCCCGAGCGGAAGTGGGATCACATTACTATGGACTTCGTGACCGACCTACCAAGGACAAAGAATGGACATGATGCTATTTGGGTTGTAGTCGATCGTTTGACGAAATCCGCTCATTTCATGGCTATAACAATCAAAGCCTCTATGGAGAAGTTGGCTACTATGTATGTTGATCAGATTGTGTGCCTGCATGGAGTACCCATGAGTATTGTTTGTGACCGCGACCCTCGCTTTACTTCTCGATTTTACACAGCTTTCCAAAAAGCGATGGGCACCGAGATACGAATGAGCTCAGCATTTCACCCTCAGACGGATGGTCAATCGGAGCATCCAAACACTGGAAGACATGTTTCGAGCTTGCATACTTGGCTTCAGAGGAAGTTGGGACAAGAGTCTCAACTACTGGAGTTCTCCTATAATAGTAGCTACAATCGATCTATTGGGATGGCTCCTTATGAAGCGCTATACGGGAGAAAGTGCCGCTCTCCACTTTATTGGGATGAAATTGGAGATAAAGTTTTTACAGGACCTGACTTAGTGGAGCAAACCCGAGAAAAAGTGTTGATTGTCAAGCAAAGGTTGAAAGCAGCCCAGGACCGGAGCAAAGTTTGGGCTGATGAAAAACGGCGACCAGTGGAGTTCCAGGAAGGAGAAAAAGTGTTATTAAAAGTGTCGCCATCAAAAGGAGTGAAGAGATTTGGCATAAAAGGCAAACTAAGTCCAAGATTTATCGGACCTTATGAGATTTTAGAGAGGATTGGAGAAGTAGCTTACCGGTTAGCGCTACCGCCATCACTGTCTCAATTGAACGATGTATTTTACGTATCTCAGCTTCGCTGCTACGTGCATGAGCCCAGCCATATCATTGAAGAGCAACCTTTGAAAGTAGAAGCCGACGCGACATACAAAGAAGCACTGGAGAGGATCGTTGACCGCAAAGAAAAGGCACTAAGGAAACAGTCTATTCCTATGGTTAAGGTGCAATGGAAGCACCATTCGATTGATAAAGCTACTTGAAGACGAAAGAAAACATGAAAAGCTTATACCCTTGCCTTTTTGATTAGTGCTCCTAAGTTTCGAGGACGAAACTTGTAATAGGGGAGGAGGATGTTGTACGCAACGAAAATCATATTGTACTTGAGACTTGTATAGTGAATTAGTGAAAGGTTGGATACTTCAAGTACATTTTATTAAGTTTTATTATTGCTACTTTAACTAAATTTTCTCAAAAGTAAATATTATAATTATACAAGTAGGTGTTATGAAGCATGTGAAATGGCCAATTCACCCCTCCAAGATCTTAAGAATTTCGGCCACAAGGCTGTAAAGGACCTCAGAATGTTCTTCCAATTATCAGAAGACTAACCCTAAGGGTCTTCTTAAAAGCAAGCCTAAAAGCCACATAAGAAATTAGATATTATAAGTAGTGGTGTAATTATACAAGCATGAATTATGAAATATGAGAAATAACAAAATACCCCCTCCCAACCCTCAAGAAATTCGGCAACCCCCAAGGAGTTCTAGAAGACTCATTATATTTCCCATTTCTATTTTTATTATGAAGATCAAGAATAATATAAGCAAGAAAGACAAGCATGGGGGACAAAAAGTAGCAAAGTTGTAAGACCCCAAGATGCTTTTTACTTTTCATGCAACCTTGTCTCCCCACTTTTCACCCAATGCGCCGGCCCCTGTCCCCTACCAAGAAGTTTTCTTTTTTCTTCTTTATTAAGAAGCCTTTTCATCCATCTCCAACCTACTACATCTCCAAGAATTGCCCAAGCAAGATAGTAAGGATCATTGAACACTTAAGCTATTCCATCACCATCACCATCCTTCCATAAGGTTCTTAGGTGTTAGGAGACTCAAGGATATCTCCATCTTCAAGCTTCAAGATTCATCTAGGTAAGTGAATGCTAAGCTTCTTAAATAGATTTCATATCTCAAAGGATGAAGCTCACATTGGTATCCTTTCTCCTTGTAAAAACCGTGACCCTCCTTGGTCACTAGGTGGGAATCTTTCAAGCTACTAAGTGATGCTAACACCTTGGTGGTTTGAACTCCGTTCAAGCTTTGTTTTGGTAAGCTAATCTAGCCTTAATCTAGCTCTATACTTCATATAAATGGATAGCTAATGTTCCTCTTTTCTTCCCCTCAAAACTGTATGTCACATAGAGTATGGGAGGAAAACTTCAATCCATTCCATCCAAGATCCAAGCTAAAGGCAGATTCTAGCTTAAAGAGGCAAGTATACTCTAGATAATCTTGAATTCTTTGTGAAGTGTATGCTTGAATGACTAGCTATTTTTAAGATATGAATCTTAGTGGAAATACTAAGCTTAAAGCATGAGAACATAGTTATTCCTTAAGAAAAATGATACGAATATGGTTCGTATGTTGATGTTGTCCCGATCTTTCTTCACTCTCCAAACGTCCCTCAAGCCTTGAATGTGATGGACAATGGTGCCAAGCAACCACCTTCCTTCCAAGCCTCCAAATCCGTTTGGATTTATGTGTTTCAATCCGTCCAATCCAACCAGTCACTCCTAATCCTTGGATTGTGGATCACCAACAAGGAACACACAATCCTTAATTGGGTCTAGCCTTGATTTAGATATGTGTAAACCAAAGGAAAAACACAAACTTTTATTCAAGAAACTCAAGAACAAAAGATAATACAAAACCGTAGGGTTTTTAGTCTCAAAGATAAAAAAATAGTCTAACTATCAAAAGAAATGCTAAGTGATCAATATATTTGATTACAAGTCTTCTTGGACACTCCCACAAAACGGCTAGGGCATCTTGGAATTTCCATGTTGGCGCCACTTCCTTCCTTGAGATGCAAAATTCTGAATTTGTTATTTTAGGTAAGCTTCTCTTTCTTGGCAAATCCACAATTATTGTCTCAATCACCAATTATTGCATTATTAATCATCCTTCTAGAACTTGTCTTGTGCATCCATTTGCCCTCACACGCCATTCAGCCTTCCTTTTGTCACAAGATCTAATTTTGGTAACTTTCTCTTACTTGAATTATCTCCTTAATTGCTCCAAATCTTCAATTATGACTCCATAATTCATTCCAATCATCCCAATCTGATTTATGACATTATAGAAGGTCTCTTAATTGCATTTGATCATGCTAGGCGGCTGCCACTCTCTTCAAGAAAACCGAAAACCCTAAGTTGCACACTTGGGCTTGTTTTGGACTTCTTCCTTGCAACTCTTGTAACTATTTTTGTGGACTGATTTTGACAAAACCCAAAACATGAAAGATGCTCTAAATTAAGTCTACTTCAAGGTCCAGCTGGTTCCATGCACGCCCAATCTCACTTGAAAGCCCAAAATCACAAAACAGCCTTGTATGGACAAGCTTGGTCCAAATCTGAGAAGCCTTCCTTTCCAAAGCTCAAGGCGTTTGATCCAAGACCTGTAACACCTACAAATCACACTCATACACCAAACATAAGTATTCTAAACAAACTTTAAAAGAAGCAAACGAAAAGACAACTAAAAGCCACAGAAACGGCACCAACAAGCGGACTGACAATCATTGGATAATCAGTTCTTAAGCTCAACAATGAGCACCCATTTAGGAGGAACATCCATTGGTTCATCTTGCACATGTTTGGTTAGAAAGGAGCCAACATCAAAACCAAGTTGGAAACCAAGGTGAAGACAATTAGTCCTCTTGGTTTGGCTCCTTGTCAAAGGCCCCTTATGATTAAGGGCACCTTGTGCAAGCTCCTCATTAGGGGGCTGCTCCTCAGCCTCATCAATCCCCCCCTCCTCAAAAGGATTCGCCCTCGAATCATCAAGATAAAAATGCTCAAAAGGGGAAAGATCACTTACATTGAAGGTGTTGGAAACTGAACCATACCTGTCTGAAGGAAGATCAAGCACGTAAGCATTTGGACCAACCTTTTGAATGACCTTAAAAGGTCCATCTCCTCTAGGCATAAGCTTGGACTTCCTCTCCTTAGGAAACCGTTCCTTCCTTAAATGCAACCAAACAAGATCTCCAGGCTTGATACGAATATGGTTCGTATGTTAATGTTGTCCCGATCTTTCTTCACTCTCCAAACGTCCTTCAAGCCTTGAATGTGATGGACAATGGTGCCAAGCAACCACCTTCCTTCAAGCCTCCAAATTCGTTTGGTTATGTGCGTTTCAATCCGCTCAATCCAACCAGTCACTCCTAATCCTTGGATTGTGGATCACCAACAAGGAACACACAATCCTTAATTGGGTCTAGCCTTGATTTAGATATGTGTAAACCAAAGGAAAAACACAAACTTTTATTCAAGAAAACTCAAGAACAAAAGATAACATAAAACACTAGGGTTTTTAGTTCAAAGATGAAAAATAGTCTAACTACTCAAAGAAATGCT
This sequence comes from Eustoma russellianum, assembly GCA_036186865.1. NCBI lineage: Eukaryota > Viridiplantae > Streptophyta > Magnoliopsida > Gentianales > Gentianaceae > Eustoma > Eustoma russellianum. The sequence continues at coordinate 20,864,517 of AP025051.1, forward strand.
AAGTGATCTATTTATATGATTACAAGTCTTGTAAAACACTCTCATAAAAACGGCTAGGGTTTCTTGGGAAGACCCCATGTTGGCGCCTCCTTCCTTTGTTATGCAAGAAGCTGAATTTTGTTAATTTAGGTAAGTTCCCTTCTCTTGGCAAATCCTCAATTATTGTCTCAATCACCAATTATTGCATTATTAACCATCATTCTAGAACTTGCCTTGTGCATCCATTGCCTCCATTAAAACGCCATTCAGCCCCCTTGAGATACCAAATCAGATTTCTTAATTTTGGTAAGTTTCTCTCACTTGAATTATCTCCTTATTTGCTTCCAAATCTTCAATTATGGCTCCATAATTCATTCCAATCATTCCAATCTGATTTATGACATTCTAGAAGCTCTCTTAATTGCACTTGAAGATGCCTAGGCGGCTGCCACCCTCTCAAGAAGACGGAAACCCTAATTTGCACAATTGGGCTTGTTTTGGACTTCTTCCTTGCAACTCTTGTAACTATTTTTGTGGACTGATTTTGACAAAACCCAAAACATGAAAGATGCTCTAAATTAAGTCTTCTTCAAGGTCCAGCTGGTTCCATGCACTCAAAATGTCGTTTGAAAGCCCAAAATCACAAAACAGCCTTGTATGGACAAGCTTGGTCCAAATCTGAGAAGCCCTCCTTTCCAAAGCTCAAAACGTTTGATCCAAGACTTGTAACACCTACAAAACACACTCATACACCAAACATAAGTATTCTAAACAAACTTTAAAAGAAGCAAACGAAAAGACAACTAAAAGCCACAGAAACGGCACCAACAAGCGGACTGACTATCATTGGATAATCAGTTCTTAAGCTCAACAATGAGCACCCATTTAGGAGGAACATCCATTGGTTCATCTTGCACATGTTTGGTTAGAAAAGAGCCAACATCAAAACCAAGTTGAAAACCATTAATCCTCTTGGTTTGGCTCCTTGTCAACGGCCCCTTATGGTTAAGGGCACCTTGTGCAAGTTCCTCATTAGGGGGCTGCTCCTCAGCCTCATCAATCCCCCCCTCCTCAAAAGGATTCGCCCTCGAATCATCAAGATAAAAATGCTCAAAAGGGGAAAGATCACTTACATTGAAGGTGTTGGAAACTGACCCATACCTGTCTGGGGGAAGATCAAGCACATAAGCATTTGGACCAACCTTTTGAATGACCTTAAAAGGTCCATCTCCTCGAGGCATAAGCTTGGACTTCCTCTCCTTAGGAAATCGTTCCTTCCTTAAATGCAACCAAACAAGATCTCCAGGATAAAACACAACATCTTTTCTATGGTTGTTAGCTTGTTTGGCATACTGTCGATTCTTTCGTTCAAGTTGAAGTTTAACTTTTTCATGCAACTTTTTGATCATTTCAGCTCGTTGTTTACCATCCATGCTAGTACGCTCATCAATTGGAATAGGTAACAAATCAAGTGGGGAGTGGGGTAGAAAACCATAGACAACTTCAAAAGGGGAATACAAAGACCCACTATGAACAGCCCTATTGTAAGCAAACTCAATATGTGGTAAACATTCTTCCCAATTTTTCAGATTGTTTTGGATTAAAGCACGCAACATTTGTGATAAGGTCCGATTTACCACTTCAGTTTGGCCATCTGTTTGTGGATGTGCAGTAGTAGAAAACAAAAGCTTAGTTCCCAACTTGCTCCAAAGCACACGCCAAAAATGACTCAAGAATTTACTGTCCCTATCACTAACAATTGTTTTAGGCATGCCATGCAATCGAACAACTTCTTTAAAGAACAGATTTGCAATGTAAGAAGCATCATCTACTTTGTGACAAGCAATAAAGTGTGCCATCTTAGAGAATCTGTCTACCACAACAAAGACACTATCTCTACCACCTTTTGATCTAGGTAAGCCAAGAACAAAGTCCATAGAAATGTCCTCCCAAGGTGCGCTAGGTACGTCCAAGGGTGTGTACAAACCATGAGGTTGTGTTTTGGACTTAGCTTGCCTACAAGTGATGCAGCTACTACAAGCCTTTGCAACATCTGATTTCATGTGAGGCCAAAAGAAATGTTCCTTTAAAGTTTCTAAAGTTTTAAAAACTCCAAAGTGTCCCATTAACCCGCCCCCATGTGCTTCCTTAACCAGCAATTCTCGCATTGATCCCTTAGGAATGCATAATCGTTTCTCCTTAAACAAGTAGCCATCATGCAAATAAAATTTACCAAAAGGAGAATCAACACATGCATCATAAATGGAAGCAAATTCAGAATCATCCTTATACAATTCCTTAACAAATTCAAAGCCAAGCAAGTGTGAAGACAACTTAGTAATCAAAGTATACCTTCTAGACAAAGCATCAGCAACTATGTTATCTTTTCCTTGCTTATACTTAATGACATAAGGAATTTGCTCAATAAATTCAACCCACTTTGCATGCCTCTTATTCAGTTTTCCTTGACTCTTAAGGTACTTCAAACTTTCATGATCAGTATGAATGACAAACTCTTTGGGTTGCAAGTAGTGTTGCCAAGTTTGTAAGGACCTTACTAAAGCATACAACTCCTTGTCATAAGTAGGATAGTTCAATGCAGCACCTTTCAACTTTTCAGTAAAATAAGCAATAGGATGCTTACCTTGGGTTAGAACAGCTCCAATTCCCACGCCACTTGCGTCACACTCTATCTCAAATGTATCATCAAAGTTTGGCAACTTCAAGATAGGTGCTGTAGTGAGACGTCTTTTAAGCTCATCAAACGCCCTTTGTTGGGCGTCCCCCCAATGGAAACCAACCTCTTTCTTGACGATCTCATTCAATGGTGCGGCTACGGTTGAGAAGTCTTTGACAAACCGCCTATAAAAACCTGCCAAACCATGAAAGCTCCTCACTTCTCCCACACTCTTTGGTGTAGGCCATTCAAGGATGGATTTCACCTTGTCTTGATCCATTTCAATCCCTGCAGAACTGATTACAAAACCAAGAAAAACAACTTTGTCCAAACAAAAAGAACATTTCTTAAAGTTAGCATAAAGTTTTTCTTTTCTTAGCTTTTCAAAAACAGCTCTTATGTGATCTAAATGCTCTTCTAAGGTTTTAGAATAGATCAAGATGTCATCAAAATAAACCACAACAAACTTCCCAATAAAAGCTCTCAAAACTTCATTCATTAGCCTCATGAATGTACTAGGTGCATTAGTTAACCCAAAAGGCATAAGTAACCATTCATACAATCCAAATTTAGTTTTAAAAGCTGTTTTCCATTCATCACCCTCTCTTATCCTCACTTGAAAGTAACCACTTTTCAAATCAATTTTCGTATACCATTGTGAACCATGCAACATATCAAGCATATCATCAAGTCTAGGAATGGGATACCTATACTTTACAGTGATTTTGTTGATGGCCCTACAATCTGTACACATCCTCCAAGTGCCGTCTTTTTTTGGAACAAGGATGACTGGCACTGCACTTGGACTCATACTTTCCCTTACCTTCTCCTTGGCCAAGAGATCCTCCACTTGCCTTTGTATTTCCTTTGTTTCCTCCGGATTGGCCCTATAAGCTGGCCTATTAGGTAGGACAGCCCCTGGAACAAAGTCAATGTGGTGCTCAATCCCTCTCAATGGTGGCAACCCGTGTGGTTCCTCCTCGGGAAACAAATCTGCAAATTCTTCCAACAAAGAAACAACACCACTAGGCAAGGTAGATGGTAAGTCATTCTTAGAAAACAAGCATGCAACACTATCTTTGTAAAGCATCACCAAAACAGTTTTATTATCATACAATGCATGGGTAACTTCACGAGATTTTGCAAAGAAAGCATGCTTCTTAGGTGGACGTGAAATTTGCGGGGTGGATGCTTGTGAAAGTGTTTGAACCGTGGGTGAGGGTGGACTGATTTGGGCCGTGGGTTGTGTACCCTTGGCCGAGGAGTTTGTGGCCTCCAAAAGGCTTCTTCTCTCCTTTTTAAGAACCTCTAAGAACCTTTTTTCAGCCTCCTTTTCCTTAGGATCTGAATGGTTCTTTTTCATCCTCTTAGCATCCTCATAAACTTTATGTGGAGACAATGCATGCAACTTAAACTTTTTGCCATTAAAGGTAAAAGCATACATGTTCAATCTACCATCATAAATAACATGCTTGTCAAATTGCCAAGGTCTACCTAACAAAATATGACTAGCATGCATAGGAGCTACATCACACAAAATTTCATCTTTGTAGCCGCCAATAGATAAAGAAATCAGAACTTGTTTAGACACATGAATTTCACCACAATCATTTAGCCAAGATAACCTATATGGATGGGAATGATCAATCATAGGTAAATCTAGCTTTCTAACAAGTTCAATACTTGCAACATTAGCACATGAACCACTATCAATAATTAAAGTGCAAGTTTTGCCTTTTAGCAAACAATGGATGTGGAAAATGTTCTCCCTTTGCAAGTTTTCTTCTTCCTCCTTCATGTGTGCACTTAAGGCTTTTCTTACCACAAGAAAGTCCTTGTATGCACCCTCTTCATCACTCTTTATCTCCTCAACTGAGTCCTCTTGGTATTCTTCCTTTGTGGCTTCTTCTTCCTCCTCTTCTGAATAGAATTCATTGGTTTCCTCAAGGTACAACACTTTCTTGGCATTAGGGCAGTCCCTTGCATAATGCCCTCTCCCTCTACATTTAAAACACTCAATCTCCCTTGTCCGTGGAGGGTTTGCGGTTGTCTTGCCTTTGCCTTTGTCATTTTGACCCAGATTTGCACCATTGGTCCGTTGAGTGAAGTGTGGTTTATTTGGAGTGTTCTGGCTGTTTTGGCCGAGGGTGTTTGAACCTGGCCGTGCCCCTCCATTGCCATTAGACCTAGGCTGCACTTTAGAAAAAGAAGAAGCGTTAGTTCTAAAACCAAATCCACTAGTAGAAGAACGTACCTTTAATTGCCGCTCAATTTTCTCGGCTTTGTGAACCATGGAATTTAGATCAACATAAGTAGTGAGTTCAAGTTGAAACCCAATCTCCTTATTAAGACCTCCCAAAAACCGAGCCATGGTTGCCTCCTCAGATTCTTCAGTATCGGTTTTTATCAACAAACTTTCTAACTCCTTAAAGTATTCATCCACACTTTTATTTCCTTGAGTTAGGCATTGCAACTTTTGGAACATGGATCTCTCGTAAGATTCTGGAATGAATTTCTTTCTCATCTCATATTTCATCTCATCCCAAGTTCCAATTGTGGGTTGTCTAGTCCTTCTTCTTATACTTTGAGTTTGGTCCCACCAAATCAAGGCATATTCCAAGAACTCTATACTTGCATATCTCACTTTTTGCAACTCGGTATAGTTGGTATAGGAAAAGATCATGTCAACTTTTCTCTCCCACTCAATGTAAGCTTCAGGGTCACTTTTACCATAAAAGGGTGGAATGTTTATTTTGGTTTTCAAATAATCATCCTCTTGTGGTACATACCTCCTAGGTTGTATTCGGCCTTGAGGTCTTGGGTATACCTCCTCAACCTCTTCCTCTTCATAGAAGTCATTCCATTCCTCCCTAACAGGTTGTGGTCTCACTCCGTGTCTCCTATCTCCTCTACCCCTTGCTCCTCCTCTACCTCCCATGCTTGTGGACCCCTTAGGTTCAGTTCCACGGGATGTTTGGCCTTGGCTTTGAGGTGGGTGCTGTTCTTGGGTAGGAGGTGTGTTGGATGTCATCCTTGCTTCCCATTCATCCAACCTAGATTGCATGTTACTAAGCATTTGTGCCATCTTCTCCATGGAAAATTCCACTTTGTCTCCTCCTCCTTGGGTACTGTTTGACCCCTCCATGGCAACCTGAAACGCTTTCACAAACAAGAAAAGAAGAAAACTAACACAAGAAACAAAAGTGAGTTGTTAGTGAAAACAAAAAAGGAAAACGAAAATCTGTTTGGCCTTTTTTTGTCCTCCCTTGTTTTCTCTCAATTGTTCAAGTGTTTTTTTTCCTTGGCCAATCGTGAGCTAGAACCTCTTAAGGCAAGTCCCAAATTGGCTAACCACAATCTGTTTCGTTTTCTGTCCTTGTAAGCTTCTTTTGCCTTCAAAAACACCAATTGGTCAACAAGTGGTAAAACAGCGTCAAGAAGTTTAGAGCACAAGTTAAACACACTTAATAACTATGATTCAAAGAAACAAGAAACCAAAAGTGATGTAGTTGGCTGAACCAAAGAATTGCTAGGGGTTGTCCTGGGCAATCTTTAATTAAACCAACTTATGCAATATCAAATGCAAGTTCTTTGATTGATAGTATGAATGTGTATCCAAGGTGGAGAATTGAAGGTTTTATGTGTGTTGTTTTGGGGCAAACACACGGCTTTTTGTTTTGCTTTTGTGAACTTGGATGGTAGATGCAAAAAGGTGGAACTTTTGTACAAAAGGAACTTCTTTTCTCTTCCTTCCTTTGTGCACTTCTTTTTGTTGGTTTGTGCACGTTTCTTTTCCTTTCTTTTCCTTTTTTTTTTGACGTTCAGAGCAGCCTTGATGCAACCTTTGTGTGTTTTTGCGGGAATCAGTTGTGTATGCTTGAAAGATGATCCTTTTTGTGTTTGTATGGATGTGTAGTAGAAAACAGATTTTCCTTGGATACCAATACAACCAAAACAAACAACTTGTATTCAATATCACACAAGCAAATTTAATCAAAAGCTTCGATAACAACAAGGTATTTGACTCAAAGGTAGCTTCTTTTAGGCCTTGGACTGATTCTAGGTGGAGTTAAATCCTATTCAATGCAAACAACAATGATCCTATGATTAAGTGTGTTAAAGATGAGATCTTTAATGATAGGTGATCAATATTGATGCAAAAGGTGAAACCTTTTTTTGGGGTTTTCGTTGGACTGAAGAAAAGAACAATCTTTGTTTTTGTTTTGATGAAATGAATCAAAAGATCAATTTTTTTTTATTATCAAGAACCGCTTTCTTTTTTTTTTTTGAATGATTGAGAATAACAAGAATGACACAAATGACACAAGAAAAGATATTTGAGATGAAGATAAACGAGAGCTCTGATACCACTTGATACGAATATGGTTCGTATGTTAATGTTGTCCCGATCTTTCTTCACTCTCCAAACGTCCTTCAAGCCTTGAATGTGATGGACAATGGTGCCAAGCAACCACCTTCCTTCAAGCCTCCAAATTCGTTTGGTTATGTGCGTTTCAATCCGCTCAATCCAACCAGTCACTCCTAATCCTTGGATTGTGGATCACCAACAAGGAACACACAATCCTTAATTGGGTCTAGCCTTGATTTAGATATGTGTAAACCAAAGGAAAAACACAAACTTTTATTCAAGAAAACTCAAGAACAAAAGATAACATAAAACACTAGGGTTTTTAGTTCAAAGATGAAAAATAGTCTAACTACTCAAAGAAATGCTAAGTGATCTATTTATATGATTACAAGTCTTGTAAAACACTCTCATAAAAACGGCTAGGGTTTCTTGGGAAGACCCCATGTTGGCGCCTCCTTCCTTTGTTATGCAAGAAGCTGAATTTTGTTAATTTAGGTAAGTTCCCTTCTCTTGGCAAATCCTCAATTATTGTCTCAATCACCAATTATTGCATTATTAACCATCATTCTAGAACTTGCCTTGTGCATCCATTGCCTCCATTAAAACGCCATTCAGCCCCCTTGAGATACCAAATCAGATTTCTTAATTTTGGTAAGTTTCTCTCACTTGAATTATCTCCTTATTTGCTTCCAAATCTTCAATTATGGCTCCATAATTCATTCCAATCATTCCAATCTGATTTATGACATTCTAGAAGCTCTCTTAATTGCACTTGAAGATGCCTAGGCGGCTGCCACCCTCTCAAGAAGACGGAAACCCTAATTTGCACAATTGGGCTTGTTTTGGACTTCTTCCTTGCAACTCTTGTAACTATTTTTGTGGACTGATTTTGACAAAACCCAAAACATGAAAGATGCTCTAAATTAAGTCTTCTTCAAGGTCCAGCTGGTTCCATGCACTCAAAATGTCGTTTGAAAGCCCAAAATCACAAAACAGCCTTGTATGGACAAGCTTGGTCCAAATCTGAGAAGCCCTCCTTTCCAAAGCTCAAAACGTTTGATCCAAGACTTGTAACACCTACAAAACACACTCATACACCAAACATAAGTATTCTAAACAAACTTTAAAAGAAGCAAACGAAAAGACAACTAAAAGCCACAGAAACGGCACCAACAAGCGGACTGACTATCATTGGATAATCAGTTCTTAAGCTCAACAATGAGCACCCATTTAGGAGGAACATCCATTGGTTCATCTTGCACATGTTTGGTTAGAAAAGAGCCAACATCAAAACCAAGTTGAAAACCATTAATCCTCTTGGTTTGGCTCCTTGTCAACGGCCCCTTATGGTTAAGGGCACCTTGTGCAAGTTCCTCATTAGGGGGCTGCTCCTCAGCCTCATCATCCAGGATAAAACACAACATCTTTTCTATGCTTGTTAGCTTGTTTGGCATACTGTTTATTCTTTCTTTCAAGTTGGAGTTTAACCTTTTCATGCAACTTTTTGATCATTTCAGCCCGTTGTTTACCATCCATGCTAGTACGCTCATCAATTGGAATAGGCAACAAATCAAGTGGGGAGTGGGGTAGAAAACCATAGACAACTTCAAAAGGGGAATACAAAGACCCACTATGAACAGCCCTATTGTAAGCAAACTCAATATGTGGTAAACATTCTTCCCAATTTTTCAGATTGCTTTGGATTAAGGCACGCAACATTTGTGACAAGGTCCGATTTACCACTTCAGTTTGGCCATCTGTTTGTGGATGAGCAGTAGTAGAAAACAAAAGCTTAGTTCCCAACTTGCTCCAAAGCACACGCCAAAAATGACTCAAGAATTTACTGTCCCTATCACTAACAATTGTTTTAGGCATGCCATGCAACCGAACAACTTCTTTAAAGAATAGATTTGCAATGTAGGAAGCATCATCTACTTTGTGACAAGCAATAAAGTGTGCCATCTTAGAAAATCTGTCTACCACAACAAAGACACTATCTCTACCTCCTTTTGATCTAGGTAAGCCAAGAACAAAGTCCATAGAAATGTCCTCCCAAGGTGCACTAGGTACGTCCAAGGGTGTGTACAAACCATGAGGTTGTGTTTTGGACTTAGCTTGCCTACAAGTGATGCAACTACTACAAGCCTTTGCAACATCTGATTTCATGTGAGGCCAAAAGAAATGTTCCTTTAAAGTTTCTAAAGTTTTAAAAACTCCAAAGTGTCCCATTAATCCGCCCCCATGTGCTTCCTTAACCAGCAATTCTCGCATTGATCCCTTAGGAATGCATAATCGTTTCTCCTTAAACAAATAGCCATCATGCAAATAAAATTTACCAAAAGGAGAATCAACACATGCATCATAAATGGAAGCAAAATCAGAATCATCCTTATACAATTCCTTAACAAATTCAAAGCCAAGCAAGTGTGAAGACAACTTAGTAATCAAAGTATACCTTCTAGACAAAGCATCAGCAACTATGTTATCTTTTCCTTGCTTATACTTAATGACATAAGGAAATTGCTCAATAAATTCAACCCACTTTGCATGCCTCTTATTCAGTTTTCCTTGACTCTTAAGGTACTTCAAACTTTCATGATCAGTATGAATGACAAACTCTTTGGGTTGCAAGTAGTGTTGCCAAGTTTGTAAGGACCTTACTAGAGCATACAACTCCTTATCATAAGTAGGATAGTTCAATGCAGCACCTTTCAACTTTTCACTAAAATAAGCAATAGGATGCTTACCTTGGGTTAGAACAGCTCCAATTCCCACGCCACTTGCATCACACTCTATCTCAAATGTATCATCAAAGTTTCGCAACTTCAAGATAGGTGCTGTAGTGAGACGTCTTTTAAGCTCATCAAACGCCCTTTGTTGGCTTCCCCCCAATGGAATCCAACCTCTTTCTTGACTATCTCATTCAATGGTGCGGCTACGGTTGAAAAGTCTTTGACAAACCGCCTATAAAAACCTGCCAAACCATGAAAGCTCCTCACTTCTCCCACACTCTTTGGTGTTGGCCATTCAAGGATGGATTTCACCTTGTCTTGATCCATTTCAACCCCTGCAGAACTGATTACAAAACCAAGAAAAACAACTTTGTCCAAACAAAAAGAACATTTCTTAAAGTTAGCATAAAGTTTTTCTTTTCTTAGCTTTTCAAAAACAGCCCTTATGTGATCCAAATGCTCTTCTAAGGTCTTAGAATAGATCAAGATGTCATCAAAATAAACCACAACAAACTTCCCAATAAAAGCTCTCAAAACTTCATTCATTAGCCTCATGAATGTACTAGGTGCATTAGTTAACCCAAAAGGCATAACTAACCATTCATACAATCCAAATTTAGTTTTAAAAGCTGTTTTCCATTCATCACCCTCTCTTATTCTCACTTGAAAATAACCACTTTTCAAATCAATTTTCGTATACCATCGTGAACCATGCAACATATCAAGCATATCATCAAGTCTAGGGATGGGATACCTATACTTTACAGTGATTTTGTTGATGGCCCTACAATCTGTACACATCCTCCAAGTGCCATCTTTTTTTGGAACAAGGATGACGGGCACTGCACTTGGGCTCATACTTTCCCTTACCTTCTCTTTGGCTAAGAGATCCTCCACTTGCCTTTGTATTTCCTTTGTTTCCTCCGGATTGGCCCTATAAGCTGGCCTATTAGGTAGGACAGCCCCTGGAATAAAGTCAATGTGGTGCTCAATCCCTCTTAAAGGTGGCAATCCGTGTGGTTCCTCCTCGGGAAACAAATCTGCAAATTCTTCCAACAAAGAAACAACACCACTAGGCAAGGTAGATGGTAAGTCATTCTTAGAAAACAAGCATTCAACACTATCTTTGTAAAGCATCACCAAAACAGTTTTGTTATCATACAATGCATGTGTAACTTCACGAGATTTTGCAAAGAAAGCATGCTTCTTAGGTGGATGTGAAATTTGTGAGGTGGATGCTTGTGAAAGTGTTTGAACCGTGGGTGAGGGTGGACTGATTTGGGCCGTGGGTTGTGTACCCTTGGCCGAGGAGTTTGTGGCCTCCAAAAGGCTTCTTCTCTCCTTTTTAAGAACCTCTAAGAACCTTTTTTCAGCCTCCTTTTCCTTAGGATCTGAATGGTTCTTCTTCATCCTCTTAGCATCCTCATAAACTTTATGTGGAGACAGTGCATGTAACTTAAACTTTTTGCCATTAAAAGTAAAAGCATACATGTTCAATCTACCATCATAAATAACATGCTTGTCAAATTGCCAAGGTCTACCTAACAAAATATGACTAGCATGCATAGGAGCTACATCACACAAAATTTCATCTTTGTAGCCGCCAATAGATAAAGAAATCAGAACTTGTTTAGACACATGAATCTCACCACAATCATTTAGCCAAGATAACCTATAGGGATGGGAATGATCAATCATAGGTAAATCTAGCTTTCTAACAAGTTCAATACTTGCAACATTAGCACAAGATCCACTATCAATAATTAAAGTGCAAGTTTTGCCTTTTACCAAACAATGGATGTGGAAGATGTTCTCCCTTTGCAAGCTTTCTTCTTCCTCCTTCATGTGTGCACTTAAGGCTTTTCTTACCACAAGAAAGTCCTTATAAGCACCCTCTTCATCACTCTTTATCTCCTCAGCTGAGTCCTCTTGGTATTCTTCCTTTGTGGATTCTTCTTCCTCCTCTTCGGAATAGAATTCATTTGTCTCCTCAAGGTACAACACTTTCTTGGCATTGGGGCAGTCCCTTGCATAATGCCCTCTCCCTCTACATTTAAAGCACTCAATCTCCCTTGTCCTTGGAGGGTTTGCGGTTGCCTTGCCTTTGCCTTTGTCGTTTTGACCTAGATTTGCACCATTGGTCCTTTGAGTGAAGTGTGGTTTGTTTGGAGTGTTAGGGCTGTTTTGACCAAGGGTGTTTGAACTTGGCCGTGTTCCTCCATTGCCATTAGACCTAGGCTGCACTTTAGAAAAAGAAGAAGCATTAGTTCTAAAACCAAATCCACTAGTAGAAGAACGTACCTTTAATTGCCGCTCAATTTTCTCAGCTTTGTGAACCATGGAATTTAGATCAACATAGGTAGTGAGTTCAAGTTGAAACCCAATCTCCTTATTAAGACCTCCCAAAAACCGAGCCATGGTTGCCTCCTCAGTTTCTTCAGTATCAGTTTTTATCAACAAACTTTCTAACTCCTTAAAGTATTCATCCACACTTTTATTTCCTTGAGTTAGGCATTGCAACTTTTGGAACATGGATCTCTCGTAAGATTCTGGAATGAATTTCTTTCTCATCTCATATTTCATCTCATCCCAAGTTCCAATTGTTGGTTGTCTAGTCCTTCTTCGTATACTTTGAGTTTGGTCCCACCAAATCAAGGCATAATCCAAGAACTCTATACTTGCATATCTCACTTTTTGCAACTCAGTATAGTTGGTATAGGAAAAGATCATGTCAACTTTTCTTTCCCACTCAATGTAGGCTTCAGGGTCACTTTTGCCATAAAAGGGTGGAATGTTTATTTTGGTTTTCAAATAATCATCCTCTTGAGGCACATGTCTCCTAGGTTGTATTCGGCCTTGTGGCCTTGGGTATACCTCCTCTACCTCTTCCTCTTCATAGTAATCATTCCATTCCTCCCTAACAGGTTGTTGTCTCATTCCGTGTCTCCTATCTCCTCTACCCCTTGCTCCTCCTCTACCTCCCATGCTTGTGGACCCCTTAGGTTCAGTTCCACGGGATGTTTGGCCTTGGTTTTGAGGTGGGGGCTGTTCTTGGGTAGGAGGTGTGTTGGATGTCATCCTTGCTTCCCACTCATCCAACCTAGATTGCATAGTACTAAGCATTTGTGCCATCTTTTCCATGGAAAATTCCACTTTGTCTCCTCCTCCTTGGGTACTGTTTGAACCATCCATGGCAACCTGAAATGCTTTCACAAACAAGAAAAGAAGAAAACTAACACAAGAAACAAAGGTGAGTTGTTAGTAAAAACAAAAAGGAAAACGAAAATCTGTTTGGCCTTTTTTGTCCTCCCTTGTTTTCTCTCAATTGTTCAAGTGTTTTTCCTTGGCCAATCTTGAGCTAGAACCTCTTAAGGCAAGTCCCAAATTGGCTAACCACAATCTGTTTTGTTTTTCTATCCTTGCAAGATTCTTTTGCCTTCAAAAACACCAATTGATCAACAAGTGGTAAAACAGCTTCAAGAAGTTTAGAACACAATTTTAAACACACTTAATAACTATGATTCAAAGAAACAAGAAACCCAAAGTGATGTAGTTGGTTGAACCAAAGAATTGCTAGGGGTTGTCCTGGGCAATCTTTAATTAAACCAACTTATGCAATATCAAATGCAAGCTCTTTGATTGATAGTATGAATGTGTATCCAAGGTCGAGAATTTAAGGCTTTATGTGTGTTGTTTTTGGGGTTGGATAGTAGATGCAAAAAGAGGGAACTTTTGGTCAAAAGGAACTTCTTTTCTCTTCCTTTCTTTGTGCACTTCTTTTTGTTGCTTTTGTGCACGTTTTCTTTTCCTTTCTTTTCCTTTTTTTTTTGACGTTCAAAGCAGCCTTGATGCAACCTTTGTTTGCTTTTGCGAGAATCAGTTGTGTATGCTTGAAAGATGAGCCTTTTTGTGTTTGTATGGATGTGTAGTAGAAAACAGATTTTTCCTTGGATACCAATACAACCAAAACAAACAAACTTGTATTCAATATCACACAAGCAAATTTAATTAAAAGCTTCGATAACAACAAGGTGTTTGACTCAAAGGTAGCTTCTTTTAGGCCTTGGGCTGATTTGAGATGGAGTTAAATCCTATTCAATGCAAACAACAATGATCCTATGATTAAGTGTGTTAAAGATGAGATCTTTAATGATAGGTGATCAATATTGATGCAAAAGGTGAAGCCTTTTTTTGTGGTTTTCGTTGGACTGAAGAAAAGAACAATCTTTGTTTTTGTTTTGATGAAATGAAGCAAAAGATCAATTTTTTTTTGTCAAGAAACGTTTTTTTTTTGAATGATTGAGAATATCAAGAATGACACAAATGACACAAGAAAAGATATTTGAGATGAAGATAAACGAGAGCTCTGATACCACTTGATACAAATATGGTTCGTATGTTGATGTTGTCCCGATCTTTCTTCACTCTCCAAACGTCCCTCAAGCCTTGAATGTGATGGACAATGGTGCCAAGCAACCACCTTCCTTCCAAGCCTCCAAATCCGTTTGGATTTATGTGTTTCAATCCGTCCAATCCAACCAGTCACTCCTAATCCTTGGATTGTGGATCACCAACAAGGAACACACAATCCTTAATTGGGTCTAGCCTTGATTTAGATATGTGTAAACCAAAGGAAAAACACAAACTTTTATTCAAGAAACTCAAGAACAAAAGATAATACAAAACCGTAGGGTTTTTAGTCTCAAAGATAAAAAAATAGTCTAACTATCAAAAGAAATGCTAAGTGATCAATATATTTGATTACAAGTCTTCTTGGACACTCCCACAAAACGGCTAGGGCATCTTGGAATTTCCATGTTGGCGCCACTTCCTTCCTTGAGATGCAAAATTCTGAATTTGTTATTTTAGGTAAGCTTCTCTTTCTTGGCAAATCCACAATTATTGTCTCAATCACCAATTATTGCATTATTAATCATCCTTCTAGAACTTGTCTTGTGCATCCATTTGCCCTCACACGCCATTCAGCCTTCCTTTTGTCACAAGATCTAATTTTGGTAACTTTCTCTTACTTGAATTATCTCCTTAATTGCTCCAAATCTTCAATTATGACTCCATAATTCATTCCAATCATCCCAATCTGATTTATGACATTATAGAAGGTCTCTTAATTGCATTTGATCATGCTAGGCGGCTGCCACTCTCTTCAAGAAAACCGAAAACCCTAAGTTGCACACTTGGGCTTGTTTTGGACTTCTTCCTTGCAACTCTTGTAACTATTTTTGTGGACTGATTTTGACAAAACCCAAAACATGAAAGATGCTCTAAATTAAGTCTACTTCAAGGTCCAGCTGGTTCCATGCACGCCCAATCTCACTTGAAAGCCCAAAATCACAAAACAGCCTTGTATGGACAAGCTTGGTCCAAATCTGAGAAGCCTTCCTTTCCAAAGCTCAAGGCGTTTGATCCAAGACCTGTAACACCTACAAATCACACTCATACACCAAACATAAGTATTCTAAACAAACTTTAAAAGAAGCAAACGAAAAGACAACTAAAAGCCACAGAAACGGCACCAACAAGCGGACTGACAATCATTGGATAATCAGTTCTTAAGCTCAACAATGAGCACCCATTTAGGAGGAACATCCATTGGTTCATCTTGCACATGTTTGGTTAGAAAGGAGCCAACATCAAAACCAAGTTGGAAACCAAGGTGAAGACAATTAGTCCTCTTGGTTTGGCTCCTTGTCAAAGGCCCCTTATGATTAAGGGCACCTTGTGCAAGCTCCTCATTAGGGGGCTGCTCCTCAGCCTCATCAAAAAATGACTTGCATGTGTGAAATTCTTCCAAAGATGATTTCTTTGCCTACATTGAATATGAATATGTTGTATGTCTAAGTTAAACATGGTAAGATTCCTCTTTCTTACCATGGAAGGGGATGTCTTGAAGGGGGAGGTAGGAATGAACATTGGTTCTTGTGAAGAATATATCTTGTGAGGCAAAAGATGTATGAAAGTTGTATGTTTGAATGATTTATTACATGGGTGTATTATGTTCATTTTAAAACGAAATATGAGCCCTTTCACGTGTGAGAAACGGGCTGTTTTTGGGGATTATGTGATACATAAATTAGTTGTGCCAAAGGTAGACTTTATTAAGTACAAAATGTGCAATAATGATGTGTGCTATGTGTAAGTTTCAAAACTGTTTTTGAAGTGATTCGTATGTAGCGTATAGAATGTTATAGAATCTGGAACGTCTATGTTAAAAGGTGTATTTGGTGGCTAGTAAGTCATTTTAGAGGAATAAGTTTAGTTGGTGAACACTTGACAAGAAAAGTGACAAAAAGGAAAAACTACTGGACTGGGCAGATTTAAGTGACGTGTTGTGTGACCTGAAAATGGACCTTAGGAACGTGCAAATTAGCTGATTTTTGGTAGGAAGCTATCCTTGTATGTTTAGTAAATATATGAGTTGGAATTTTGGAAAAATGACTTGTGGTTTATCCGCAATAAAACTTGTGGTCACTAGGTGGGAATCTTTCAAGCTACTAAGTGGTGCTAACACCTTGGTGGTTTGAACTCCGTTCAAGCCTTGTTTTGGTAAGCTAATCTAGCATTAATATAGCTCTATACTTCATATAAATGGATAGCTAATATTCCTCCTTTCTTCCCTTCAAAACCGTATGTCACATGGAGTAGGGGAGGAAAACTTCAATTCATTCCATCCAAGATCCAAGCTAAAGGAAGATTCTAGCTTAAAGAGGCAAGTATACTCTAGATAATCTTGAATTCTTTGTGAAGTGTACGCTTGAATGACTAGCTATTTTTAAGATATGAATCTTAGTGGAAATACT
Source organism: Eustoma russellianum (assembly GCA_036186865.1). NCBI lineage: Eukaryota > Viridiplantae > Streptophyta > Magnoliopsida > Gentianales > Gentianaceae > Eustoma > Eustoma russellianum. The sequence goes on from AP025051.1 coordinate 20,881,092, forward strand.
AAGCTTAAAGCATGAGAACTTAGTTATTCCTTAAGAAAAGTGACTTGCATGTGTGAAATTCTTCCAAAGATGAGTTCTTTGCCTACATTGAATATGAATATGTTGTATGTCTAAGTTAAACATGATAAGATTCCTCTTTCTTACCATGGAAGGGGACGGCTTGAAGAGGGAGGTAGGAATGAACATTGGTTCTTGTGAAGAATATATCTTGTGAGGCAAAAGATGTATGAAAGTTGTATGTTTGAATGATTTATTACATGGGTGTATTATGTACATCTTAAAACGAAATATGAGCCCTTTCATGTGTGAGAAACGGGCTTTTTTGGGGATTATGTGATACATAAATTAGGTGTGTCAAAGGTAGACTTTATTAAGTACAAAATGTGCAATAATGATGTGCGCTACGTGTAAGTTTCAAAATTGTTTTTGAAGTGATTCGTATGTAGCTTATAGAATGTTATAGAACCTGGAATAACTATGTTAAAAGGTGTATTTGGTGGCTAGTAAGTCATGTTAGAGGAATAAGTTTAGTTGGTAAACACTTGACAAGAAAAGTGACAAAAATGAAAAACTACTGGAACTGGACAGATTTAAGTGACGTGTTGTGTGACCTGAAAATGGACCTTAGGGATGTGCAAATGAGGTGATTTTTTGTAGGAAGCTAGACTTTTATGGTTATTAAATCTGTGAGTTGGAATTTTGGAAAAAGGACTTGTGGTTTATCCGTAATAAAATTTTAGTGGCAACTGGTCATTCCAGATTCTGCATGTACCTAGGTTTAGGAAAATAATTAAATGACCCCCATAAACACATTGGATTGATTTGGAATTTTTATGGTAATCACTTAAGACATAGATGAACATGTCCATGTAAATGAATCAGCTTGGAACCACTGTTTTGAGGGCTAACAACCGAATTGAAGTTTTGTTGCAAAACTGGAAAACATGACAGAATTATGGCATGAGTTGGGAAACCTTATTTATTGCAAATTTGGACTTGTATGTGCTGTTGAGATTATGAATATTATTTCTTGGTATGTTTACTATGTTTTCCAGGGGTTGGCCCAAATTAAATAGGATTTTATGGGCTTGAAAGTAAGGTAAAGATGGGTACTGTGCTGCTGGATTTCAGCAATACTCTGTTTAGTAATTCAATAATTTGAGGGTTTTATCTACTTCAAAACGTTACGAAATTTCTATGACATATAGATAAGACTCCATTATGCATATTTATGACAAGAGATTATGAAAATAGGCCTGATTTGTTATGATTGAGGCCATATGAACAGAATTTAAAGTCTGGAAAATTTCTCCAGCCGAAGGAACAAGGCCACATGCGGATTATGTGATGCATTTAGTCATGAATTGCATATTGCACGTCACGCATTGCATCATCCTCATTTACATGAGTTATGAAACTGATTTTACGTCAAAGAAATTCCGGAACATTCTTTTAAAGAATAGAATTCAGTTTTGAAAAGAACGACTCCTATTGGTACCATTGATTTCTGGCCAGCATAACCCGCTCCAGATCTGGGGTTAATTGATCTGACGATGATTATGACCGTACAGGCCCGGAGAGAATAGACCTGATTATGTTGATCATGACCGTTCAGGCCCAGAGAGAATAGACCTGATAATGATGATTTATGACCGTATAGGTCCGGAAAGAACAGACCTGATGACGATGATTGATTACATGACCGTTTTCAGATCCGGATATAATAGATCTGAAGGAAATGGTATGACCGCCTCAGATCTGGATTAAGTAGATCTGAAAACTCACTTCTCTCGTTTGATTTACGATGATGTTTTGAAAGAACGAAGGAAAGAACTTATCCTTATTTTATCATGATGCATCACATGTGCATACCCATACATGCTGCATTTCATGGCTAGTCGCATGATTGATGTACAGTTACTTAGTCTATAATGTTCTGGTTTAATATCTCCTAAGTTATGATCTTAATGTGATTTCTAGTCTCATAAGTTATGATCTTATGTCCTTACGGATGATGGATTGAAAGTTATGTATGTTGTGAATCCAAACTTTTTGGGGGTTTGGTTCTTGTGTATACTTTCCATTTAATTCATGATTATTTATAGTATACTTGCTGGTGAATTTGTCACTCACCTCATTATTTTTTTCCCCAGAGCGTGCAGGAAATAGGGTAGAATGGATCGATGACGAGCCTAGGGTTCCTTACCCATAGACGCGTAAGAAAAGGACAACTTAAGGACTTTGTCATTGTGGTTATGTTTGAAGGACTTATGATGAAACTTTAATTTCAGATTTCTCTTGATATTTTGTTGACATGGTTGTAAACATTTGGATGGATTTTTGGCATGTTTTTATTTAAAAGTTTTTATTCTGCCTCAATTTTTGCTTACCTGTTGAAGTGTAAGCAGAAAAGTCCATACATTTCGTCATGGACTACAATATGTGAGGATTGATGCCTGGTACTCTCCGTAGTGAAGTACGGCGGGCGCACCGTATCTGGATAGGCCGGGATGCGGGGCGCTACACCATTAAGGTAAACACTCTACCAATCTTGTTCACATCTTTCTCATCCATCACCTTTCACAAAAAACTTATTTCACCTCCATTTTAGCTCCCATCTGTGAGTTCCACAAACAGGGTAGGAGAAGTTTTTAGTACATCAAGTAAGAAGCCTTAAGCCATTCAATGTAAGGTTCATTTAGGTTGAATTCTTAGAACATTCATGACCTCATTTTTGTTTAATTCTTCCATCCTTTTGGCCATCAAGGCGGTGTACAACAAAGCAAAGAACAAGGAGGAAATCTTGCTCTTCTAGGTGAAAGATTCAAGTATCTAGGCAAGCATTCTTCCTAGCTTCTCCAAGAAAACTAAATGTGAAGTTTCTTATGTTCATAATAAAGAAATGGATCATGCAACAACTAAAATGAAGTCTCTAACACCAATTGATGAAAAGTATGTTTGCATGTTCAATTTATGTATGAATGTGTACTTCTCTTGAATGGATTCATCAAATATTAGGATGTGATGAGGATCAAGGGTCCGATGAGGATCAAGGGCCCCATCAAGAGGTCAAAGGTCCTATAACAAGAAGGAGGGCAAGGGAACTTTGTCACCAAGTTGCCACATTCTTGTACAAGCATGTTCAAGATGAACCTAAGACTCCTTGGGTTCATTTCATTGAACCTTCAACTTTAGCATGTATCACATGCACGCCTACATTCTTTGTTTTTGGATTTTATTTTATTTTGTGTAGTGTGATCTTAGTTTTATGTATCTTCTTTGTAGGTAAATTAGGTACAAGAGAATGTTTGAAGAGAATGTTCAAGAGAATGTTTCAAGAGAATGTTTGAAGAGAATGTTCAAGAGAATGTTTCAAAAGAATGTTTGAAGAGAATGTTGAAGAGAATGTTTCAAGAGAATGTTTCAAGAGAATATTCGAAGAGAATGTTTGTCTATGCTAAGACAAATTCAAAAGTGTCCAAGATAGAGTCTCTTGATCAAGTTGAAATCAAAATCATCTCCATTATCCACAAGAAGGGGGCGGCCATAACTAAAGCAAATGGATAATGATCAATTGAGTTTAAATTCAAAGCTAGGCTTGAATTTAAAATTCAACCTTGATTTGAATTCAATCTCAATCAATTGGAGACTTAAAGTTCAAGAGGATTTCAGCCTAATCTACATTCACTCCAAACGCCAACATGAAGTCAAATTTGAAGGATAACAAAGATGAGATTACAATTCAAATTTGAATCCAAGTTTAAATTCAAGTTCAAGTTAAACTCAATCTCCAACCAGTATTTGAATTCAACATCTCAACCATTTGAAGACATCTCACACGCCTAGATATACTTCCACACGCCAACTTGGAGCTAAGAAAAGGATGGGATCATAATTCAAAGATTGAATTCAAGTTTGAAGTGAAGTTGAATCCAATCTTCAACTAGCCTTTGAATTCAAGTTCAACCACTTCATCTACATCTCCAACGCCACTTTCATCACCAAACGTGGCTAGATTCATTGAAGATAACATCTTGCAAGCATTTCAAGTTTTAGCTAGAATTATCTTAGTTTAAATTTTCAAGCAAAGTTCAAATTTAAACATTTGTTAGATAGCTTTATTTGAATTATCTCTAGCCATTTTCAAGCTAAAGGGGGCGTCTACTAGGCCTATAAATAGACCCCTTTGGCTGGTTGTAAACGGACCTTTCGATGAAGAACAATTCTTGATATTTTCTTCACTTTGAGTTATACTTTGTTTTCTTGGTTTTGCATTAAAAACCTAAGTTAAGATCCTTCAAAGTTGAGCATTTTGAAGGTATTGCCATTGCTACAAGGTGCCGTCCAGGAGGGCCATCTTGGTTTGCCTGATCAACGACCATCTTATAGTGTTGGTCTTGCTCGTTGTCCACACGTTTGGTCACTAAGGAAGCAAGGGGAAGTTTACTTCTTTGTGCCTAACCCTTTGTGAAGGACGTTTGGAAGGTGGAATTGTTGGAGCCCACGAGTTGCACGCATCAAATTGGTATCAGAGCGAGGTTACTCTATTCCACCATCTATCATTTCCTTTTCGTTTGAGTCTAGTCATTTCAATTTTCAGTTGAGTCCTTCTTCTACTCCTCACTCTGCACGTCTTGCATTTCATACAAAAAAAAACGCCCACATTAGCTTTGAGTCCTTGCACGTTGCTGCATTTTGCGTTTCATCATTCAAGTGTCATTTCCTTTATTTCCTCTCATATCACAATCTGATTTTTTTTAGTCATTCAAACTTGAACACATTAGGGTTCGTTGCATTTTTAGGTTACATTCAGCCTTCTTCAAAATATTACAACCATCATCCTATAAAGCTACCTCAGTTTCAAATCATCTTGTTGCTACCGAAGCTTTTAGTTGGTGATGATTGTATGCATCTTATGATTCGCATTGTGATTGATTTCATGCTATAAATCTGGTAGTCTTACGTGTGCTTGTCTTCACAACACAAACCAAACCCTAAAACCAGCCCCACACCCACGGCCCAACCACACCCACCCCAGAATGTAGGGGAAGTTCGCAGTTTTCATGGATTAGCAAGCTTTTATAGACGCTTTGTCAAAGATTTTTCTTCCATAGCTGCACCCCTAAACGAAATTGTGAAAAAAGATGTGCCTTTTAGGTGGGAAGAGCCACAACAACAGGCATTTGATGAACTCAAACGTAGGCTGACCACTGCACCCATACTTAGACTACCAAATTTTGACGAGACCTTTGAGATCGAGTGTGATGCAAGTGGAGTGGGTATAGGCGCAGTTTTGACACAAAGTAAGAAACCCATAGCCTACTTTAGTGAAAAGTTGAAAGGAGCATCATTGAATTACTCTACCTATGATAAGGAACTTTATGCCCTTGTGAGATCCCTACAAACTTGGCAACACTATCTTCAACCTAAAGAGTTTGTGATCCACACTGACCACGAAAGCCTTAAGTATCTTAAAGGGCAAGGAAAGTTGAACAAAAGACATGCCAAATGGGTAGAGTTCATAGAACAATTCCCTTACGTGATTAAGTACAAACAAGGAAAGGATAATATAGTTGCCGATGCCCTCTCTAGGAGATACACGTTAGTGACTACATTATCTTCATGCTTCTTAGGATTCGAATCACTTAAGGACTTGTACCCCAATGACCATGACTTTGGCACCATTTTCGAAGCATGTAAAGGAGCACCATTTGGGAAATTTTACATACACGAGGGTTATCTTTTCAAAGAACAAAAATTGTGCGTTCCCCAATCATCCCTACGCGAAGCATTGACTAGAGAAGCCCATAGGGGAGGTTTAATGGGTCATTTCGGAGTGTTCAAAACCCTTGAGACTCTTAAAGAACATTTCTATTGGCCCCACATGAGAGTAGACGTCGAGAGGTTGTGTGGTAGTTGCATCACTTGCAAACAAGCAAAATCCAAATCCCAACCACATGGCCTTTACACGCCTTTACCCGTCCCTGATTCCCCTTGGAGTGACATTTCTATGGACTTTGTTTTAGGACTTCCTAGGTATCGGGGAGGACGCGATAGCATTTATGTTGTGGTTGATCGATTTTCAAAAATAGCACATTTCATAGCATGTAGAAAAGTTGATGATGCCACACATATTGCTGATTTGTTCTTCAAAGAAATTGTTAGATTGCATGGCATGCCACGTACAATTGTAAGTGATAGAGATACGAAATTCTTGAGTCATTTTTGGCGTGTTTTGTGGGCTAAACTTGGTACACAATTGTTGTTTTCCACCACCGCGCACCCACAAACTGATGGACAAACTGAAGTCGTTAATCCTACTCTTTCTCAACTTTTGCGTGCCATTTTGCAGAAACACATTAAACATTGGGAAGATTGTTTGCCATATATCGAATTTGCATATAATAGGAGTGTCCATCACGGTACTTTGCATAGTCCATTTGAAATCGTGTATGGCTTTAACCCCTTGTCTCCCATCGATTTGATTCCTATTCCCGTGCATGAACGTTCTAGTCTTGATGGTAAACAAAAAGCGGACAACATAAAGAAACTGCATGAACAAGTTAAAACACAACTAGAAAAGAAAAACAAAGCTTATGAAAGACGAGCTAATAAACATCGGAAAAGAGTTGTGTTCAAACCTGGAGATTTAGTGTGGTTACATTTGCGTAAAGAAAGATTTCCCAATGAAAGAAAGTCAAAATTGTTACCTCGAGGAGATGGACCCTTTAAAGTATTGAAACGCATAGGTGACAATGCCTACATCCTCGATCTTCCCGACAGGTATGGTTCAGTTTCACCTACTTTTAATGTTGCTGATCTCACCCCTTTCAACGATGACCTTTTTGATTCGAGGACGAATCCTTTTGAGGAGGGGTGGATCGATGAGGATCAAGGGTCCGATGAGGATCAAGGGCCCCATCAAGAGGTCAAAGGTCCTATAACAAGAAGAAGGGCAAGGGAACTTTGTCACCAAGTTGCCACCTTCTTGTACAAGCATGTTCAAGATGAACCTAAGACTCCTTGGGTTCATTTCATTGAACCTTCAACTTGAGCATGTATCACATGCACGCCTACATTCTTTGTTTTTGGATTTTATTTTATTTTGTGTAGTGTGATCTTAGTTTTATGTATCTTCTTTGTAGGTAAATTAGGTACAAGAGAATGTTTGAAGAGAATGTTCAAGAGAATGTTTCAAGAGAATGTTTGAAGAGAATGTTCAAGAGAATGTTTCAAAAGAATGTTTGAAGAGAATGTTGAAGAGAATGTTTCAAGAGAATGTTTCAAGAGAATCTTCGAAGAGAATGTTTGTCTATGCTAAGACAAATTCAAAAGTGTCCAAGATAGAGTCTCTTGATCAAGTTGAAATCAAAATCATCTCCATTATCCACAAGAAGGGGGCGGCCATAACTAAAGCAAATGGATAATGATCAATTGAGTTTAAATTCAAAGCTAGGCTTGAATTTAAAATTCAACCTTAATTTGAATTCAATCTCAATCAATTGGAGACTTAAAGTTCAAGAGGATTTCAGCCTAATCTACATCCACTCCAAACGCCAACATGAAGTCAAATTTGAAGGATAACAAAGATGAGATTACAATTCAAATTTGAATCCAAGTTTAAATTCAAGTTCAATTTAAACTCAATCTCCAACCAGTATTTGAATTCAACATCTCAACCATTTGAAGACATCTCACACGCCTAGATATACTTCCACACGCCAACTTGGAGCTAAGAAAAGGATGGGATCATAATTCAAAGATTGAATTCAAGTTTGAAGTCAAGTTGAATCCAATCTTCAACTAGCCTTTGAATTCAAGTTCAACCACTTCATCTACATCTCCAACGCCACTTTCATCACCAAACGTGGCTAGATTCATTGAAGATAACATCTTGCAAGCATTTCAAGTTTTAGCTAGAATTATCTTAGTTTAAATTTTCAAGCAAAGTTCAAATTTAAACATTTGTTAGATAGCTTTATTTGAATTATCTCTAGCCATTTTCAAGCTAAAGGGGGCGTCTACTAGGCCTATAAATAGACCCCTTTGGCTGGTTGTAAACGGACCTCTCGATGAAGAACAATTCTTGATATTTTCTTCACTTTGAGTGATACTTTGTTTTCTTGGTTTTGCATTAAAAACCTAAGTTAAGATCCTTCAAAGTTGAGCGTTTTGAAGGTATTGCCATTGCTAGAAGGTGCCGTCCAGGAGGGCCATCTTGGTTTGCCTGATCAACGACCATCTTATAGTGTTGGTCTTGCTCGTTGTCCACACGTTTGGTCACTAAGGAAGCAAGGGGAAGTTTACTTCTTTTTGCCTAACCCTTTGTGAAGGACGTTTGGAAGGTGGAATTGTTGGAGCCCACGAGTTGCACGCATCAGGATGATACTTAGGTATCACATGCATTGCATAGATGAGTAATAAACAGCCCTTTGAGAGCGTGCATGTCAATAAGAAATGATCTTTATCATTCATACATCACTTTAATGCAAATTGTAGGAACATGAGTACATTTTCCTAGAAAGTGTACTAAGAATTTCATCAATCATCATCTTCATACATGCATGTGAAGAATTACATCATTTCCTTTATGCTCATAGGTAAGAGAAGAGATTTACATGATTAGGGTCATAATATAGTACATTGATGGTATAATACAAACCATTTCACAATGCATGTCATAAAAAATGTCATCTTTGATCATCAACATCATAGAATCACCATTTTCTTTTTTAGAGGGGACAGTTTTTGAGCCTCCATCATCGGCCATGAATTCATCACCATCATCATGATGTGTATCTTGATGAGCATGGCCTAAGGAGGTGTGATTCCATGGATTATACACCCCATATGCTTGCATGTCACTTTTATCATGATCACCACCATATAATCTTGTGATCATGAATATATTTATATGATCTGATTTGAATATTTAAAAATTTTAAATTTTGATGTACATCATGAATCATTATATAAATACTTATGGTAAGTGAAACATGAAGATAGATGTCATCATCATTAGCACCAAGCATGTATTCTATATGTTGAAATATTCAAATTGAAACACCCCTTGCTTTCAGCCAAGGGGTCGAAATCATGTCACATTGAGGAAAAAATTTCCATTGGAGTATATTTACATAATTATGTATAAGAATGATATGTAAATAAAAGGAAAATGGCCATGAGTGTAACAATTACATAATGTTGGAATTCCAAGAATTGGACATTGCTAGTTTTCAACCATTTTGGCACCTAAAATGATGAATTACAACCATGTAAAAATCTCTATGGGATTTGATATTTATTATGTATCATATATATGAAAAATGAACACAATGGAACACTACATGAAATTGAGGAATTTAATTTGTGTAAATGGGCACTTTTCTGCCCTAGGCCCAAATTTGGTGCCTTGTCATGTGATGAGGATCAAGGGTCCGATGAGGATCAAGGGTCCCATCCAGAGGTCAAGGGCCCTATGACAAGAAGGAGGGCAAGAGAACTTTGTCATCAAGTTGCCACCTTCTTGTACAAGCATGTTCAAGATGAACCTAAGACTCCTTGGGTTCATTTCGTTGAACCTTCAACTTGAGCGTGTATCAGCATGCATGTCTACGTTCTTTGTCCTTGAATTTTATCTTGTGTCTTGTGATCATGGTTTTATGTATTTGCTTTGTAGGTAAATTAGGTACATGAAATTTCCAAGCTAAATGGAAGTCCAAAATGTTCCTGTAGGCATGTGCTACCAAAAAGAGAGAGAAAAGGAATGATTGTCTTGAAGAGAATGTTTGTCTACACAAAGACAAATTCAAATGTGTCCAAGATGGAGTCTCTTGTTCAAATTGAAATCAAAAATCATCTCCAAAGGGGCCGTCCATATTCAAGCAAAAGGATGATGATCAAATTGAATTTGAATTCAAAGCCAAACTTGAATTTAAACTCAACCTTGATTTGAATTCAAGTTTCAACCAAATTGAGCCTTCAAATTCAAGATGAATTCAGCCAAAACAACCAGCCTTCCACACGCCATTTTTGAAGAGAAAAGAAGGAGATAAAATCCAATTCAAATTGAATCCAAGTTTGAATTCAAATTCAAACTCAATTTGAATTCAAACTTCAACCATCTTTTGAATTCAACTCCAGCCATGTTATCATCATCAAATTCAGATTTCACGACCTTCTTGGACTTGTTATACACGGCTAGAACAAAGGAAAGGGTGTGCAAGAAACAAATTCAAAGTAAGCTCAAATTCAAACTCAACTTGAATTCAAATTCACCCAACTTTTTGAATTCAAGTTCAGCCCTATCCTACTCATCAAATCAGCTTAATAATGCCTCATTTGCTAAACACATACACGGATGGACAAGGAGGATCTCAACCAGATTTTAGCTAGGATTTTTCAAGTTGTTTTTGAATTCAAATAGTTAGCAATTTCAAGTTCAATTCAAATGTTTTTTAGCTATTTCTTTTAGATAATATCTGATTATTTTGAAGGTCTTAGGCATCTATAAATAGGTCCTTTGTCTGAATTGTAACATCACCTTTTGATGAATAACAATTCTTGATATTTCATTCACTTTGTGTGATACTTTGTTTTCTTGGTTTTGCATTAAAAACCTAGGTTAAGATCCTTCAAAGTTGAGCATTTTGAAGGTGTTGCCATTGCTTAAAGGTGCCGTCCAGGAGGGCCGTATTGGTTTGCCTGATCAACGACCATCTTGAAATGTTGGTCTTGCTCATTCTTAATCCACACGTTTTTAATCACTAAGGAAGCAAGGGGAAGTCTTCTTCCTTGTGCCTAACCCTTTGTGAAGGACGTTTGGAAGGTGGAATCGTTGGAGCCCACGATTTGCACGCATCAGTATCTTAAAGGGTAGGGAAAGTTGAACAAAAGACATGCCAAATGGGTAGAGTACATAGAACAATTCCCTTACGTGATTAAGTACAAACAAGGAAAGGACAATATAGTTTCCAATGCACTCTCTAGGAGATACACGTTAGTAACTACATTATCCTCACGATTCTTAGGATTCGAATCACTTAAGGAATTGTATCCAAACGACCATGACTTTGGCACCATTTTTGAGGCTTGTAAAGACGCACCCTTTGGGAAATTTTACATACATGAGGGTTATCTTTTCAAAGAACATAAGTTGTGTGTTCCCCAAACATCCCTACGAGAAGCATTGACTAGAGAAGCCCATAGGGGAGGTCTAATGGGTCATTTCAGAGTGTTCAAAACCCTTGAGACTCTTAAAGAACACTTCTATTGGCCCCACGTGCGCGTAGATGTCGAAAGGTTATGTGGTAGTTGCATCACTTGCAAAGAAGCCAAATCCAAGTCCCAACCACATGGCCTTTACACACCTTTACCCGTCCCTGATGCCCCTTGGATTGACATTTCCATGGACTTTGTTTTAGGACTTCCTAGGTCTCGGGGAGGACGCGATAGCATTTATGTTGTGGTTGATCAATTTTCAAAAATGGCACATTTCATTGCATGTAGGAAAGTTGATGATGCCACACATGTTGCTGATTTATTCTTCAAAGAAATTGTGAGATTGCATGGCATGCCACGTACAATTGTAAGTGATAGAGATACGAAATTTTTGAGTCACTTTTGGCGTGTTTTGTGGGCTAAACTTGGTACACAATTGTTGTTTTTGACCACCGCACACCCACAAACTGATGGACAAACTGAAGTCGTTAATCGTACTCTTTCTCAACTTTTACGTGCCATTTTGCAAAAACACATTAAACATTGGGAAGATTGTTTACCATATATCGAATTTGCATACAATAGGAGTGTCCATCACGGTACTTTGCATAGTCCATTTGAAATCGTGTATGGCTTTAATCCCTTGTCTCCACTCGATTTGATTCCTATTCCCGTGCATGAACGTTCTAGTCTTGATGGAAAACAAAAAGCGGAAAAGATAAAGAAACTGCATGAACAAGTTAAAACACAACTTGAAAAGAAAAACAAAGCTTATGAAAGACGAGCTAACAAACATCAGAAACGAGTTGTGTTTAAACCTGGAGATTTAGTGTGGTTACATTTGCGCAAAGAAAGATTTCCCAATGAAAGAAAGTCAAAACTGCTACCTTGAGGAGATGGACCTTTTAAAGTGTTGAAACGCATAGGTGACAATGCATACATCATTGATCTTCCCGACAGGTATGGTTCAATTTCGCCTACTTTTAATGTTGCTGACCTCACCCCTTTCAACGATGACCTTTTTGATTCGAGGACGAATCCTTTTGAGGAGGGGGGATTGATGAGGATCAAGGATCCGATGAGTATCAAGGGTCCCATCCAGAGGTCAAGAGCCCTATGACAAGAAGGAGGGCAAGAGAACTTTGTCATCAAGTTGCCACCTTCTTGTACAAGCATGTTCAAGATGAACCTAAGACTCCTTGGGTTCATTTCGTTGAACCTTCAACTTGAGCGTGTATCAGCATGCATGTCTACGTTCTTTGTCCTTGAATTTTATCTTGTGTCTTGTGATCTTGGTTTTATGTATTTGCTTTGTAGGTAAATTAGGTACATGAAATTTCCAAGCTAAATGGAAGTCCAAAATGTTCTTGTAGGCGTGTGCTACCAAAAAGAGAGAGAAAAGGAATGATTGTCTTGAAGAGAATGTTTGTCTACACAAAGACAAATTCAAATGTGTCCAAGATGGAGTCTCTTGTTCAAATTGAAATCAAAAATCATCTCCAAAACACAATAAGGGGCCGGCCATATTCAAGCAAAAGGATGATGATCAAATTGAATTTGAATTCAAAGCCAAACTTGAATTTAAACTCAACCTTGATTTGAATTCAAGTTTCAACCAAATTGAGCCTTCAAATTCAAGATGAATTCAGCCAAAACAACCAGCCTTCCACACGCCATTTTTGAAGAGAAAAGAAGGAGATAAAATCCAATTCAAATTGAATCCAAGTTTGAATTCAAATTCAAACTCAATTTGAATTCAAACTTCAACCATCTTTTGAATTCAACTCCAGCCATGTTATCATCATCAAATTCAGATTTCAAGACCTTCTTGGACTTGTTATACACGGCTGGAACAAAGGAAAGGGTGTGCAAGAAACAAATTCAAAGTAAGCTCAAATTCAAACTCAACTTGAATTCAAATTCACCCAACTTTTTGAATTCAAGTTCAGCCCTATCCTACTCATCAAATCAGCTTAATAATGCCTCATTTGCTGAACACATACACGGCTGGACAAGGAGGATCTCAACCAGATTTTAGCTAGGATTTTTCAAGTTGTTTTTGAATTCAAATAGTTAGCAATTTCAAGTTCAATTCAAATGTTTTTTTAGCTATTTCTTTTAGATAATATCTGATTATTTTGAAGGTCTTAGGCATCTATAAATAGGTCCTTTGTCTGAATTGTAACAGCACCTTTTGATGAATAACAATTCTTGATATTTCATTCACTTTGTGTGATACTTTGTTTTCTTGGTTTTGCATTAAAAACCTAGGTTAAGATCCTTCAAAGTTGAGCATTTTGAAGGTGTTGCCATTGCTTAAAGGTGCCGTCCAGGAGGGCCGTATTGGTTTGCCTGATCAACGACCATCTTGAAGTGTTGGTCTTGCTCATTCTTAATCCACACGTTTTTAATCACTAAGGAAGCAAGGGGAAGTCTTCTTCCTTGTGCCTAACCCTTTGTGAAGGACGTTTTGAAGGTGGAATCGTTGGAGTCCACGAGTTGCACGCATCATCATGGATTAACCTCTTCAAAGCATATTCATGTAAATTCTTATAAAATATGTGTTGGGATTATATTATCATTGAAAGACAAACATAAATGTTCAATAGATAAAAAGAGAAATTAAGAAAAGACTTACACCAACTTTTGGCCCCATGATTTATAACCACTTGTACTCTCTTACCTAAACATAAGTATTACATGTGTAATATATATGTAAGCAAATAACATAATTGCCTAACACCTCACATCAAAGAAATTAAATTATGCATATATGATAATACACGTCTCATAAAAGGCAAATGGCCCAAATAAGACGAGCTAATTGAATAAATATTAACTAAATATAATTATGAACAAGTAAGTACTAATTCCAATCAAGAATGACTATGAAGCTAATTACAGAAAGGAGACCTACATTAACCATTCCCTCATTCATATTGTCTTCATGATTTTCCACACAATGAGTTTTATTTATGAACATGTTTATGTTTTTAAAGTTTTCATGATTTAAGGAATTGTACTGCGAGGCGAATGATTCCATATGACTTATGCATGTATCTGTGGTTGAGTGTAACACCTTGTCAGGGACAAGGGTTCTCTACCCTTCTATATATGCATGATCTGCTGGCTGAGTGTAACACCTTGTCCGGTACATGGGTTCTCTACCTTTCAGTTACATCTACGACGTTCTATAAGGAGAGCTGCCTGATGTCTGGTCTTGGGGGAGGATGTCTTGGGCAAAATACGTTGTTGCCGAGTGTAACACCGCGTCCGAGACTCAGGTTCTCTTTTGTAACGCATCACCGTTAGTCCTATGTACATATGATGTAACACCGTGGTTGGACCATCGAGATTCATTCTTATGTTACGAAAAGTGATATTGCCGGTTCATGTCACGACACATTTATGTACGCAGGAAATGAAATGTTTTTCAAAAAGGCTTTATGATGCATACGTCACGATCATGTGTCACAAATCCCTTAGTGCCCCTAAGTTATGACTCTTGAAGTACGAGACCCAGAATGATTAAATAACAGCAAGATACAAGACCAAAAAGATTGTTCCCAAGAATAATACCGAAAAGAATGATAAAAGATGGGTCTGTGGACTTTATGATGCTCTTTAATTATAACATTTTCTCTTACATGATACTTGTCTGGGTTACTGCGGTGTTTATTCTTGTTGACTTCTTTACTGTTATCTCATGTATGTTGTACATATGATTTCTGTGTTATACATCACTGTATCATCCACTACGCCAGTCCCCATGCATGATCCACTTGACGAATCTAGACAGAAATACTTGCTGAGCGATTTGTTATCGCTCACCCCTTTATTTTACCATTTAGACCCATAGGACCCTGAGCCAGAGTTCATAGAGGATGAGCCTCGAGACTAGGCGTGAAGAGCTGACTAGTAGCCAGCAGTGGCATCTTTTGTATTTTGGATATTTAGTTCTGTATTACGATATTTTGTACTCATGATGTTCTGATGACACTTATTTGGGTGTATTAAGATGTACATATGTCAATGTTTAATTCTTCTTATGTTACTTTGTTTCTACTCATCGATACATGTTATGACGATCCATGCATGAAGGCTATCGACGCCTTGTACTTCTCGTAGCATAGTACGGCGGGTGCACCGTGTCGAGACCTAATCCTGGGCGGCGCACTATAGGTGGTATTAGAGCCAAGGCTCCAGATCCACAGCGGGCAATATAATATAAACAACAACAAGTACGTAGGCTATGATTTTAGAGTTTAACATTGATCTTAAATGAGTGAGCCAGCATTATAATAGGGTCTTTAAAATGGTTTTTACTTTATATTTTTATGAAAACAGCCCCATTTTTTGACTTTGATAAAGTGTTAAATTTTCCGTTTTAGCCTCGTTAATTACTTTAATTTAAGTAGCCAAAACAGCTTGTTTTTCAATTCGGCAACCTGTTTTAATTATTAGTTTGTACGTTTACAATTTCACCATGAGTATCTTGTACTTTATCCAGATCTTTACATAGTTTCATACATATAGACACCAACAATGAATCAACCATCATCGATGGACATCAAAAAGGGCCACTTGGCCGAAAGTTAAAACACACACACACACTTTTACAACTTGTTGATTTCATGCATGACATGTATGTATCTAATCATTATGCAATTTACACATGATGACACACACAATTCATCATAATGATACCATTCATGGCCAGTCAGCCGAATCTCACATGCACACACCCACATAATTTTTGTCCTTTGTCAACTTGTGTTCTCATGCAAAATGATTATACCACTTACACTTAGTCACATACATCCATGAGTGTAGATAAATAGTCATTATGATGGTATGCAAAGTCTTCATTTAGGCCAAAATGTAGAGCATGTGTATGCATGATTTTTCATCCATTTTCAAGTACTTGCAAGATTAATATGTACATATCCTTACACACGGTTGTATTCCAACAAAGAAACAAGTCATGCATGTTGACAATTAACATGGAAATGAAGATAAAGGCTATGCTAAAGATTATGACCATGAGAATGTTACCATATGTGACTTTCATCCTTCTTATATTTGACATGCAAAGCCATTTCATATATCATCATCTTCATAGGTGTTCACATAATGAAATTACACCAAGATCATCACATAATTAACATGCAAGTACATTTTCTTTAAGTTCATAATAAAGACATTATTCAAGCTTATGCATGCATGATCCATCTCATAATTTATACATCAAAGTTTACATTTTTAACATGCATGAAGAAGCTAGGAAGAATACTTGTCTTCTCCTTTGATTCTCACATTCAAGAGGAAAAATATGTCTTTTTCCCCTATTTGATCACTCTCGGCCTATATGGCCAACAAGATGAGAAAAATTAGTTCTTTTAGAAGTAGAAGAACTAAGAATGTGCCATGATGGATTCTTAAGGAACTTACCCTGGAAATCTTTCACTTTCCTTTACTGCCTTAACTTAGATACCTTCCTCCCTTGCCTTGCTTTACACATGGTTCAAGTGTCTATTTGAGGAGAATTATTGAGCTTTTTGGAGAGTTCATGGAAGGAGGGGGGACTAGAATAGATGATGTTGTCTCTTACCTTGTGATTTCCTTCACATGCACATTATTCTTACACTTGAAGATTGAAGAATTTCTTCCTTCTCCTAACTTAGAGCTCACAGTTTAATGGTTGGAAAGGAGAGAGAAAATCTCGTTTCAAGTGAGATAAATAAAAATAGAGGAGAAAGAGAATTTTGTTGATTGAGATGAGAAAAGAAAAGTGAAGTTGAAATGAAATCACCTCCTCTTGGTTGAGGTGAATATCGGATGAGGGCAAAGAAAATGAGGAAAGAAAGTTTATTAGGGAGAGAGAGAGAGTAGTGGAAGAAAAGGCTTTGGAAGGAAGAATGTGATGTCTGGTGGACAAAATCAAAGGAATGAGGTGAATGGAAATTAAGAAGTAATGTTTATGCCCTTTGCATAGCCTTAGCCTAAATTTGAGGCTTTGGGGAATAGTTAATCATCATTTGCCTTTTGCGTGGGAAGGGGGTGTGGGAAAGATAAAGATTGCATGTGAAATTGGAGGATAAATTTAAAGATGTAAGGTGAAGTGATGGATGGGCAAAAGAATGGAGAAAAGAGTATGCATGTAGGATAATTGGTTGGAAATGTGTAGTGTGTAAGACTTTCTCATTTGTCTTCTTCTTCTTGCCCATGACCGAAATTTAGGAGTGGGAAGTGGAGTCTTCATCATTTATCTTGGTTGGGAATATGAATGTGTAAGCAATATGCCCTGCATGGCATTTGGTTGGGAGAATCTTTCAAATGTGTAAGAGGGTGGAATGTGGAGAAAAGAAAATGGAAGAAAATAAGGGAAGTAGGTGTAGTATGCATGAAATGCCATTTGATGAAGAAAAGCTGTGGGAAATAAATACATGAAAATAGAATAAACAAATTGCAAGACCATTTTGTCTTACACTAAAGCGTGGGGCAGTTTTGAGTGTGGTAGTGGGGTGAGAATTACCATTTGTCCTTTCCCACTACTCTTATGGGTCATTTCCTTTTTCTTTTAATTTAAGTTCTAATAAAAGTTGTATAATCCTTTATATACATATCTTAATTATTCTTATGTCTATTATAAGTCTTTAGTAGTTCTTAAATTTTTATTTAAGGTGCATTTATGTTGTACCAACAAAAAGTCATATTCTACTTGGAGACTTGTATAAGTGAATTAATAAAAGTTGCATCCTTCAAGTACATTTTACTAAATTTTATTATGATTTCTCTTATTATATTTTGATAAAACAAAAGATTATCATCATTCAAGCATGAGTTATGGATCATGGCCAATTCACCTAAGGGTCTAGGGAATTTCGGCCACAAGGCACAAAAGGGCCTTAGAAGGTTTTTTTTCAAATTAAAAGAAGGCTAATCTTAAGGGCCTTCCTAAAATAAGCCCAAATAGCAATTAAACAAGTTTAAGTGGTGGGGCAATTCTCCCCAAACTTTTGGCCCTATGAGTCCAAGAAGACTCAACATTTTTCCTAATTTCATTTTTAAAGAAAAAGGGGAAAAATAATTAGTAAAAAGGACAACTAACCACATAGCTTTTCCTTAAACTCACTTGAAAAGAGATTTAAGCATGGTAGTGGCCACTTAATCCCCTACCCGCCGGATTCCCCTCCATGGAATAACCAAGAAGCAATTTAAATCTTACTATGGTTACTTTATGTTAACCACAAGGCTAGTTGAATAAAGTAACCCAAGTTAGCCTTAAAGTAACCTTGGTTAGCTAAAAGTAACTTAGGTTAATTAACTCTAATTAACCTAACCATGAATGGTAACTCATTCTTCCCTCTTACTCCCCAAACGGCTAAACCACTTAGCCTAGTAAGAAATTTCTCTCCAAGTGATGCGTGCAAGTCGTGGGCTCCAACAATTCTACCTTCCAAACGTCCTTCACAAACGGTTAGGCACAAGGAAGAAGACTTCCCCTTGCTTCCTTAGTGATGCGTGCAACTCGTGGGCTCCAACGATTCCACCTTCCAAACATCCTTCACAAAGGGTTAGGCACAAGGAAGAAGACTTCCCCTTGCTTCCTTAGTGATTAAAAAACGTGTGGATTAAAATGAGCAAGACCAACACTTCAAGATGGTCGTTGATCAGGCAAACCAATAAGGCCCTCCTGGACGGCACCTTTAAGCAATGGCAACACCTTCAAAATGCTCAACTTTGAAGGATCTTAACCTAGGTTTTTAATGCAAAACCAAGAAAACAAAGTCTCACACAAAGTGAAAGAAATATCAAGAATTGTTATTCATCAAAGATCCCCTATTCCATGCGCCCCAACGGCTCTATTTATAGGCTTCAAATTTCATCCTTATCAGCCTTAAGATGAGTAGAAATTATTTTAAATAAGCTAGCTAACACATGTTTGAAAATTGAAAATTGTTTGAATTCAAAACTAAAACAAATTCTAGCAAAAATTTGAAAAGCTTGCAAGATGCTATCTCTAATGTATCCAGCCGTGTATGATGGTGAATGTAGGTGTTGGAGACTTGATTTGATGTGGATGAAGTGGTTGTAATTGAATTCAAAGGTTGGTTGAAGATTGAATTCAAATTGAGTTCGAATTTGAATTCAAATCTGGATTCAACTTTGAATTGTGATCTCATCTTCTCCTTACTCAAGAATGGCATTTGGATGTCCTCAAGGTGGCTGAAATGTTTGAATTCAAAGGTTGGTTGAAGATTGAATTCAAATTGAGTTTGAATTTGAATTCAAATTTGGATTCAACTTTGAATTGTTGACTTATCCTTCTCTTTATCCCCAAGATGGCGTGTGAAATGGGGGAGATTGTGGCTGAGAACTTCTTGAATTTGAAGACTAAAATTGGTTGAAACTTGAGTTCAAATCAAGGTTGAATTTGAATTCACGTTTATCTTCAAGTTGATATTCACTTTGTCTTCAATTCGGCCGCCCTTATCCTTGTTGTTTGAAGATAATTTTGAGCTAACTTTGAACTTGAAAATGCCATGTTGGATTGTCTTTGTTGAGACAAACATTCTTTTCAGACAAACATTCCTTTTGTCTCTTTTTTAGGGTGCACACGCTTCTAATGCTATTTGTGGTCCTCCGTTTGGCTTGTAACTTATTACGTACCTAGTTACCTACAAGGCAAACACAAGGAAGCAAGGATCACAAGAAAACAAGACATACATTTGTTTATTTTATTGAAAGACGCCTATATGCATGAAAAGTGATGCATGGAATGCAACCTAAGACTAAGACAAACTTTGTCTTGTATTTTGCCCACCTTGGGCCGCATCATTCCCTCCTTCCTAGAAAAGATTCGTCCCGAATCTTAGCATGTATGTCATGCGGGAGAAAGATCCTCAATAATGCAACAAAGATACAAGACTCACATATATGCACACTTTCATCCTAAGATGTTTAGGGTGAATGAGTAATGCAATGACAAAACATGTTCTTAGCAACTCATAAAAGCTGATTTGGTCATGCATCGACAATAAGTAAGTCCTCTTCCTCACGTGTTTTGTATGCATTAGGATCTGATTTTCAAATTTTAGTTGATAATACGCATCATCAAATCCTATAGGGGGTGCATGACAAGAGGTGTTCAACAGAGGTTTCTTTGTAGTGTTTTTAGGATGTATAACCAATACAAGCTCATAGTTATCGTGCATTTGATCCTCACACAAGGTCAGCACATGAATGTCAGATGATGTATCATGATGTGGTGACAAAAATAGCGTGTTTGGAGTTGTGATATTCATGTCGCCATTATTGTCATTGGCGCTCCTTAAAACTTCCAAATCCGGTGAATTTAAACTATCATGCTCATCAAAGCACAAATCAGCACTAACATCTAGATTATTATCCTCAAAATCAGTTTGCAACGTAACGTCAAGTGGAATTCCATATTCATACTCATGTAAATTGGAATTTTCATGGGATGGAATGTCACTATCAAAACACTCAAACAAAAGATTATTATAGACAACCCATTCATGCTTCTCAACATTATCATGTTTGTAACCTAAGACACCATTATTCTCACTTGAAATGTCACTCAAATCATCTTGTAAATCAGCATGTAAATCAAGCAAATCATGTGAATCATGCGAAGCACAAACAACTTTAGATTCATGCTCATCACTTTCAGTACGCAAGTCAATCTCATGCATATGAACACTATGAACATCGACAAGTCTCTTAAGACCTTGCAATTTATTAAGGAAGTCTAATCTGTGCACCTTTTGTTTTTCTACTTCTATAAGGATTTCAGAGTTTCGTTCTTTTTGTGCTAAAAATTTCTTACGAATGTCAGCATTACGTTCTAAGAACTTCACACAGTCATGTTCATTCAGCACATCAACTTTAGCATCATGAACGACATGTTTATCAATCGAAATTTCAGCATCATCATCATAAGAATCATGCTCAATACCAACACTAAAATCAAGCGAATCAATTTCGTAATAAGCTTGATTGAAGCCTTTTACCATTACGTGATAGAGGTCTCTAATGTCATCTTCCATGGAATCCATGAGTAATCTGAAATTAATGAGCAACAAAGAAAGGAAAAACTAACACAAAGACGAAAGATATTTCGTTATGTTAGTGGGAAAAGAAAACAAAATACGGGCACTCCTCTTTCTTTAATCTCTACTCTCTCACCACTTTGCTTCTTGGACAACCTGAAGTTAATAAGATTCAAAGTGATCAATTAAGAAAGTGTTTTGCCAATGCTTCTCCAAATCACAACGATCTCCACTTGTTTCTTCTGTTTGCTTTCAAGTTGCACCAAATAGTATCAAAAACAGAATCAAGTGAAATGGAAACAAACTTGAACTTTTCTACTAAGATTCAAAGAAAGCAAGCAACCAAAATTGTTGTATAAGGCTGAACCAAAGATGAACTAAGGGTTACCGTGGGCAATCTTTAGTTAATTTTGATTCTATGCATTTATTATCCACAAAATGATTCAAGTCATGCAATAATCAAGTATCCAAGTGTGTGATTGGTTCAAGATGTTCAGGATATGGATAATAGGTATGGCGTGGTTATGTAAGAAAGATGACGCCAAGTTTGTCCAAAGGATTTTCAAACAATTGCACAACTGTTTTTCCTTTTTTCTATTCACTTTTTTCTTTTGTTTTCCTTTCCCTTCTTGCTGTTTTGACGTCAGCAAGTTCAGATTCTTCTCTTTTTTTGTTCAAGGCCAGAAAACACAACTTCTCTTCTTTTGTCTAAACGTTGTTTTTTTTTGACAAAACCTGGCAAGGATCTTTCAATTTCAGCCAAGGTAATCTCAAATATGCAATATTATGCAAGGTGAATATGAATGGGGATGAATCTCGGTTAGGGTTTATTGGGTATACTGAGATTAGGGTTTTGAAGAATTAGGGTTTTGAGTGGCGGGTTTTCAGCTTTTGTGTTTGTTGTGGAAATGGTTTTCACACATATGATCAGCAAGATTGAAGCATGAAATCAACCACAATATGAATCACAAGATGCATACAATCATCATCAACTAAAAGCTTCGGTAGCAACAAGATGATTTGAAATTGAGGTAGCTTTATAGACTGATGGTTGTAACGTTTTAATAGAAAGCTGAATGGAACCTAAAATGCAACAAACCCTAATTTGTTCAAGTTTGAACGACTCAAATCAGATGTGACGCCAAAGAAATTAAAAGAGATGACTCTTGAATGATGAAAAGCAAAATGCAACAAAATGCAAAGACTCAAAGCAATGGTTTGGAGTTTTTTTTGTATGAAATGCAAATGACGTGTAGAGTTAGGGGTAGAAGAAGGACACAACTGAACTTGAAATGACTAGACTCAAACGAAAAGGAAATGATAGATGGTGGAATAGAGTAACCTGTTCTCTGATACCAATTTGATGAGTCCAAGTCGTGGGCTCCAACGATTCCACCTTCCAAACGTCCTTCACAAAGGGTTAGGCACAAGGAAGAAGACTTCCCCTTGCTTCCTTAGTGATTAAAAAACGTGTGGATTAAAATGAGCAAGACCAACACTTCAAGATGGTCGTTGATCAGGCAAACCAATAAGGCCCTCCTGGACGGCACCTTTAAGCAATGGCAACACCTTCAAAATGCTCAACTTTGAAGGATCTTAACCTAGGTTTTTAATGCAAAACCAAGAAAACAAAGTCTCACACAAAGTGAAAGAAATATCAAGAATTGTTATTCATCAAAGATCCCCTACTCCATGCGCCCCAACGGCTCTATTTATAGGCTGCAAATTTCGCCCTTATCAGCCTTAAGATGAGTACAAATTATTTTAAATAAGCTAGCTAACACATGTTTGAAAATTGAAAATTGTTTGAATTCAAAACTAAAACAAATTCTAGCAAAAATTTGAAAAGCTTGCAAGATGCTATCTCTAATGTATCCAGCCGTGTATGATGGTGAATGTAGGTGTTGGAGACTTGATTTGATGTGGATGAAGTGGTTGTAATTGAATTCAAAGGTTGGTTGAAGATTGAATTCAAATTGAGTTCGAATTTAAATTCAAACCTGGATTCAACTTTGAATTGTGATCTCATCTTCTCCTTACTCAAGAATGGTGTTTGGGTGTCCTCAAGGTGGCTGAAATGTTTGAATTCAAAGGTTGGTTGAAGATTGAATTCAAATTGAGTTTGAATTTGAATTCAAATTTGGATTCAACTTTGAATTGTTGACTTATCCTTCTCTTTATCCCCAAGATGGCGTGTGAAATGGGGGAGATTGTGGCTGAGAACTTCTTGAATGTGAAGACTAAAATTGGTTGAAACTTGAATTCAAATCAAGGTTGAATTTGAATTCACGTTTGTCTTCAAGTTGATATTCACTTTGTCTTCAATTTGGCGCCCTTATCCTTGTTGTTTGAAGATAATTTTGAGCTAACTTTGAACTTGAAAATGCCATGTTGGATTGCCTTTGTTGAGACAAACATTCTTTTCAGACAAACATTCCTTTTGTCTCTTTTTTAGGGTGCACACGCTTCTGATGCTATTTGTGGTCCTCCGTTTGGCTTGTAACTTATTACGTACCTAGTTACCTACAAGGCAAACACAAGGAAGCAAGGATCACAAGAAAACATGACATACATTTGTTTATTTTATTGAAAGACGCCTATATGCATGAAAAGTGATGCATGGAATGCAACCTAAGACTAAGACAAACTTTGTCTTGTATTTTGCACACCTTGGACCGCATCACCAAGAAAACCTAGAACACATTTACTTTCAACTCTCAAGAATTTACAAGGAACAAGAGATTTCCCTCTTTTCCATTAAGGTACACGGTAACTTGAGCCAATAAGTCCAAGATCCTTTTCATCTTCAAGCCTCAAGAATCTTCTAGGTAAGTAGAATGTCTAGCTTCTTAGTTAAGATACATAATTCATAGAGTGAAGCTCACATTTCTACCTTTTTATTGTTCAAAAACCGTGGCATCCATGGTCACTAGGTGCAAGCTTTCAAGCTCTTAAGTGGTACTAGTTTCTTAAGAGGTTTGAACACCATTCAAGCTTCATCTTGGTAAGTCAATCTAGCCTCTATTTAGTCATATCTTCCACTTAATAAAATGACTAACAATTGTTCTTTTTCCTCCCCCAAAATCGTGGGATATATGTGTTGAAGAGGAGGGAGACTTCACTTCATTTCATACACATTCCAAGCTAAGGAAAGGTTAAGCTTGAAGAGGCAAGTACATTATAAATATTCATGACTTGTGTGTGAAAGTATGTGCTTGAATGTCTAGAAGTTACTAAGTTTTAATCTTAGATGTAAAATGTTAAGTTTGAAGCATGAAACTTTCGGATTCTTAAGAAAAGTGGATTGCATGTTTGAGATTCCTTCAAAGGTGGATTCTTTGCCCTTGTTGAGTATGAATATGATGCTTGTTTAAGAAAAATGTGGCAAAGCTCTCTTCTTTACTATGTAAGGGGGACGGTTGAATGGCAAGTTTGGGGGTAACTAGTGTTCATGTGAAAGATTGTGACTTGTGGGGTAAAGTGATGCGTGCAACTCGTGGGCTCCAACAATTCCACCTTCCAAACGTCCTTCACAAAGGGTTAGGAACAAGAAAGAAGACTTCCCCTTGCTTCCTTAGTGAATAAAAACGTGTGGATTAAGAATGAGCAAGACCAACACTTCAAGATGGTCGTTGATCAGGCAAACCAATAAGGCCCTCCTGGACGGCACCTTTAAGCAATGGCAACACCTTCAAAATGCTCAACTTTGAAGGATCTTAACCTAGGTTTTTAATGCAAAACCAAGAAAACAAAGTCTCACACAAAGGGAAAGAAATATCAAGAATTCTTATTCATCAAAAGTTGGTCTCTTTACACGCCCCCAAGGGTCATATTTATAGCCTAAATTTCGTCCCCCCTTCAGCCTAGAAATAATTCAAATTAAAGCTATCTAACAAATGTTTAAACTTGAAATTTGCTTGAATTTCAAAACTAAGATAATTCTAGCTAAAACTTGAAATACTTGCAAGATGTTTTCTCTTCTATGTTCAGCCGTGCATGATGTCAAATAAGGTCTTGGAGAAGCTGATTTGATAAGTAGGATGAGGCTTGAGGTTGAATTCAAGAGTTGGTTGAATTTGAATTCAAGTTGAGTTTGAATTTGAGTTCACTTTGAATTTGGCTCTTGCTTATCCTTTCTCTTCCAGCCGTGTATGATGCCTCTTTCAACCTTGGAAATCTGATTTTGATGATGATAAAAATCCTGGAATTGAATTCAAATGATGGTTGAAGTTTGAATTTAAAATTGAGTCGAATTTGAATTCAAACTTGGATTCAATTTGAATTGGCATTTATCCTTCCCTTATCCTTCAAGGTGGCGTGTGTATGGCTGGAAAAAAGGCTGAGATCTCCTTGAATTTTGAGTCTCCAATTTGGTTGAAACTTGAATTCAAATCATGGTTGAATTTGAATTCAAGTTTATCTTCAAGTTCAAATTCAAGTAAGATTTCATCCTTCAATTCAGAGTGGCCGGCCCCCCTTTTGTGATCCTTGGAGATGATTTTGATTTTAATTTGGACAAGGAATTCCCTCTATGACACATTTGAATTTGTCTTTATGGAGACAAACATTCCTTCCAAGACAACATTCTTTTTGTTTCCTTCTTTTGTGGCACACGCCTAAATGCTCTTTTTGGGCCTCCATTTTATTTGGGTTTTTCATGTACCTAATTTGCCTACAAAGAAAACACATAAAACAAAGATCACGAGAAAACAAGATAAACATCAAGATAAAGAAAGCACACACACGTTTACACACACTCAATGTGAAGGTTCAATGAAATGAACTCAAGGAATCTTAGGTTCATCTTGAACATGCTTGTACAAGAAGGTGGCAACTTGATGACAAAGTTCTCTTGCCCTCCTTCTTGTCATAGGACCCTTGACCTCTTGATGGGGCCCTTGATCCTCATCGGATCCTTGATCCTCATCAATCCCCCCCTTCTCAAGAGGATTCGTCCTCGAATCAAAAAGGTCATCGGTGAAAGGGGTGAGGTCAGCAACATTAAAAGTAGACGAAATTGAACCATACCTTTCGGGAAGATCAAGGATGTATGCATTGTCACCTATGCATTTCAAAACTATGAAAGGTCCATCTCCTCGAGGTAACAATTTTGACTTTCTCTCATTGGGAAATCGTTCTTTGCGCAAATGTAACCACACTAAATCTCCAGGTTTAAACACAACTCGTTTCCGATGTTTGTTAGCTCGTCTTTCACAAGCTTTGTTTTTCTTTTCAAGTTGTGTTTTAACTTGTTCATGCAGTTTCTTGATCTTTTCCGCTTTTTGTTTACCATCAAGACTAGAACGTTCATGCACGGGAATAGGAATCAAATCGAGGGGAGACAAGGGATTAAAACCATACACGATTTCAAATGGACTATGCAAAGTACCGTGATGGACACTCCTATTGTATGCAAATACGATATATGGTAAACAATCTTCCCAATGTTTAATGTGTTTTTGCAAAATGGCACGCAAAAGTTGAGAAAGAGTACGATTAACGACTTCAGTTTGTCCATCAGTTTGTGGGTGTGCGGTGGTCGAAAACAACAATTGTGTACCAAGTTTAGCCCACAAAACACGCCAAAAATGACACAAAAATTTTGTATCTCTATCGCTTACAATTGTACGTGGCATGCCATGCAATCTAACAATTTCTTTGAAGAACAAATCAGCAACATGCGTGGCATCATCAACTTTCCTACATGCAATGAAATGTGCCATTTTTGAAAATCGATCAACCACAACATAAATGCTATCGCGTCCTCACCGAGACCTAGGAAGTCCTAAAACAAAGTCCATGGAAATGTCAATCCAAGGGGCATCAGGGACAGGTAAAGGCGTGTAAAGGCCATGTGGTTGGGACTTGGATTTGGCTTGTTTGCAAGTGATGCAACTACCACATAACCTCTCGACGTCTACTCTCATGTGGGGCTAATAGAAATGTTCCTTAAGAGTCTCAAGGGTTTTGAACACTCCGAAATGACCCATTAAACCTCCCCCGTGGGCTTCTCTAGTCAATGCTTCTCGTAGGGATGATTGGGGAACACACAATTTTTGTTCTTTGAAAAGATAACCCTCATGTATGTAAAATTTCCCAAATGGTGCTTCTTTACATGCCTCGAAAATGGTGCTAAAGTCATGGTCATTGAGGTACAATTCCTTAAGTGATTCGAATCCTAAGAAGCGTGAGGATAATGTAGTGACTAACGTGTATCTCCTAGAGAGGGCATCAACAACTATATTGTCCTTTCCTTGTTTGTACTTAATCACGTAAGGGAATTGTTCTATGTACTCTACCCATTTGGCATGTCTTTTGTTCAACTTTCCCTGCCCTTTAAGATACTTAAGGCTTTCGTGGTCAGTGTGGATCACAAACTCTTTGGGTTGAAGATAGTGTTGCCAAGTTTGTAGGGATCTCACGAGGGCGTAAAGTTCCTTATCGTAGGTAGAGTAATTCAATGCAGCTCCTTTCAATTTCTCATTAAAATAGGCTATGGGTTTCTTACCTTGGGTTAAAACTGCGCCTATACCCACTCCACTTGCATCACACTCGATCTCAAAGGTCTCGTCAAAGTTTGGTAGCCTAAGTATGGGTGCAGTGGTCAGCCTATGTTTAAGTTCATCAAATGCCAGTCGTTGTGGCTCCTCCCACCTAAAAGGCATCTTTTTTCACAATTTCGTTTAGGGGTGCAGCTATGGAAGAAAAGTCTTTGACAAAGCGTTGATAAAAACTTGCTAGTCCATGAAAACTGCGAACTTCCCCTACACTCTTAGGTATAGGCCACTCCACAAACCTTTTCCTCATCCATTTCTACTCCCTTAGCCAAAATGACAAAGCCTAGAAAAACTACGCGTTCTAAACAAAAGGAGCACTTCTTAAAGTTGGCGTAAAGTTGTTCTTGCTTAAGCTTTTCAAAAACGGCTCTAATGTGGTCAAGATGATCTTCTATGGTTTGGGAATAGATTAGGATATCATCAAAATAGACAACGACAAATCGTCCTATGAACGCACGTAAGACTTCATTCATTAGCCTCATAAAGGTGCTAGGGGCGTTGGTGAGCCCGAAGGGCATCACTAACCACTCATAGAGCCCAAATTTGGTTTTGAATGCAGTCTTCCATTCGTTCCCTTTTCTAATGCATACCTGGAAGTACCCTTGCTTAAGATCGATTTTGGTGAAGAATTTAGATCCGTGCAACATGTCCAACATATCGTCTAGCCTAGGTATGGGGTACCTATACTTGGCGGTAATTTTGTTTATCGCTCGGCAATCGGTACACATTCTCCACGTTCCATCCTTTTTGGGTACTAAAATGACTGGGACGGCAGATGGGCTTAGGCTCTCTCGGACTTGTCCACTCGCTAGGAGCTCCTCTACTTGCCTTTGGATTTCTTTGGTTTCTTCGGGGTTGGCTCGATAGGCTGGGCGATTGGGTAACACGGCTCTTGGGACAAAGTCGATTTGGTGTTCTATTCCTCTAATGGGTGGTAATCCGGATGGGGGTTCGGAAGGAAATAGAACTTCATATTCTTGGATAAGGGACGAACTGAGGTAGGTAAGTTTGGTGGGAGTTCTTCCAGTGTAAGGCGACACGACTTTGGGATGATGATGAGGACAATTTGGTTGTTATAAAGGGTGCGTGTGACCTCTCTTTTCTTTGCGAAATACCCACACTTCTTTTTGGACTCGTTGACACTTAGGGGCACGACCTCTTTTCCCTTGCTCTCGTGTTTTTTGTTCTCGCTTTTCATACACTCTACGAATTTTCTCTCGGCTTCTTTTTCCTTAGGATCGGCTCTAGACTTGGACATGCGTTGGTGATCCTCGTGGACTTTGTGTGGTGGAAGTGCATGCAGTTTGTACAATTTGCCATTCAATTTGAAAGAATAACGATTCAAATAACCATCATATGTCACATGTCGATCAAATTGCCATGGCCTACCAAGTAAGATATGACTAGCATGCATTGGTGCAACATCGCATAAAACATCATCTTTGTAACTACCAATGCTAAGAGAAATTAAAACTTGTTTACTTACGCTAACCTCACCGCAATCATTTAGCCATGCAAGTTTGTAAGGATGCGGATGATTAGTGATAGGCAAATTCAGTTTTCTTACTAATTCGATGCTAGCCACATTCGCACAAGAACCGGAATCGATATCATGGTGCACACTTTTCCATTTATCATGCAATGAATATGGAAGATGTTTTCTCTATGTTGTTCGTGATCATCTAATTTCGGATATGCATTTAAAGCTCTACGCACAACAAGAAACTCCTTATTGTCAAAATCATCTAATGCGCCTAGATCCTCTTCAGGTTCAATTTCATTATCATGCTCAGACTCGTTTTCATGCTCGGACTCGGACACATATTCGTTTGTCTCTTCGATTAACGTGATTCGTTTTGGATTAGGACACTCTTTTCCTATGTGACCACGTCCTTGACATTTATAGAATTTAATGTCTCTAAACCTGTTTGAGGGATCAGAAGAATTTCCGGTAGGAGCCTTTTGTTGGGTGCGTTCATCTCTCCTTTGTGTGGATTGCACACGATTGTCCATTCTTTGTGACGCACCTTGGTCACGTGCTTGTCCTCCTTGTTAGTGTATGTGCCCTAGGCCATGATTTGGATATTTATGTTATGCATTTATTATTAATAAAAGAGGTTTTATTATCATTATTGTTGGTTAGTATGTTACACAATTTTGATATATGCCCCTGATTCATTATTGTTATAGAGATAAAATAATTTAGAATCAGTATGAGTATTGATTTGATAATCATGAGATGATTATGTGTATGGTGATACGAATCAATCTCATAGATACTTGTTAGAGAACAGTGTATTGGATAGACTCATCATGAGATTACTACATGGATTAGCGTCATAAGTAAATCTCACGATAGTCATGTTTTAATCCTTTGACTTGAGATTGTCATAGTTTCCAACATAAGGACTATTATATTTTGACATGATCAAACATTATCCGTAATTGGATAATAATAAAGGTCATGATTAAATGTGATAGAAATTATGTAGAGGATATTGAACAATCAAGATAGAATTTGTCCCTCTTTTGAGAGCGATATCTTTGGGCCCCTCGATTAGTGAGACTGTGAAATGCATGGCCGTGCTCAAATGATTTGATAGTGTGATCAATATCATTTGTTTTATCAGTCTACTTAGAGATCGAGTAATCATATGTTTGAACAATATAAGTATAACGCTGGCCATGATTTATGTTCAAACTAGATATCGTGTGACAAAGGGATTAATGCACGTACTATTATTAGGCTAGTTGGACTTTACTCATATTAATTGGGTAGTCGTAATGCCTTGCTAGAGGCCAATTACGACTTGTTGGTTTAATAGCGATTTAATCAACTGCCAATTAATATGGGCCTATCGGGTCACACATAAGAATGCGTATAGCTGAGATTAATAATATTAATAATATTAATATTGGATATTAATTATTATTATTATTATTATTATCGTTTTAATATTAATAATATTAATATTGGATATTAATTATTATTATTATTATTATTAATTTCGTTTTTATGTATATATTTATATCATCGGATAATAACAGAGAATACATATCTGATATGGATTTTGATTGGTTTTATCTAATCCTAACAGAACCCTTATCTGGTACGGATTATAATAGACGTTGACAAATCCGATCTGGAATCGGATTTTGATATCTATATATATGTATGGAGCTTGGCGTATCATGTACACCAAGCAATCAGTAAAAACGAAATGACAGAAAACGAAAGATCCTAGAATCGTTTTTGTGAAAAACGAGTTCTTCAGCCGCGCCGTTTGAAGAGCTAGCACTCTGGGCGGAAGCATTCGTGTAGATACCGACAGAGGGTGTTCGTGATTTCGCACCTCTTCCATTTGCAGATTTCGAATCTACGGAGGTAATTTTTGATTTCTTTTGTCGAATTAAACGAACAACATAGATCCTTGGTAGGAAATCAGAGATCAAGTCTTGTTTTTCCGCTGCGCGTTTGGCAGTGATCTCATTCGATTTCCTAACACTCCTGTAGGCCGTGAACTTCCTGTTCCTGAAGGCTTGCTGGAAAATCTTGATGAAGATTGATTAGTACGATAATTGGAATTGAAATTGGAGGAATTACAAACCTTTAATTGTTTTTCAATCTTTTCAGTCATATGGATCATAGTTGTGAGGTCGAGATAAGGTTGAAGGTCAACCCTTTGCGCAATCTCCCTGTTTAAACCATGTAAGAATCAAGCCTTGGTGGCTTCTTCAGGTTCCTGCAAGTTAGACCTTTCCAACAAAATTTCCAACCCTTTATAATACTCGTCTACACTTTTGGAACCTTGTCGTAAATTATGCAAACTCGTGAAAATAGAACTCTCATAATTGTTTGGAATAAAATGTTGTCGCATTTCAAACTTCATTTCTTCCCAAGTGGCAATTGGGGGTTGTCTCGTCTTAGTTCTATTTCGACACAAATTCGTCCACCAATTAAGTGCATTACCAGAAAACTCAATAGAAGCGTACCTCACTTTTTGCAATTCACTATAATTGGTACAAGAAAAGATTAAATCCACTTTCGTTTCCCATTCTAAATATTCCTCTGCATTACTTTTACTATAAAACGTGGGAATATTTATTTTGGTTTTGAGAAAATCGTCATCTTGCGGGAAAAGGGGATTTTGGCGTCTTTGGTAACCACGGGGAGGGTGGTCATCAAAGTCATAATCATCATGCTCAAAGGGAATGTAATCATCATTGTACCTTCTTGTAGCGTACCTTCTTGGTTGTGTAGGAGGAACAAACCTTCTTGCTTCGGTGTGTGGTGGTCTAAGGTTGTCATCCTCAACTTCTTCTGGGGGAGGGCGCCTTGGTTATGGTAGGGGAACGACCCTGCTTGTTCCTTGGCCATCATTTGTTTTGTAGCTTTGCTCCACGTCTTTCAAGCGATGCTTAATTATCTCATTGTCATGCATGAGTTTCTTAAGCATCTCCAGCATTTGTTGTTGCGTATTGTCAACAGTTTCAGCCTCTTTTGACTTGCTAGACGCGGAATGATTGCTGCTCTCCATTGTACCTAAGGAAGTGAACGAAAACAAAGGGAAAAAGAAAGAAGCAAACTAACACAAAGACAAACAAACGTTAAGGGATTAATTAGTAAAAAAAAAGTTGTGAACACTCCGCTTTCTATTCTTTCAACTCTCTTACCACTTTGGTTCTTGGATAATCTGAAGTTAAGAAGTCTCAAAGTGATCAATAAGGAAGTGTATTGCCAATGCTTCTTCAAATCACAATGTTCTCCACTTGTTTCTTCCTCTTTGCGTTCAAGTTGCACCGATTAGTATCAAAGTAGAATCAATTGAAATGAACACAAACTTGAACTTTCTACTAAGATTCAAAGAAAATAAACAACCAAAGTTGATGTATAAGGCTGAACCAAAGATAAATTAAGGGTTGCCGTGGACAATCTTTAGTTAATTTTGATTCTATGCACTTACTATCCACAAAATGGTTCAAGTCATGCAACAATCAAGCAACCAAAAGTGTGATTGGTTCAAGAAGATCAGAATATGGAGAATAAGGTATATAGGGGACGGCAATGGGTAAAAGGAAATATGGTATCCAAGGTTTGCAAATCGTACCAGAAATGTTCCACGCAATGCACAAACGTTTTGCCCTTTTTTTCTTTTCTCTTGTTCTTTTGTTTTTCTTTTTCTTCCTTGCTATTTCAATTGAGCAAGGCTCAGTTGCTTTTTTTTACTAAGGGCAGAATTGAAATTTCACACGTTTTGCACTTAGCACTTGCGTTTTAGGACAGAATAGTGCAATGTATTTAAAATGCAATTTGTAACTTGGACTTGCAACAAAAATAACCTTGGAAAATGAGGGGAATTGGGGTAAGGCCGAATGGGTTAGGGTTTTTGATTTAGGGTTTTCTTTGAACGTTTTGGGAATTTGCGGAATGGGGTTTTGGGAACGGAATGGGCGTGGTAAATGGACTATTTGGATTGGTAATTGATGATTGGTGTGGTCAATTTGGATATTGGTTGGTTTAGGGCAGAATTTGAACAAAATTCAAATTCTAGGGTTAGGGTTTATTTCAATGAATTGGGGTTTTTATATTCTGATTGTGTTTGATAAAATGGGTTTGGGGCTTTTTGTTGGGGGTGTAAATAGGGTTGTTTGGGATCAGGTTGGTGAGTTTTAGAGTTGGGTTGGGTTGGGGTGGGGCTGGTTGGGCCGTGGGTGTGTGGGGTAGAATTAGGGTTTTGTTGTTGAAGATGGTTCGTGAAAGGCAATCACACGTATGACTACTTGTCTTAAAGCATGAAATCAATCACAATGCGAATCATAAGATGCATACAATCATCACCAACTAAAAGCTTCGGTAGCAAAAAGATGATTTGAAACCGAGGTAGCTTTATAGTCTGATGGTTGGAATATTTAAAAGAAGGCTGAATGTGACCTAAAATGCAACAAACCCTAATTTGTTCAAGTTTGAACGACTCAAAATCAGATTGTGATGCTAAAAGGAAATAAAGGAAATGACTCTTGAATGATGAAAAACAAAATGCAGCAATATGCAAGGACTCCAAGCAAATGAGTTGGACGTTTTTTTTGTATGAAATGCAAGACAATGGTGTATAGAGTGAGGGGTAGAAGAAGGAGTCAACTGAAATTGAAATGACTAGACTCAAACGAAAAGGAAATGATAGATGGTGGAATAGAGTAACCTGGGCTCTGATACCAATTTGATGCGTGCAACTCGTGGGCTCCAACAATTCCACCTTCCAAACGTCCTTCACAAAGGGTTAGGCACAAGGAAGAAGACTTCCCCTTGCTTCCTTAGTGAATAAAAACGTGTGGATTAAGAATGAGCAAGACCAACACTTCAAGATGGTCGTTGATCATGCAAACCAATAAGGCCCTCCTGGACGGCACCTTTAAGCAATGGCAACACCTTCAAAATGCTCAACTTTGAAGGATCTTAACCTAGGTTTTTAATGCAAAACCAAGAAAACAAAGTCTCACACAAAGTGAAAGAAATATCAATAATTCTTATTCATCAAAAGTTGGTCTCTGTACACGCCCCCAAGGGGCTTATTTATAGCCTAAATTTCGTCCCCCCTTCAGCCTAGAAACAATTCAAATTAAAGCTATCTAACAAATGTTTAAACTTGAAATTTGCTTGAATTTCAAAACTAAGATAATTCTAGCTAAAACTTGAAATACTTGCAAGATGTTTTCTCTTCTATGTTCAGCCGTGCATGATGTCAAATAAGGTCTTGGAGAAGCTGATTTGATAAGTAGGATGAGGCTTGAGGTTGAATTCAAGAGTTGGTTGAATTTGAATTCAAGCTGAGTTTGAATTTGAGTTCACTTTGAATTTGGCTCTTGCTTATCCTTTCTCTTCCAGCCGTGTATGATGCCTCTTTCAACCTTGGAAATATGATTTTGATGATGATAAAAAGCCTGGAATTGAATTCAAATGATGGTTGAAGTTTGAATTTAAAATTGAGTCGAATTTGAATTCAAACTTGGATTCAATTTGAATTGGCATTTATTCTTCCCTTATCCTTCAAGGTGGCGTGTGTATGGCTGGAAAAAAGGCTGAGATCTCCTTGAATTTTAAGTCTCCAATTTGGTTGAAACTTGAATTCAAATCATGGTTGAATTTGAATTCAAGCTTATCTTCAAGTTCAAATTCAAGTAAGATTTCATCCTTCAATTCAAAGTGGCCGGCCCCCTTTTGTGATCCTTGGAGATGATTTTGATTTTAATTTGGACAAGGAATTCCCTCTAGGACACATTTGAATTTGTCTTTGTGGAGGACAAGGAATTCCCTCTAGGACACATTTGAATTTGTCTTTGTGGAGACAAACATTCCTTCCAAGACAACATTCTTTTTGTTCCCTTCTTTTGTGGCACACGCCTAAATGCTCTTTTTGGGCCTCCATTTTATTTGGGTTTTTCATGTACCTAATTTGCCTGCAAAGAAAACACATAAAACAAAGATCACGAGAAAACAAGATAAACTTCAAGATAAAGAAAGCACACACATGTTTAAACACACACACTCAAGGTGAAGGTTCAATGAAACGAACCCAAGGAATCTTAGGTTCATCTTGAACATGCTTGTACAAGAAGGTGGCAACTTGATGACAAAGTTCTCTTGCCCTCTTTTTGTCATAGGACCTTTGACCTCTTGATGGGGGCCTTGATCCTCATCGGACCCTTGATCCTCATCATAAAGGATGTATATAATTTGCATGTTTTATGACTTAGGTGTGAAATGCTCATTATGGGAACATAATTTAAGCCTTGCATGTGAGTGAAAACGGGCGGTTTTGAGGGGTTATGAGACATACAAACTAGATGTGCCATGACTAGACCTTACTAAGTACAAAATGTGCAAATTCAAGTTGTGCTATGTGTAACTTTCAAAATCGTTGTTGAAGTGATTTGTAGGTGAACTTTTGGAATGGATTGGAGCCTGCAAAGTTTATGCTAAAAGGTGTATTTGATGATTAGTAAACCATTTATGAAGGATAACTCAAGTTGGAACACTTTTAATAAGGAAAAGTGACAAAAATGGGAATTACTGGAACATGGCAGAATAATGTGCCGTTTTGTATGACCTGAACAGGGATCTTAGAAGTACCCAATTAAGCTAATTTTTGGCATGATATTAGCCCTATGTATTTAGTAAATATGAGAGTTTAAATTTTGGTAAAATAAGTTATGGTTTATCCTTAATGGAATTTTCATTAAAACTAGTCAAGCTGGACATACTGGACTAGACAGAATTTAAGTGACGTATTGATCGACCCCGCAAATGGACCTTAGAAATATGAAAATAGGCTGATTTTTGGTAGGATGCTAGCCTTATGTATTTACTAAGTCTGTGAGTTGGAATTTTCGAAAAAGGACTTATGGTTTGGTCACAATAAATTTCGTAGTAAAACTGGCCACTCTAGAAATCAGCATGTACCCGTTTTGGAAAAGTGAATAAAAGACACCTTGAAAGTTATTATGTGATGCACACACACGTGCAAGACGTTATAGGTGTGTCTTAGTTAAATTGCACTTCATGCGTTGCATTTTGTGTGTTTTAATTTCTTGCATTTTCTTTTATTATCCTTTCTCTTACTTGTTTGATGTTTTTTTATGTCTTTGCTTGCTTTATAGGGGCTCTTGGAGTTGCCAAACCCGTTTGGAAGTGTTAGACCAAGAATGCTGAAAGTGCTGAAAATTGCATGAACTTTATGGGCATGTAACTCATTCATGCAAACTCCAAATTGAGTCATTCAAAATCCAAAAGTCAAGTTCCGGATGTGAACTAAATTTTTCAAGAAGGACTCATCTTCAAATTCGACAGGCATCGGCGGGAAAAGTCCAGTCAACCAAGGGCGCCATTTCTGTCTAAAATCCAGCCACCTGAAAATTGCTTGAACTTTGAGGGCGTGTAACTCAGTCATGGGAACTCCAAAATGGGTCATTCAAAAGCCAAAATTCAAGAAGGACACTTCTTCAAATTCTGCTCGTATCCGCGGGACAAGTCAAGTCAACCAGAGGCACCACTTCAGCCTAAAATCCTGCACCCTTGTTTGTTCTTAGAGTTTGACCTCTTTAAGCCAATTGAATAGGTTCCAAACGTTTTGGTCTGGCCCTAAGACCAGAATATTTGTGCTTTATTGTACTTTTGACTAGGGTAAGTGTTAGGATGAGTTTTATCCTTATTTAAGCCATGTAAACCAATTTTTGCATTCAGCTTGGTTGAAGAATAAAAATTCTGTTGCTGATGAGCCAAATAAAGGCTAGAAAACGTTTCCAAGACTTTGTCCTCTATTCCAAATTGATTTGAACCTCAGCTATGGCAAAGAACATCACAATGACACCCCTTGAACTGTAACCGTTTGTTCTTGGCTCAATTTATACCAACACCTCTTCCTCTTTGGCATTCCAACACATCTAAAACCTCATTGAGACCCTAAGATGCTGTAAACCAAAAATGAAGTAAATACTAACAAGTTCTAGGCTATGAACTTGGAAGAAAACCGTTAGTGGTTTTAAACTTCAACTAGAAAAGTTGATAATTCCTTAAAGGAAATTTTGATTGAAATGTATTTGAATTGTGGTTTTGTACATTCAGGTTCCTATTCTACTTATAACAAACGAAAATTACAAAGGGTACAAGGTTTAAAATACAAAGTAAGTCTAAAAAGAACATGCTTGCTTTTGAACAATTTTGGTTCCAAGAAAGCTGGTTTGCTTGCCGTGTCTTCCTTGCTTGTTTTCAACAATCTTTCTTGATCAATTTTGATTGGATAATACTTTGAGCAGCTTGCTTTGAATTGCCTTTGATTGGTTGTAAGTTTGGCTTTGAATTTTCAAACCAATTAAGCCTTAATCAGCCGCATCTCTTGAAAGGAGTTGATTGGATCAAATTTTGTGCAGCTTGCTTGCTTGTCTCTAACATGATTTTGATTGGTTTGAACATTTGCAAGACTTCTTCCTATTGGTTAAAGATTTGAGCAGCTTGTCCATCCTTGTTTGCGTGGAGAACAATTCTTGAATTTGACATGAGTGCTTGTCACCTCCTTGCTTGTAAGCTACTTGCTTATCACCTCCTTGCTTGAACAAAAATTCAGGTTCTAATTGCATTTTCAAGCTAAGTACGTGTACCTGAAAGACAAGGCAATAATACAACACAAACTATTCAAAAACAAGGTTAACCAACCAACAATATTAAAAAGAACAACTAAAGATATGTACAACATGTTTTTGATACAACTAGATCAAAGCTTGTATCATATAAACCCAATGGACATCATCTTTGCTTGGTTCATCCTCTTCATGCCTATAAAGAAATGATTCAACACAATGCAACAACTTCTTAGCCATACTCCTTGTTATGGGACCTGTGCGGGGCAGTGAGGTGTCTTCATCAGTGTTTGTATCCACAAGGTTAGGCTGCAGCTCATCATTCCCTCCCACTTGAGAAGGATTCATCCTCGAATCTGAATCAATACTAAATGGAGAAAGGTCAGCAACATTAAAAGTTTTAGAGATAGGACCATACCTTTCTTCAGGAAGATCGAGAACATAGGCATTATCACCAAGCCGTTTCAATTCTTTGAACGGTCCATCGCCTCTTGGCTTCAACTTTGAGTCCCTTTCCTTAGGGAATCTTTCTTTCCTCAAGTGTAACCAAACAAGATCACCAGGCTCAAATATAACAACTTTACGATTCCTGTTGGCTCTATTGGCATACACTTTATTCTTAGCTTCAAGTTGTGACTTAACCTTTTCATGCAATTCTTTCACAAGTTTTGCTTTTCGTTCACCATCTAAACTAACACGTTCATGAACAGGTATGGGAACAATATCAAGCGGGGACAAAGGGTTAAAGCCATAAACAACTTCAAAAGGAGAATGCAATGTTCCACTATAAACAACTCTATTGTATGCAAACTCAATATAAGCTAAGCAGTCTTCCCAATTCTTTAAGTTCTTTTGAATGACAACACGTAACAGTTGAGACAAAGTTCTATTAACAACTTCAGTTTGACCATCGGTTTGTGGGTGAGCAGTTGTAGAAAATAACAATTTAGTACCAAGTTTACTCCACAAAACACGCCAAAAATGACTTAGAAACTTTGTATCTCTATCACTAACAATTGTACGTGGCATGCCATGCAATCTAACAATCTCCTTAAAGAACAAATCAGCAATATGAATAGCATCATCAACTTTCTTACATGCAATGAAATGTGCCATTTTGGAAAATCTATCAACAACAACAAAGATGCTATCTTTACTAGTTTTGGATCGAGGCAATCCCAATACAAAGTCCATAGAAAGATCAGTCCAAGGTGAGCTTGGAACAGATAAGGGAGTGTACAATCCATGTGGTTGTGTCCTAGATTTTGCTTGTTTGCAAGTAATACATTGGTCACATACCTTATCAACATGTGCTTTCATATGCGGCCAGAAGAAATGCTCCTTAAGTGTTTCCACAGTTTTTAACGAGCCAAAATGACCCATTAAACCTCCTCCATGAGCTTCTTTTATCAACAACTCTCTTAATGAACACATTGGTACACATAACTTATGTTCTTTAAACAAATAACCATCATGCAAGTAATATTTAGCAAAAGGTGAATCAATGCATGCTTGATAGATAGAACTAAAGTCATGATCAGAATGATACATCTCTTTGATAGACTCAAAACCAAACATGTTACATGAAAGAGTAGTAATCAAAGTATAGCGACGAGATAATGCATCAGCAACAACATTTTCTTTTCCTTGCTTATACTTGATCACATAAGGGAATTGTTCAATGAATTCAACCCATTTGGCATGTCTTTTGTTCAATTTTCCTTGACCTTTTAGATACTTAAGGCTCTCATGATCAGTATGAATCACAAATTCCTTAGGTTGCAGATAATGTTGCCAAGTCTGTAAAGAACGGACAAGGGCATACAATTCTTTATCATAGGTTGAATAATTTATGGAAGCTCCTTTCAATTTCTCACTAAAGTAGGCAACAAGTTTGTTACCTTGATGCAATACAGCTCCAATGCCAACTCCACTGGCATCACATTCAACTTCAAACATTTCATCAAAGTTGGGCAATCTCAGAATAGGTGCAGAAGTTAGACGTTTCTTAAGTTCCTCAAAGGCTTGTTGTTGTGATTCTCTCCATTCAAAACTTACATCTTTCTTGACTAACTCATTCAAGGGTGCAGCTATGGTAGAGAAATCCTTCACAAAACGTCTATAGAAGCTAGCTAATCCATGAAAACTCCTAACATCTCCAGCAGACTTAGGGGTTGGCCACTCAGTTATGGATTTAACTTTCTCTTGGTCCATTTCAATTCCTTCAGCACTAATCACAAATCCTAAGAATGTAACCTTCTCCAGACAGAAAGAACACTTCTTGAAATTAGCATACAACTTTTCTTTCTATAGGGTGACAAAAACAGCTCTAAGATGGATCAGATGTTCACTTAGGGTTTTGGAGTAGATAAGAATGTCATGAAAGTAGACTACTACAAATTTCCCTATGAATTTCCTTAAGACCTCATTCATTAACCTCATGAAAGTACTAGGGGCGTTGGTTAAACCAAAGGGCATAACTAACCATTCGTACAATCCAAATTTAGTCTTAAAGGCGGTTTTCCATTCATCACCTTCCCTAATTCTCACTTGGAAATAACCTTGTTTAAGATCTACTTTGCTAAAGCATCTAGACCCATGCAACATATCCAACATGTCATCCAACCTAGGAATAGGGTATCTATACTTCACAGTGATCTTATTGATGGCTCTACAATCAGTACACATTCTCCAAGTTCCATCTTTCTTAGGGACAATGATAACAGGAACAGCACAAGGACTCACTCTCTCTTTTACTTTACCTTGGGTCAATAATTCCTCAACTTGTTTTTGGATTTCCTTAGTTTCCTCTGGATTGGCTCTATAGGCAGGTCTGTTTGGTAGAACAGCTCCTGGAATGAAATCTATTTGATGCTCAATGCCTCTTAGAGGTGGTAAACCTGGGGGATCTCCTTCAGGAAACAAGCTAGAAAATTCTTGAAGTAAAGATGCAACTTCACTTGGTAAAGTAGATGGTATTTCAGATGAAGAGAACAGAGTTTCTTTGTAAAGCAAGACATAAACAGTTTTGTTTGAATTGATAGCATGGAATACCTCGCTTTGAGATGCAAAGAATGCGCTTTTCTTTAGAGATGGTTCAGCAGAAACTTTGATTTCTTTCGGTTCAATTTTAAGATGAGAAGTTTTCAGTTGGTTTTCTTTGATGAAAATCCTTTCCAATTCCTTTTCTTTTGGATCATTATGGATTTTTAACATTCGTTGTTGATCCTCAAAGACTTTGTGCGGGGGCAAGGCATTTAATTTGAACAGTTTGTTGTTATGCCTAAAGGAATATCTATTCAGGTAACCATCATATGTAACCTTGTTGTCAAATTACCACGGTCTACCTAATAAGATATGACTTGATTGCATAGGGGCTACATCACATAACACCTCAGCAAAATACCCACCAATTGATAAAGAAACTAGGACTTGCTTTGTTACTTTAACTTCACCACACTCATTAAGCCATGTAAGTCTATAAGGACGGGGGTGATTAATTAAAGGTAACTCAAGTTTCCTAACAAGTTCAAAACTTGCAACATTGGTACATGAACCGGAGTCAATGATTAAAGTGCAGACTTTCTTTTTGACCATACAGTGAATTTGGAATATGTTCTCTCTTTGCATTTCAGGTTCTTCAGTTTTAATTTGGGCACTTAGAGCTCGACGGACAACTAAGAACTCTTTTGTTTCACACTCATCAATCTCTCCACTAAGCTCTTCTTCTTCCTCACATGTTTGTTCAATTTCATTGTTTTCTTCACACTCTTCCAATTCTTCTTCAGAATAATACTCATTAGACTCTTCAATAAACAAGATGCGTTTAGGGTTGGGACATTGATTAGCAAAATGACCTTTTCCTAAGCATTTAAAACATTGAATATCACGAGTCTTAAAATTAGGCGTACCTTCCACCTTGGCTTTGCCTTTATCAATGATTGGAAGCTTTGGACGATTTTGGATGTTCTGGGTTGATTTTCCTTGGAATCCACGACCTTGACCTTGTTGTGGACGGAAAGGCGTCCTGGGCTGTGTTCTAGGAAAACTCAAAGGATTAGTCCGAAAAGAAGGGTTAGAAGTTTTAACCTTCAATTGTCTTTCCACTTTCTCAGCAATGTGAACCATAGAAGCCAGATCAGAGTAAGGTGTAAGTTCCACCTTAAATGCAATCTCTTTGTTCAAACCAGCTAGAAATCTAGCCATTGTGGCTTCCTCAGCTTCTTCTATGTTAGCCCTGGTAAGCAGATGTTCTAATTCTTTATAAAATTCATCAACAGATCTATTACCTTGAGAAAGTTGTTGCAATTTCTGGAAAATGCTTCTTTCATAGGAAGGAGATATGAATCTCTTCCTCATCTCTTGTTTCAGCGCGGACCAAGTAACAACAGGGGGCTGTCTTGTTCTTCTCCTGGTGTTCTTCAATTGTTCCCACCAGAGTAAAGCATAATCTACAAATTCAAAAGTTGCATACCGCACTTTGGCCAATTCAGAATAGTTAGTGCAAGAATACATATGATCTACTTTTGTTTCCCATTGCAGATATGTTTCAGG
Organism: Eustoma russellianum; assembly: GCA_036186865.1. NCBI lineage: Eukaryota > Viridiplantae > Streptophyta > Magnoliopsida > Gentianales > Gentianaceae > Eustoma > Eustoma russellianum. Next base: position 20,923,630 of record AP025051.1, read on the forward strand.
ATCACTTTTCCCTTGGAAGGAGGGTATTGTCAGTTTAGTAGTAATGAACTCTTCTTCAAGATGTTCATCTCTATCAGGTTGACGTTCATCATACCGTTCTTCCAGATAGGGTTCTTCATTGTACTCAGGGAGGTAGTCAAATCTCTCCTCAAAAGAAATGTTCCTACGACCACCATTACTACCTCGACCTCTACCTCTACCTCTAAGTGATGTGACTTTTCTATGTTCAACATGAGACTCATTACCATAAGAGGTGCCTTCTTGAAAAGGTATACTAGGTTCCTTTTGATCTGAGGTTGGCTTTTCTACTTTGCTTATCCTCTGTTTGTTATCCTCTATGTCAATTCTCATTAAACCAAACTGATTAACAAGGAAAGTGAGTGTTTGCTGTATATTCTCTAGGGTAACAGGGACTGGGGATGGGACAGGAGTAGATGGGGATGGGGATGGTGCATTATCTTTCTGTTGGGGACCCATGATTCAAAAAAAATCTCAAAAGCCAATTAAAATATTGACAAGATGCAAATACTCTACTTTATGTTGACAATTGTTAACTAAAACTACCTTTTTTGTTCTTAGTTTTCGGTTTTTCTTGTACTAAACTAAGCAACCAACTAAACCTTTAAACTATGTTGTAAACTAGTCTAACCAAGCTAAATAAGGCAGCAACTACAACGTCTAAAACAGTTTGCACACAACTACTAAAAACAGAATTTAACAACTTGATTACAACTAAACTATCAACTAATCTATTTTTGTGTTCAAGTTTTCTGTTTTAAGGACTCAACTAAACAACCGTTTAAACTTCTAGATTAGGACCTAATGAACATTGTCTAAGCTAGATTGAACAAAAACAACAAGTTACACACGGTTTTAATCTAAACTACACAAACGGATTCTAACAACACTTAAGTCTAGCCTAAGTTCTTTTTGTGGTGTTCTCGGTTTTTGCTACTTAAACTAACTTACCAAACTGATTGTAAACTAACTAATAAACACTTTAAAACATAAACTAACTACCTAAATAAACAGGTTCTAAATGGACATAAAAACAGTTTACTACACACGGTTTTAGGCAGCATCATTCATATGCAAGTTTAAACAATGTAAACATGAATAGAAGACTAACCAAAGCTCTGATACCAATTGATGAGCCAAATAAAGGCTAGAAAACGTTTCCAAGACTTTGTCCTCTATTCCAAATTGATTTGAACCTCAGCTATGGCAAAGAACGTCACAATGACACCCCTTGAACTGTAACCATTTGTTCTTGGCTCAATTTATACCAACACCTCTTCCTCTTTGGCATTCCAACACATCTAAAACCTCATTGAGACCCTAAGATGCTGTAAACCAAAAATGAAGTAAATACTAACAAAAACTAGGCTATGAACTTGGAAGAAAACCGTTAGTGGTTTTAAACTTAACTAGAAAAGTTGATAATTCCTTAAAGGAAATTTTGATTGAAATGTATTTGAATTGTGGTTTTGTACATTCAGGTTCCTATTCTACTTATAACAAACGAAAATTACAAAGGGTACAAGGTTTAAAATACAAAGTACAAGTCTAAAAAGAACATGCTTGCTTTTGAACAATTTTGGTTCCAAGAAAGCTGGTTTGCTTGCCGTGTCTTCCTTGCTTGTTTTCAACCATCTTTCTTGATCAATTTTGATTGGATAATACTTTGAGCAGCTTACTTTGAATTGCCTTTGATTGGTTGTAAGTTTGGCTTTGAATTTTCAAACCAATTAAGCCTTAATCAGCCGCATCTCTTCAAAGGAGTTGATTGGATCAAATTTTGTGCAGCTTGCTTGCTTGTCTCTAACTTGATTTTGATTGGTTTGAACATTTGCAAGACTTCTTCCTATTGGTTAAAGCTTTGAGCAGCTTGTCCATCCTTGTTTGCGTGGAGAACAATTCTTGAATTTGACATGAGTGCTTGTCACCTCCTTGCTTGTAAGCTACTTGCTTATCACGTCCTTGCTTGAACAAAAATTCAGGTTCTAATTGTATTTTCAAGCTAAGTACGTGTACCTGAAAGACAAGGCAATAATACAACACAAACTATCCAAAAACAAGGTTAACCAACCAACAATATTAAAAAGAACAACTAAAGATATGTACAACATGTTTTTGATACAACTAGATCAAAGCTTGTATGATATAAACCCAATGGACATCATCTTTGCTTGGTTCATCCTCTTCATGCCTATAAAGAAATGATTCAACACAATGCAACAACTTCTTATCCATACTCCTTGTTATGGGACTTGTGCGGGGCAGTGAGGTGTCTTCATCAGTGTTTGTATCCACAAGGTTAGGCTGTAGCTCATTAGTTGCTTTTCTCCTTAGAAGGCATCTTTGTTTTCTTGATTTCTCACTAAAAATCAAGTATAAAAATCTTCAAAGTTTGAGCATGCTTGAGGGTGATTGCCAAGACAAGATGAATGCTGCCTAGGAGGGTGATTATCATTTGCCTAGTCCACACCATTCTTCAAGGCTTGGTTGCTCATTTCAGCCTATCTAAAGACATTAGAAGCAAGGAGGAGCTTGGCCCCTTTGTGCCTAACCCATTGTTGGAGGAGAAGCTTGGATAAAAGAGTGGGATCCTACCCGTGCTCGCATCAATTTGGTATCAGAGCAAGGTCACTCTTTTCATCCTTTACCATTTCGTTTTTGTGTCATTCTTCCAAACACCACCAATCAGATTTCTCACCAACATTCCTTCACCATCCAATTGTTATTTCATTCCTCTTTTGTATAAAAAAAGACAAAAAAAAAGCATTCTTGGGTTACTCAAGATCCGTGAGGTTCACAATTGGTGTAAAAGATATCATCTTCTGCATCAAAGGTTTTATAAGACTTCAATCATCCTTTGCTACTTTGCATAAAACATTTTCCCTACTATTTTATCCTCACAATTGCTATCAAAGTTCTTATCTTTGCTTAACAAACTTGAACATTTAGGGACTTCGCATGATAGTATATTTCAGCCTCAGAAAATACAAGTCATAGCCATACAAAGCCACCTAGTCTATAATTAATCTTGTTGCCATCGAAGCTATTAATTACTTGTGGTCTTTATGCATATTATATTCCAATTGTGGCTGAATATTTGTTATCAATCGGTTGTTCTGTGCGAAATTGCCAACCTTACACCTTACAAACCTGTCCTACCCAAAAGATCCTAATCTGAACCCCCAGACCCCACGACCTTCAAACACCCTTTCCCACACATGAAAACGCCCTCAACTACCTATTATAACCCAAATATACTGCCCAAGACATCCACTTAAACCCCAACCAACCAGAACCCCAAAACAACCTAGAACCTACAAAAATTGCACCAAAAGTCCTAAATTGAAACCCCACCCCTCAAACCTGCCAAAATACAAAAAAAACTATCCTATCCCAAGGAATTTTTCACCATTTGAACACTAAAACAAGCAAAGGGAGTGTGTTGAGTGGGCTGCACAAAAACATGTTCAAGACAGCCTAATAAATTTATAATTCTGCCCTTATACAAAAAAACAAAAGAAAAGGACTTGAGACTTGTGTGTACCATATACAGCAAGAAAAGGGGAAAAAAAGGTCAAAAGTCACAAGAAAAGTGGAGAAAAAAGAAGGGCCAAGAAGTACATCTACTTTGACACAATTTGTGCAATTAAGAGAATTTGCTTGCTTTGCTTGGTGCCATACTTATTACCCTTTTGAGACTGATTTTCCAGCCTTTAAACAAGCTCAAATACATCACAAAGACACTTGAACATTCTGATTATAACTTACATTGAGTACAAATTGTGAATTTGTGTGCATAAAGCCTAAGTTAATTAAAGATTGCCCAGGACAACCCTTAGTTCTTCTTTGGCTCAGCCTTATACAACACTTTTGGTCTCAATAATCTTTGATTCATAGTTATTTTGTTCAAGTTTGTGTGACCTTTGCTTGGAGTTTTGTTTGGAAGAAGTTTGGTGCATATTTGCGCTATTTGAAACTGTTTTGGTGCAAGCAAATACCAATTGTTTTGAGACTGATTTAGGATCATTGTTGGATTGTTTTTGACAAATTGAGACATATATTGAGGAGTGAAGTTATTTGGATTATGTGCTAGAATAATCAAGTGGCAAGGAACTTGATATTCGATTGTTTTGGGACACATTGCCCATCACCCCTCATTTGTTGCTCACTTTGATTGTTTTTAGTCCAAGATTGGTCAAGGAACAAAGTATGAGTGAGAAAGAGAGGAGAGAAAGTGAGAGAACAGACGCATACAAACACAAACTGATTCTAACTAACCATCTTTGTAAAAGTTTGTTTGTTTAGTGTTTGGTTTTCAGGTTCACAATGTTTGTTTCTACCATTTGGGGGGTCATCCTTTATGAACATGACTGTAATGATGTCGAATGGCGCATGTATCACTTTCGTAAGGCAAATAAGATTTGGGTAAGAAATTATTGCCAAACGGTACCATCTTGTCAAAGGTTTCCTCAAGAAAAACAAAGTGTTGGAGCATATTACAATTACGTGTTTGATGATTCTTATTATGCTAACACTAAGGAATGTGAGGAATTGAGAATGATTAGGTTTTTTACGGGTTTAAACAAGAATATTGCTGAATGTATGATAAATGATTGGTTTCCATCTCTTAGAGATATGTATGAGAAAGCATTGTCCTTGGAATTGAATAACATGATGAGTAGAATACAATCTCGTAAAGAATACATGGGTAAAACAATTCTAGAGTTGCAACCTATGTTACTTGAATTCCAATCTGAAATCATTCATGAACGTAGCAATGATTCTAGTGTGCTTAATGATACATTCTTGCATGTTGAGATTGATACGCGTGAGAAAGTTGATGAAATTCCTTTGGTTGAACATGATTCGAGTGTTGATAACAAAGATGAACCTAAGGAAGATGTGTTGCATGATCAAAGTCTTAACTTGCATGATAACTTAGCTACTGATTTGCATGACTTAAATGATGACTTAAGTGATCTATCTAGTGAAAATAATGGTACAATTGAGCATGAAAACTTAAAGGAACATGAATGGAAAGATTATAGTAATCCTTTGTTTGAAATGCATGAAAATGATGATACATTACTTGAAAGTTCTAACATGCAATCAAATATATTGCTATATGATAATCCTTTGTTCATTCATGAACATGATGTTGAAATTACCCATGAGTTTATTGAACTTAAGTTGCCTAAAGATGATGATAAACATGCTGAAATTTCACCCAATCATCATGAGAGTGAGTTTGAAACCAATGGTGAAGAAACTAATTTCGGAATGCTAAGGAATGTGGAAGGTACGATGCTTGTTCTTAATGTTTTACATACTTTAACTCTTGTACCTAATACATTTTGTGTTGAAAGTATGTTGTCCACACATAAAAACCATGGTCGAAGTCGTTTCATGTTACATGCTTATGATAGTCTGATGAGCCCACGATGGGGTCAACGCAACATATTTTCATGCATCATTTATTGTCACATGTTAGTTCTGTAAGACATGGCATATCACTGTTAACTCCGCACACACTAGTGCTACTTCTTATGTCTTATAGTCTTAACTAACCCTTAGGACATGTCATATATGTTGTGTATCTTGTGTTTGTTGCTTGGTTTTGAAGATAGGTCAAAGAGAGCTTTACATTGAAGAAGCATGTTGTACATATCTTTAGTTGTTCTTTTTAATATTGTTGGTTGGTTAACCTTGTTTTAGGATAGTTTGTGTTGTATTATTGCCTTGTCTTTCAGGTACACGTACATAGCTTGGAAATACAATTAGAATCTGAATTTTTGTCCAAGCAAGGAGGTGATAAGCAAGTAGCTTACAAGCAAGGAGGTGACAAGCACTCATGTCAAATTCAAGAATTGTTCTTCACGTTAAAATGGATGTACAAGCTGCTCAAATCATTAACCAATAGGAAGAAGTCTTGCAAATATTCAAGCCAATCAAAAAAAAGCAAGGAGACAAGCAAGCAAGCTGCACAACAAATGAACCAATCAGATCCTTGAAGTTTAAGGCATGATTCACGCAAGATTGCTTTGAAAATTCAAAGCCAAACTTGCAACCAATCAAAGGGGAGTTCAAACCAAGCTGCTCATTGTATTATCCAATCAAAATTATGGCTGAAATCAAGCAAGGAAGAAACGGCAAAAGCAACCAGATTTCTTGGAACCAAAGTTGTTCAAAAGCAAGCATGTAATTTTAGACTTGTACCTTGTACTTTAAACCTTGTACCTATGTCATTTTCGTTTGTTATAAGTAAGGTAGGAACCTGAATGTAAAAAACAACAATTCAAACATATTTCAATCAAAATTTCCTTTAAGGAATTCTCAACTTTTCTAGTTGATGTTTAAGACCACTAACGGTTTTCTTCCAAGTTCATAGCCTAGAACTTGTTAGTATTTTACTTCATTTTTGGTTTACAGCATCTTAGGGTCTCAATGAGGTTTTAGATGTGTTGGAATACCAAAGAGGAAGAGGTGTTGGTATAAATTGAGCCAAGAACAAACGGTTACAGTTCAAGGGGTGTCATTGTGATGTTCTTTGCCATAGCTGAGGTTCAAATCAATTTGGAATAGGAGACAAAGTCCTTGGAACGTTTATCTAGCCTTCGTTTGGCTCATCAATTGGTATCAGAGCTTTGGTTAGTCTTCTATTCATGTTTACATTGCTTAAACTTGCATATGCATGATGCTGCCCAAAACCGTTTAGTAAACTGTTTTGTTGTTCAATTAGATTCTGTTTGTTTAGGTAGTTAGTTTATGTTTTAAAGTGTTTATTAGTTGGTTTACAATAGTTTGGTAAATTAGTTTTAAGTTGCAAAACCGAAAACCATCACAAAAAGAACTTAGACTAGACCTAAGTGTTGTTAGAATCCCTTTGTGTAGTTTAGATTAAAACCGTGTGTGAATCTTGTTGTTCTAGTTGTTCAATCTAGCTTAGATAATGTTCATTAGGTCCTAATCTAGAAGTTTAAACGGTAGTTTAGGGATTCCTTAAAACAGAAAACTTGAACACAAAAATAGATTAGTTGATAGTTTAGTTTGTAATCAAGTTGTTAAAATTCTGTTTTAGTAGTTGTGTGCAATCTGTTTTACACGTTTTATTTGCTGCCTTATTCAGCTTAGTTAGAGTAGTTTACAACATAGTTTAAGTGTTTAGTTGGTTGTTTAGTTTAGCACAAGAAATCCGAAAACTAAAGATCAAAACAAGTAGTTTTAGCTAACTAAGTGTGCTGCCTAGTTTCTAGTGGTATACGTTTGATAAGTAGGATATAAACACTTGCATCTAGTATCATCTAGCTTAGAAACTGATTGCATCATACAAACGAAAACCAACACAAAAACAAGTAGAATAGATAATTTAAAAACAAAACAAAACAAGTTAGTTAGTTTGCATCAAAACTGAATTCCATTAGTGTTATAGTAATCAGCCCTTATAAATTGCATTTAGAAACAACTAAGTTGCTTTTAGCTATCTTAAGATTAGTTAGATCATTTGCATCAAAAACAGAAAAAAAACCGAAACAGTTTAGTTTAAACTTGATTAAATCTTTGAATGCTATTTGTTTAAACTTGTTGAATTTGATTTCACCACCCCCGTTACATCTTAAGTCATTGTTTGGTACAAACTTGATTGAATCTTTTAATTGAAACATTATTGACTTGAGATTTGTTAAAAGTGAAGTAAATTTGTAAGAAACAAGATTTGATTTCAAATTTTAACGTTGGCTTTACGTTCATTTTTACTTGGGATTGATTCAATTGTTTAAAGACTTTATTGGACTTAAGTTCTTACTTAGGATCACTTTGTCTATATTTATCCCTACACTGTTAAATTGCCGACCCTGTTATCATCTTGTTGTCTTTACACTTCTTCAACTTGCATTGAACTTTCATCTATATTTGGTTGTTAAATTTGTGAAACAGTTTTCATATCATTAGTGTTCTTCCGTGTTGTTCAAAGAACGTTTCACAAAAGCCACACCAAAACTTGTGCAAGTAAAACCAAAGAAAAAGAAGCCGTGAGCAATGTCTCATAAAGGCAAGTGAGCAGTAGACTCACAAAACAGACAAAGCCAATCCAAAGGAAAATAATTAGGCTTGTTTGTGAAAGAAACTGAGAGAAAAGTCATTTTTAACGTCAAAAAGCAAGAGACAAGACGTATGAGTGATTTGCACAAGAAGTGAGATATAGCCATCCAAAGTTCACAAAAGGTGAATTGTGCAAAACCAAAAGCAAATACCTACACCAAAAGTGTTGACTGTTGTAAAAGGTTCCTCGAACAAACCCTTGTTGAACACTTGTGTGTATGTACTGTCTTTCACTTTATTTACAATTGAATGTGCATTAAAGTTTAAAGTAAGTCAAAGGATTGTTCTGTACAAACCCTTAGCTTTCTTTGATTCAGCCAAAAACATCACTTGACTTCTATTTTTCTTTGAATCTTAGATAGTCCAAGATTGTTGTTTATTCAATTGTCAATTTGAAGTAGAAATTTACGTTTTGTTAAAGTTATAGTTTGATCTTACTTGCTTGTATTCTGACTTATTTATCTCATTGTTTTACCATCTTGGTTGATTGTTTTGATTAAACATGATTCTAAAAACCATTTGGGGAGTTGAATGCCATAGGAGAGACTATGATGAACTGGAAAAACGTATGAACTCCTTTGGTCGTACGAATGGTTTATGGGTTGGATATTGGGAATGTAAAACTCCTAGATATCAAACTCTTTCTCAGTGCAATAAAGACGTTAGTGTATATTACAATGAAATGCTTGATGATTTGTACTATGCTTATGTTGAAGAACATGAGGAATTAAGCATGATTAGGTTCTTTGCTGGATTATATAAAGAGATCGCTGATTGCATGTTGTCTGAAAAATTCTCATCACTTTATGACATGTATAAAAAGGCAAAGATTGTTCAATCAAACCTAATCCCATGGCAAGTTAATCAAAACTATGGGTATGAACAGAACTCTTGTGATTCTGAAAATGACAAACCAAATCCAGTTAAGTTAAGCAATTTGAGTCAGCCTATGGATAATATTGAAAATGCATTGCTTCAACTTAGAGACATGGTGCAAGTATTGATAGAATCTGAAAAGAACAAAGACTTGCAATCTGACATTTCTGTGAATGATGGTTTGTATGAAATTAGCCCCAACATGCCTGAAACTGGAACTCCTTTATCTGAATTGCATGTTCAACCTTGTGTATTGTCTGAAGAAGACCCTTCACTTGAATCAGTTGGTGATTTCCAAAGTGTTAGTCGTTTGCTTATAGATGATGTTAATTGTGATAACACTTTGTCTGAAAATGATTTACATTGTGACATGCATATAAATGAAATCCCTGTGCATGATCTGCATTCTGCTGAGATGCTTGTTTCTGGGTTACAATCTGAATTACATCCTGTACATTTCATTGATGACATTGATGTAAGTAATTCTGTTGAGAATGACATTGATAAACTAGATTCTTATGATTTGATGTTAGCTGAACTAGATTGTTTACTTGATGTAGAGCTTGATCATGATGTCATTATTGAAATAGATTCAGCTACAAATGAACATAAATCCTTGGATGAACTAGTTAATGAATTGAATGACATATTTAGTATAGATGAAGACTATTTCTGAAATATCTATTTCATCCCATCTTGTTGAATGTCTGCCTGTTGTCATCTCAATTGATACATCTTGTCTAAATATTGCACATGTCTGTAAGATTTGTACATTTAGTGTTAACATGTTGCAATATGCTTTTTGGATGTTGTTTTATCTGTTAGGATGTATGTGTTCTAAAATTTTTGTTATCATATTGTTAATACATCCTAAACATTTTAGAAAGCGTGTACACACCTTATTCTTTCTTCAAAGATAAAGATGCACCAAGGTATTTCACCTTCACCATTTGTATTATCATGTTCATATTGATTATGGTGTAGATGATCATACGTGTACATCCTACATCCCTATCCCTTATTCTCTTCATGTTGAGATTCGAGGACAAAACATTTTCAAGAGGGAGGGAATGATGAGCCCACGATGGGGTCAACACAACATATTTCCATGTATCATTTATTGTCACATGTTAGTTCTGTAAGACATGGCATATCACTGTTAACTCCGCACACACTAGTGCTACTTCTTATGTCTTATAGTCTTAACTAACCCTTAGGACATGTCATATATGTTGTGTATCTTGTGTTTGTTGCTTTGTGTCTTTGAAGATAGGTCAAAGAGAGCTTTACATTGAAGAAGCATGTTGTACATATCTTTAGTTGTTCTTTTTAATATTGTTGGTTGGTTAACCTTGTTTTAGGATAGTTTGTGTTGTATTATTGCCTTGGCTTTCAGGTACACGTACATTGCTTGGAAATGCAATTAGAATCTGAATTTTTGTCCAAGCAAGGAGGTGATAAGCAAGTAGCTTACAAGCAAGGAGGTGACAAGCACTCATGTCAAATTCAAGAATTGTTCTTCACGTTAAAATGGATGTACAAGCTGCTCAAATCATTAACCAATAGGAAGAAGTCTTGCAAATATTCAAGCCAATCAAAAACAAGCAAGGAGACAAGCAAGCAAGCTGCACAACAAATGAACCAATCAGATCCTTGAAGTTTAAGGCATGATTCACGCAAGATTGCTTTGAAAATTCAAAGCCAAACTTGCAACCAATCAAAGGGGAGTTCAAACCAAGCTGCTCATTGTATTAACCAATCAAAATTATGGCTGAAATCAAGCAAGGAAGAAACGGCAAAAGCAACCAGATTTCTTGGAACTAAAGTTGTTCAAAAGCAAGCATGTTATTTTAGACTTGTACCTTGTACTTTAAACCTTGTACCTATGTCATTTTCGTTTGTTATAAGTAAGGTAGGAACCTGAATGTAAAAAACAACAATTCAAACATATTTCAATCAAAATTTCCTTTAAGAAATTCTCAACTTTTCTAGTTGAAGTTTAAGACCACTAACGGTTTTCTTCCAAGTTCATAGCCTAGAACTTGTTAGTATTTTACTTCATTTTTGGTTTACAGCATCTTAGGGTCTCAATGAGGTTTTAGATGTGTTGGAATACCAAAGAGGAAGAGGTGTTGGTATAAATTGAGCCAAGAACAAACGGTTACAGTTCAAGGGGTGTCATTGTGATGTTCTTTGCCATAGCTGAGGTTCAAATCAATTTGGAATAGGAGACAAAGTCCTTGGAACGTTTATCTAGCCTTCGTTTGGCTCATCATAGTCCTAGCTATATGAATGAGGAATTTGACTTGTCCATGTTCATGCATCCAAAGCACATTACAAAAAGGTGCTGGTTGTTAAGCATTCTTGTTAAGATGTTCTTATATGTGTTATTGGATGCATGCTTCATTCTTGAGTTATATGTCCACCCCAAACATATTAGGATAAAAATTTCCATGAATGTTGTGTCTAAATTGTTTAAGTGTGTCTTTCATAGTTGTTGGATTTTTGTGGTTCTTTTCCCCCTCAGTACATCCATGCTAAGATTCGAGGACGAATCTTTTCTAGGAAGGAGGGATTGATGCACACACGTGCAAGACGTTATAGGTGTGTCTTAGTTAAATTGCACTTCATGCGTTGCATTTTGTGTGTTTTAATTTCTTGCATTTTCTTTTATTATCCTTTCTCTTACTTGTTTGATTTTTTTTATGTCTTTGCTTGCTTTGTAGGGGCTCTTGGAGTTGCCAAACCCGTTTGGAAGTGTTAGACCAAGAATGCTGAAAAGTGCTGAAAATTGCATGAACTTTATGGGCGTGTAACTCATTCATGCAAACTCCAAATTGAGTCATTCAAAATCCAAAAGTCAAGTCCCGGATGTGAACTAAATTTTTCAAGAAGGACTCATCTTCAAATTCGACAGGCATCGGCGGCAAAAGTCCAGTCAACCAAGGGCGCCATTTCTGCCTAAAATCCAGCCACCTGAAAATTGCTTGAACTTTGAGGGCGCGTAACTCAGTCATGGGAACTCCAAAATGGGTCATTCAAAAGCCAAAATTCAAGATGAACATGTGAACTAAATTGTTCAAGAAGGACACTTCTTCAAATTCTGCTCGTATCCGTGGGACAAGTCAAGTAAACCAGAGGCACCACTTCAGCCTAAAATCCTGCACCCTTGTTTATTCTTGGAGTTTGAACTCTTTAAGCCAATTGAATAGTTCCAAACGTTTTGGTCTGGCCCTAAGACCAGAATATTTGTGCTTTATTGTACTTTTGACTAGGGTAAGTGTTAGGATGAGTTTTATCCTCATTTAAGCCATGTAATCCAATTTTTGCATTCAGCTTGGTTGAAGAATAAAAATTCAGTTGCTTTTCTCCTTAGAAGGCATCTTTGTTTTATTGATTTCTCACTAAAAATCAAGTCTAAAAACCTTCAAAGTTTGAGCATGCTTGAGGGTGATTGCCAAGACAAGATGAATGCTGCCTAGGAGGGTGATTATCATTTGCCTAGTCCACACCATTCTTCAAGGCTTGGTTGCTCATTTCAGCCTATCTAAAGACATTGGAAGCAAGGAGGAGCTTGGCCCCTTTGTGCCTAACCCATTGTTGGAAGAGAAGCTTGGATAAAAGAGTGGGATCCTACCCGTGCTTGCATCAACAAGCCCAAATACATCACAAAAACACTTGAACATTCTGATTATAGCTTACATTGAGTACAAATTGTGAATTTGTGTGCATAAAGCCTAAGTTAACTAAAGATTGCCCAGGGCAACCCTTAGTTATTCTTTGATTCAGCCTTATACATCACTTTTGGTCTCAATATATCTTTGAATCATAGCTATTTTGTTCAAGTTTGTGTGACCTTTGCTTGGAGTTTGTGATGAGCCAAATAAAGGCTAGAAAACGTTTCCAAGACTTTGTCTTCTATTCCAAATTGATTTGAACCTCAGCTATGGCAAAGAACATCACAATGACACCCCTTGAACTGTAACCGTTTGTTCTTGGCTCAATTTATACCAACACCTCTTCCTCTTTGGCATTCCAACACATCTAAAACCTCATTGAGGCCCTAAGATGCTGTAAACCAAAAATGAAGTAAATACTAACAAGTTCTAGGCTTTGAACTTGAAAGAAACCGTTAGTGGCTTAAGCTTCAACTAGAAAAGTTGAGAATTCCTTAAAGGAAGTTTTGATTGAAATGTGTTTTATAATCTGGTTGCTTGTACATTCAGGTTCCTAACCTACTTATAACAAACGAAAATTACAAAGGGTACAAGGTTTAAAATACAAAGTACAAGTCTAAAAAGAACATGCTTGCTTTTGAACAATTTTGGTTCCAAGAAAGCTGGTTGCTTTGCCGTTTCTTCCTTGCTTGTTTTCAGCCTTCTTTCTAGATCAATTTTGATTGGATAATACTTTGAGCAGCTTGCTTTGAATTGCCTTTGATTGGTTGTAAGTTTGGCTTTGAATTTTCAAACCAATTAAGCCTTAATCAGCCGATTTCTTCAAAGGAGTTGATTGGATCAAATTTTGTGCAGCTTGCTTGCTTGTCTCTAACTTGATTTTGATTGGTTTGAACATTTGCAAGACTTCTTCCTATTGGTTAAAGCTTTGAGCAGCTTGTCCATCCTTGTTTGCGTGGAGAACAATTCTTGAATTTGACATGAGTGCTTGTCATCTCTTTGCTTGTAAGCTACTTGCTTATCACCTCCTTGCTTGAACAAAAATTCAGGTTCTAATTGCATTTTCAAGCTAAGTACGTATACCTGAAAGACAAGGCAATAATACAACACAAACTATCCAAAAACAAGGTTAACCAACCAACAATATTAAAAGAACAACTAAAGATATGTACAACATGCTTTTGATACAACTAGATCAAAGCTTGTATCATATAAACCCAATGGACATCATCTCTGCTTGGTTCATCCTCTTCATGCCTATAAAGAAATGATTCAACACAATGTAACAACTTCTTAGCCATACTCCTTGTTATGGGACCTGTGCGGAGCAGTGAGGTGTCATCATTAGTGTTTGTGTCCACAAGGTTAGGCTGTAGCTCATCATTCCCTCCCACTTGAGAAGGATTCGTCCTCGAATCTGAATCAATACTAAATGGAGAAAGGTCAGCAACATTAAAAGTTTTAGAGATAGGACCATACCTTTCTTCAGGAAGATCGAGAACATAGGCATTATCACCAAGCCGTTTCAACACTTTGAACGGTCCATCGCCTCTTGGCTTCAACTTTGAGTCCATTTCCTTAGGGAATCTTTCTTTCCTCAAGTGTAACCAAACAAGATCACCAGGCTCAAATATAACAACTTTACGATTCCTGTTGGCTCTATTGGCATACACTTTATTCTTAGCTTCAAGTTGTGACTTAACCTTTTCATGCAATTCTTTCACAAGTTTTGCTTTTCGTTCACCATCTAAACTAACACGTTCATGAACAGGTATGGGAACAAGATCAAGCGGGGACAAAGGGTTAAAGCCATAAACAACTTCAAAAGGAGAATGCAATGTTCCACTATGAACAACTCTATTGTATGCAAACTCAATATAAGCTAAGCAGTCTTCCCAATTCTTTATGTTCTTTTGAATGACAACACGTAACAGTTGAGACAAAGTTCTATTAACAACTTCAGTTTGACCATCGGTCTGTGGGTGAGCAGTTGTAGAAAATAACAATTTAGTACCTAGTCTACTCCACAAAACACGCCAGAAATGACTTAGAAACTTTGTATCTCTATCACTAACAATTGTACGTGGCATGCCATGCAATCTAACAATCTCTTTAAAGAACAAATCAGCAATATGAATAGCATCATCAACTTTCTTACATGCAATGAAATGTGCCATTTTGGAAAATCTATCAACAACAACAAAGATGCTATCTTTACCAGTTTTGGATCGAGGCAATCCCAATACAAAGTCCATAGAAAGATCAGTCCAAGGTGAGCTTGGAACAGATAAGGGAGTGTACAATCCATGTGGTTGTGTTCTAGATTTTGCTTGTTTGCAAGTTACATTGGTCACATACCTTATCAACATGTGCTTTCATATGCGGCCAGAAGAAATGCTCCTTAAGTGTTTCCAAAGTTTTTAACGAGCCAAAATGACCCATTAAACCTCCTCCATGAGCTTCTTTTATCAACAACTCTCTTAATGAACACATTGGTACACATAACTTATGTTCTTTAAACAAATAACCATCATGCAAGTAATATTTAGCAAAAGGTGAATCCATGCATGCTTGATAGATAGAACTAACGTCATGATCAGAATGATACATCTCTTTGATAGACTCAAAACCAAACATGTTACATGAAAGAGTAGTAATCAAAGTATAGCGACGAGATAATGCATCAGCAACAACATTTTCTTTTCCTTGCTTATACTTGATCACATAAGGGAATTGTTCAATGAATTCAACCCATTTGGCATGTCTTTTGTTCAATTTTCCTTGACCTTTTAGATACTTAAGGCTTTCATGATCAGTATGAATCACAAATTCCTTAGGTTGCAGATAATGTTGCCAAGTTTGTAAAGAACAGACAAGGGCATACAATTCTTTATCATAGGTTGAATAATTTATGGAAGCTCCTTTCAATTTCTCACTAAAGTAGGCAACAGGTTTGTTACCTTGATGCAATACAGCTCCAATGCCAACTCCACTGGCATCACATTCAACTTCAAACATTTCATCAAAGTTGGGCAATCTCAGGATAGGTGCAGAAGTTAGACGTTTCTTAAGTTCCTCAAAGGCTTGTTGTTGTGTTTCTCCCCATTCAAAACTTGCATCTTTCTTGAATAACTCATTCAAGGGTGCAGCTATGGTAGAGAAATCCTTCACAAAACGTCTATAGAAGCTAGCTAATCCATGAAAACTCCTAACATCTCCAGCAGACTTAGGGGTTGGCCACTCAGTTATGGATTTAACTTTCTCTTGGTCCATTTCGATTCCTTCAGCACTAATCACAAATCCTAAGAATGTAACCTTCTCCAGACAAAAAGAACACTTCTTGAAATTAGCATACAACTTTTCTTTCTGTAGGGTGACAAAAACAGCTCTAAGATGTATCAGATGTTCACTTAGGGTCTTGGAGTAGATAAGAATGTCATCAAAGTAAACTACTACAAATTTCCCTATGAATTTCCTTAAGACCTCATTCATTAACCTCATGAAAGTACTAGGGGCGTTGGTTAAACCAAAGGGCATAACTAACCATTAGTACAATCCAAATTTAGTCTTAAAGGCAGTTTTCCATTCATCACCTTCCCTAATTCTCACTTGGAAATACCCTTGTTTAAGATCTACTTTGCTAAAGCATCTAGACCCATGCAACATATCCAACATGTCATCCAACCTAGGAATAGGGTATCTATACTTCACAGTGATCTTATTGATGGCTCTACAATCAGTACACATTCTCCAAGTTCCATCTTTCTTAGGGACAATGATAACAGGAACAGCACAAGGACTCATACTCTCTCTTACTTTACCTTGGGTCAATAATTCCTCAACTTGTTTTTGGATTTCCTTAGTTTCCTCTGGATTAGCTCTATAGGCAGGTCTGTTTGGCAGAACAGCTCCTGGAATGAAATCTATTTGATGCTCAATGCCTCTTAGAGGTGGTAAACCTGGGGAATCTCCTTCAGGAAACAAGCTAGAAAATTCTTGAAGTAAAGATGCAACTTCACTTGGTAAAGTAGATGGTATTTCAGATGAAGAGAACAGAGTTTCTTTGTAAAGCAAGATATAAACACTTTTGTTTGAATTGATAGCATGGAATACCTCGCTTTGAGATGCAAAGAATGCGCTTTTCTTTAGAGATGGTTCAGCAGAAACTTTGATTTCTTTCAGTTCAATTTTAAGATGAGAAGTTTTCAGTTGGTTTTCTTTGATGAAAATCCTTTCCAATTCCTTTTCTTTTGGATCATTATGGCTTTTTAACATTCGTTGTTGATCCTCAAAGACTTTGTGCGGGGGCAAGACATTTAATTTGAACAGTTTGTTGTTATGCCTAAAGGAATATCTATTCAGGTAACCATCATATGTAACCTTGTTGTCAAATTGCCATGGTCTACCTAATAAGATATGACTTGATTGCATAGGGGCTACATCACATAACACCTCAGCAGAATACCCACCAATTGATAAAGAAACTAGGACTTGCTTTGTTACTTTAACTTCACCACACTCATTAAGCCATGTAAGTCTATAAGGACGGGGGTGATTAATTAAAGGTAACTCAAGTTTCCTAACAAGTTCAAAACTTGCAACATTGGTACATGAACCGGAGTCAATGATTAAAGTGCAAACTTTCTTTTTAACCATACAGTGAATGTGAAATATGTTCTCTCTTTGTATTTCAGGTTCTTCAGTTTTAATTTGGGCACTTAGAGCTCGACGGACAACTAAGAACTCTTTTGCTTCACACTCATTAATCTCTTCAATAATCTCTTCTTCTTCCTCACATGTTTGTTCAATTTCATTGTTTTCTTCGCTCTCCTCCAATTCTTCCTCAGAATAATACTCATTAGACTCTTCAATAAACAAGATGCGTTTAGGGTTGGGACATTGATTAGCAAAACGACCTTTTCCTAAGCATTTAAAACATTGAATATCACGAGTCTTAAAATTAGGCGTACCTTCCACCTTGGCTTTGCCTTTATCAGTGATTGGAAGCTTTGGACGATTTTGGATATTCTGGGTTGATTTTCCTTGGAATCCTCGGCCTTGACCTTGTTGTGGATGGAAAGGCGTCCAGGGCTGTGTTCTAGGAAAACTCAAAGGATTAGTCCGAAAAGAAGGGTTAGAAGTTTTTACCTTCAATTGTCTTTCCACTTTCTCAGCAATGTGAACCATAGAAGCCAGATCAGAGTAAGGTGTAAGTTCCACCTTAAATGCGATTTCTTTGTTCAAACCAGCTAGAAATCTAGCCATTGTGGCTTCCTCAGCTTCTTCTATGTTAGCCGTGGTAAGCAGATGTTCTAATTCTTTATAAAATTCATCAACAGATCTATTACCTTGAGAAAGTTGTTGCAATTTCTGGAAAATGCTTCTTTCATAGGAAGGAGATATGAATCTCTTCCTCATCTCTTGTTTCAGCTCGGACCAAGTAACAACAGGGGGCTGTCTTGTTCTTCTCCTGGTGTTCTTCAATTGTTCCCACCAGAGTAAAGCATAATCTACAAATTCAAAAGTTGCATACCGCACTTTGGCCAATTCAGAATAGTTAGTGCAAGAATACATATGATCTACTTTTGTTTCCCATTGCAGATATGTTTCAGGATCACTTTTCCCTTGGAAGGGGGGTATTGTCAGTTTAGTAGTAATGAACTCTTCTTCAAGATGTTCATCTCTATCAGGCTGACGTTCATCATATCGTTCTTCCGGATAGTGTTCTTCATTGTACTCAGGGAGATTATCAAATCTCTCCTCAAAAGAAATGTTCCTACGACCACCATTACTACCTCGACCTCTACCTCTACCTCTAAGTGATGTGACTTTTCTACGTTCAACATGAGACTCATTACCATAAGAGGTGCCTTCTTGAAAAGGTATACTAGGTTCCTTTTGATCTGAGGTTGGATTTTCTACTTTGCTTATCCTTTGTTTGTTATCCTCTATGTCACTTCTCATTAAACCAAACTGATTAACAAGGAAAGTGAGTGTTTGCTGTATATTCTCTAGAGTAACAGGGACTGGGGATGGGACAGGAGTAGATGGGGACGGGGATGGTGCATTATCTTTCTGTTGGGGACCCATGATTCAGAAAACAATCTCAAAAGCCAATTAAAATATTGACAAGATGCAAATACTCTACTTTATGTTGACAATTGTTCAAAACAGCAATTTGGACTATTTCTCCTAAGGATTCAAGAAAATCACAGAAGTCAAATTGTTGTTCTGGCTGAATGAAATCTACGGGGTTGTTTAAGACAATCCCTTAATTTACTTTACAGCATATGCAATTATCAATTGAAGTAAAGTGAAAGAAAAAGCACACAAACAAAGTGTCAGCAAGGGTTTGCTTTAGAAACTTTCAATATTTCAAAACTACAACACTTTGGTTCTTTTGGTCACTCTCTTTCTTTTGAGCTTTGCGCAGGAATTTCCCTTTTGCAATGTTCAACTTTGGGCTTTTCCTCACTTTCTTTCTTGTGCAATTCTCTCTTGTCTTGTACTTGTTGACAAATATTGGCTTTTCTCTCGTGTATTTCTCAATCAAGCTTAATTTTCTTTCTTTGGGGGGGTTTGCTTGATTGTTGTGAGACTACTCCTCACGGCCTACATGAGTCATTGCTCACGGCCTTCAATTGCACAAGGTTTGTTGTATTTGGAATTTGAAAGTTTCTCGTACACAACACGGCTAAACACTATGTAGTGAGAAATCAATTCACAATTACAACAAGTTCAAATTGAATATAGTGCAAGGTAAGTTCAGAAATTGATCTAAAACAACAATTGGATAGCTCTTTAACAGTGTGGGGCTTAAACAATTCCTAACTTCCAGGATGTATCTAAGTCCAACAAGTTGTTTGAAACAATTGAAATCAACAAAAAGATATAGCTATTAGCATTCACCAAGATTTCAAATGAGCTTTAAAGAGTTGTTCTAAACACACGGTTTGGGCAATTGTCCTTTTTTCTTTTTTCTGTTTTTGATGCAAATGATCTAACTAATATTAAGATAGCTAAATGCAACTTAGTTGTTTCTAAATGCAATTATAAGGGATGATTACTCTAACAACTAATGGAAATCAGTTTTGATGCAAACTAGCTAACTTGTTTTGTTTTGTTTTTAAGTTATCTATTCTACTTGTTTTTGTTTTGGTTTTCGTTTGTATGATGCAATCAGTTTCTAAACTAGATGATACTAGATGCAAGTCTTTGTATTCTACTTAACACACGTATATCAACTAGAAACTAGGCAGCAAACATAGTTAACTAAAACTACTTTTTTTTTCTTAGTTTTCGGTTTCTCTTGTACTAAACTAAACAACCAACTATACCTTTAAACTATGTTGCAAACTAGTCTAACTAAGCTAAATAAGGCAGCAACTAAAACGTCTAAAACAGATTGCACACAACTACTAAAAACAGAATTTAATGACTTGATTACAAACTAAACTACCAACTAATCTATTTTTGTGTTCAAAGTTTTCTGTTTTAAGGACTCAACTAATCTACCGTTTAAACTTCTAGATTAGGACCTAATGAACATTGTCTAAGCTAGATTGAACAAGAACAACAAGTTTCACACGGTTTTGATCTAAACTACACAAACAGATTCTAATAACACTTAAGTCTAGTATAAGTTATTTTTTGTGGTATTTTCGGTTTTGCTACTTAAAACTAACTTACCAAACTGTTGTAAACTAACTAATAAACACTTTAAAACATAAAGTAACTATCTAAATTAACAGATTCTAAATGGACATAAAAACAGTCTACTACACGGTTTTGGGCAGCATCATTCATATGCAAGTTTAAACAATGTAAACATGAATAGAAGACTAACCAACGCTCTGATACCAATTGATGAGCCAAATAAAGGCTAGAAAACGTTTCCTAGACTTTGTCTTCTATTCCAAATTGATTTGAACCTCAGCTATGGGAAAGAACATCACAATGACACCCCTTGAACTGTAACCGTTTGTTCTTGGCTCAATTTATACCAACACCTCTTCCTCTTTGGCATTCCTACACATCTAAAACCTCATTGAGACCCTAAGATGCTGTAAACCAAAAATGAAGTAAATACTAACAAGTTCTAGGCTTTGAACTTGAAAGAAACCGTTAGTGGCTTAAGCTTCAACTAGAAAAGTTGAGAATTCCTTAAAGGAAGTTTTGATTGAAATGTGTTTGATAATCTGGTTGTTTGTACATTCAGGTTCCTAACCTACTTATAACAAATGAAAATTACAAAGGGTACAAGGTTTAAAATACAAAGTACAAGTCTAAAAAGAACATGCTTGCTTTTGAACAATTTTGGTTCCAAGAAAGCTGGTTGCTTTGCCGTTTCTTCCTTGCTTGTTTTCAGCCTTCTTTCTTGATCAATTTTGATTGGATAATACTTTGAGCAGCTTGCTTTGAATTGCCTTTGATTGGTTGTAAGTTTGGCTTTGAATTTTCAAACCAATTAAGCCTTAATCAGCCGATTTCTTCAAAGGAGTTGATTGGATCAAATTTTGTGCAGCTTGCTTGCTTGTCTCTAACTTGATTTTGATTGGTTTGAATATTTGCAAGACTTCTTCCTATTGGTTAAAGCTTTGAGCAGCTTGTCCATCCTTGTTTGCGTGGAGAACAATTCTTGAATTTGACATGAGTGCTTGTCACCTCCTTGCTTGTAAGCTACTTGCTTATCACCTCCTCGCTTGAACAAAAATTCAGGTTCTAATTGCATTTTCAAGCTATGATGAGGATCAAGGGTCCGATGAGGATCAAGGGCCCCATCAAGAGGTTAAGGGTCCTATAACAAGAAGGAGGGCAAGGGAACTTTGTCATCAAGTTGCCACCTTCTTGTACAAGCATGTTCAAGATGAACCAAAGACTCCTTGGGTTCATTTCATTGAACCTTCAACTTGAACGTGTATCAGCATGCACGTCTACATTCTGTCTTTAAATTTTATCTTGTGTCGTGTGATCTTAGTTTTATGTATTTGCTTTGTAGGTAAATTAGGTACATGAAATGTTTGAAGAGAATGTTTGAAAAGAATGTTTGAAGAGAATGTTTGAAGAGAATATTTGAAGAGAATGTTTGTCTACGCTAAGACAAATTCAAAGGTGTCCAAGATAAAGTCTCTTGTTCAAATTGAAATCAAACATCATCTACAACATATCACAAGGGGCGGCCACTTTAAGCTAAAGGATGACATCTTACTTGAATTTAAACTTGAAGATAAACTTGAATTTAAATTCAACCTTGATTTGAATTCAAGTTTCAACCAGATTAAGCCTTCAAGTTCAAGATGAGTTCAGCCAAGTCTCACAAGCCAATCCACACGCCATGAAGAGAGAGAAGGAGATAAAATTCATCCAAGTTTGAATTCAAATTCAAACTTAATTTAAATTCAAACTTCAACCATCTTTTGCATTCAACATTTCAGCCATTTGAAGACATCTCACACGCCTTGCTATCCTTCCACACGCCAACTTGGAGATAAGAAAAGGATGGGATCATAATTCAAAGATTGAATTCAAGTTGGAAGTCAAATTGAATCCAATCTTCAACTAGCCTTTGAATTCAAGTTCAACCACTTCATCTACATCTCCAACGCCAATTTCATCACCAAACATGACCAGATTCATTGAAGATAATGTCTTGCAAGATTTGAAGTTTTAGCTAGGATTTGTTTTAGCTTTGAATTTAAATAGTTTTCAATTTTTAAACATTGTTAGCTAGCTTTATTTTGAATTAGTTCTAGATATTTTAAGGCTCAAGTTCAGCCTATAAATAGAGCCTTAGGGGACGCTTGAAAGAACACCTTTTGATGAATAAGAATCCTTGATATTTCTTTCACTTTGTGTGAGACTTTGTTTTCTTGGTTTTGCATTGAAAACCTAGGTTAAGATCCTTCAAAGTTGACCATATTGAAGGTATTGCCATTGCTTAAAGGTGCCGTACAGGAGGGCCGTTTTGGTTTGCCTGATCAACGACCATCTTGAAGTGTTGGTCTTGCTCATTCGTTTAATCCACACGTTTTTAATCACTAAGGAAGCAAGGGGAAGTCTTCTTCCTTGTGCCTAACCCTTTGTGAAAGACGTTTGGAAGGTGGAATCGTTGGAGCCCACGAGTTGCACGCATCAAATTGGTATCAGAGCCCAGGTTACTCTATTCCACCATCTATCATTTCCTTTTCGTTTGAGTCTAGTCATTTCAATTTCAGTTGAGTCCTTCTTCTACTCCTCACTCTGCACGTCCTGCATTTCATACAAAAAAAAAGAAAACAAAAACGTCCACATTAGCTTTGAGTCCTTGCACGTTGCTGCATTTTGCTTTTCATCATTCAAGTGTCATTTCCTTTATTTTCTTTCGTATCACAATCTGATTTTGAGTCGTTCAAACTTGAACAAATTAGGGTTCATTGCATTTTAGGGTACATTCAGCCTTCTTTTAAATATTCCAACCATCAGCCTAAAAAGCTACCTCGGTTTCAAATCATCTTGTTGCTACCGAAGCTTTTAGTTGGTGATGATTGTATGCATCTTGTGATTCGCATTGTGATTGATTTCATGCTACAGATCTAGTAGTCCTACGTGTGCTTGTCTTCACAACCTACTTGCAACACCAACCAACCCCTAAAAAACAGCCCCACACCCCACGGCCAACCAACTCCACCCCCCAACCCAACCCTAAAACTCACCAACCTGATCCCAAATAACCCTATTTACACCCCACACAAAAAGCCCCAAACCAATTTTATCAAATACAATCAGATTCTAAAGATCCCAATTCATTCAAATAAACCCTAACCCTAGAATTTGAATTTTGTCCAAATTCTGTCCTAAACCAGCCAATACCCAAATTGACCACACCAATCATCAATTACCAACCCAAATAGTCCATCTACAACGCCCATTCCGTTCCTATAACAAGTTCATACACGTATGAATAATAAACACGAGATGAATGATTCCAGTGAGACAGATATGTTATGTTATGTTAATGATCATGATTATGTTATGTTATGTTGTAGCACTGTCCTGCCATCGCGACCGGA
Organism: Eustoma russellianum; assembly: GCA_036186865.1. Taxonomy (NCBI): domain Eukaryota; kingdom Viridiplantae; phylum Streptophyta; class Magnoliopsida; order Gentianales; family Gentianaceae; genus Eustoma; species Eustoma russellianum. The sequence continues at coordinate 20,947,346 of AP025051.1, forward strand.
GTGGTAGGTGTTAGGAGCCCATGTTTACATTATGGCTGGGTGTAACACCGGGTCTGGGACACAGGATCTCAGTCATAATACATCACCGTTAGCACATCTACATCTGTCTATGATGTTTTATGTCGTATATGTACTATATTTGGGAATCATTCGGTATGTCGTGCATTATTATTCCAATGAAAAGTGCTATATCCAATGATGAAAATGTTATGTCTTCATATTATGAAAATGTTGTTAGTGTATGTGCCCTAGGCCATGATTTGGATATTTATGTTATGCATTTATTATTAATAAAAGAGGTTTTATTATCATTATTGTTGGTTAGTATGTTACACAATTTTGATATATGTCCCTGATTCATTATTGTTATGGAGATAAAATAATTTATAATCAGTATGAGTATTGATTTGATGATCATAAGATGATTATGTGTATGGTGATACGAATCAATCTCATAGATACTTGTTAGAGAACAGTGTATTGGATAGACCCATCATGAGATTGCTACATGGATTAGCGTCATAAGTAAATCTCATGATAGTCATGTTTTAATCCTTTGACTTGAGATTGTCATAGATTCCAACATAAGGACTATTATATTTTGACATGATCAAACGTTATCCGTAACTGGATAATAATAAAGGTCATGATTGAATGTGATAGAAATTATGTAGAGGATATTGAACAATCAAGATAGAATTTGTCCCTCTCTTTTGAGAGAGATATCTTTGGGCCCCTCGATTAGTGAGACTGTGAAATGCATGGCCGTGCTCAAATGAATTGATAGTGTGATCAATATCATTTGTTTTATCAGCCTACTTAGAGATCGAGTAATCATATGTTTGAACTATATAAGTATGACGCTGACCATGACTTATGTTCAAACTAGATATCGTGTGACAAAGGGATTAATGCATGTACTATTATTAGGCTAGTTGGACTTTACTCGTATTAATTGGGTAGTTGTAATGCCTTGCTAGAGGCCAATTACGACTTGTTGGTTTAATAGAGATTTAATCAACTGCCAATTAATATGGGCCTATCGGGTCACACACAAGAATGCGTATGGCTGAGATTAATAATATTAATAATATTAATATTGGATATTAATTATTATTATTATTATTATCGTTTTTTTAATATTAATAATATTAATATTGGATATTAATTATTATTATTATTATTAATTTCGTTTTTTTATGTATATATTTATATCATCGGATAATAACAGAGAATCCATATCTGATATGGATTTTGATTGGTGTTATCTAATCCTAACAGAATCCGTATTTGATGCGGATTATGATAGGTATTAACCAATCCGATGAGGAATCGGATTTTGATATCTATATATATGTACGGAGCATGGTGTATCTCGTACAACACACAACCATTAGAAAACGAAAGGGCAAGAATCGTTTTTGTGAAAACGAAATTCTTCAGCCGCGCCGTTTGAAGAGCTAGCACTCCGGGCGGAAGCGTTCGTGTGGATACCGACAGAGGGTGATCGTATTTTCGCACCTCTTCCATCTGCAGATTTCGAATCTACGGAGGTAATTTTCGAGTTTCTTTCATCGAATTAAACGAACAACATGGATCCTTGGTAGGAAATCGGAGATCAAGTTTTTGTTTTTCGCTGCGCATTTTTGCAGTGATCTCGGTTGATTTCCTAACAAATGTCATGTTATGTAAGTTATGAAAATCATGTTACGTTTATGAAAATTCATGTTTTATGTCTCATGTCAAGACATGCTTATGAAAAGTCATATTTTAAGCATCATGTTATGACCATGTTACCTTAGGTTATGGTTGGAATATCCATAAGTTTTTTATGTCCTTAAGTTGATTAAGGAAGACTATGTATGAAGGTGTAATGGCTATAAGATATGACCTCAGTATGATATGGATTAGAATGTAAGTATTGACAGGTATGTTAGGGATGGACTGAGGTAGAAAGTTATGATATCTATGATATGTTGTTCTATACTTGTATCATGCCTCTTTTAAGTGTAATGGAGATGCGCTTATTTAAGTTTGTTATTATGTTTGTACCTCGTCTTCCCATGCATGATTCACATATCGTATCTAGTAGGACTACTTGCTGGGCGATTATGTTGTTTATCGCTCATACTTGTCTTATCACTTTACAGATAGCAGGTACCACGATACTGGCTTGTTGAGGATAGGCCAGATACATCATTGATAGCAAGGAAGTGTGCTGAGAGATTATGTAGAAGATGTTATTTATGGGATTATCATGTATTTATAATAATTTAGTGTACATCATCAGACGATTTGTACCGAAGTGTAATGTATAGTGATGCATGTCGATTGTGTTTTGTTTATGTTTATGTTGCTTCCGCTTATCGATTCATTATTTATGTTGACATGCATATGTATAATATCGACACCTTATACTTCTCGTAGTAGAGTACACCGGGTGCACTAGGCCGAAATCCTAGTTTCGGGCGAGGTGCTACAGGTGGTATCAGAGCAAAGGCTCTAGAGCCATCGCGGACACATAAAGTAAACAACGACATGAACTTAAGAAGTGATCTTGGAATTTAAGAAATAATTATAGACGTAAGACACGATCCTGGATGAAAGTGACAGCATTAGTATAAGAAAAATAGAATGGTATTAGACAGATACGAGTTGTGACACAAGGAGTTAAGAGTTAAACAGTACAACGTCCATTGATCAAAGAACTCATAATCTCTTGTGGCTTTGCCAGGATTTCTCCACTAGGGAAGATCTTTGAAAGGTTGATAAGGCTATACTGTATCGCTGAAGAGAAACCAGAGAACATAGCCCAATAGTAATATAAGTAGGTCATTTGAGCTTTCCAACATTTATACATGACAAGTCACCAGAATACCTCAATTCTAGTTTTCTGTTAGTAACATAGTAGTCATAAACTGTGATTTCTATAGCTTCAGATTCACTGTCTGTATTTTTTTGTTGCTTCAACGTAAATAGTTGATCGTGGCTAGGTTTTTCACTTAACCCAGTTATTTTGTACTCTTGATTAAATGGGCTTACCCTCACCCTCAAGTTCTTCAAAGTTCGTTTTGCCTTGAACCAGTCAATGGAATATGGATCTCTAACTTTCTGATTTTTGATGAGAAAGTTTACCCTGGGTCCTGGTCGGATTATCATGGTTGTAGATACATCAATGTTTAGGGATAAAAGCACCCTGAGTTGTACAAAAAACTAGAATGGAACACTGTAATGGAAGAACTATATATCCACGCTTTTCACGTCCACTTTAAAGTGATTTGTATAAAGTTGAATCTTCTGGCTCTTAGCACCTTGATCATGCCTAGCCATCGGAACACGAAACTTCTTTTGACAGTTTCAGGTTCAGGCTTATTTGGGGTAATATTTTGAGATACTGTTGGAATTTCGTAGGCAGACTAAGCTATGATCTGCAGTAGAACTATAAATAGTGAATTATAAGAATTATGACGAATAGGGTTTGGTAAGTACATTGCACAAATGATACGTCTAGGATTAAGACGGTGAATTTAGAAATTTTCAGTGTAGGTCAAATATGTGAGTCACGTTAGAGATGCAAGTTCATAGCGATAAAAGCACGATTATATAAGTAGAGATAAGGATATAATAAGTCATTCATATCGGAAGTAAATTATGAATTCTGAAGGACGACGGATTGCCTGGTTGGAATTAGTGGGCGTAAGTTGAATCTGAGTAAGCATGACTAAATCGGAGTTGATATGATTTAAATGGATTAGTATTAGCGGCTGAAATTAGTAAGTATAAAAGTTAGTATAACGTGCAGAAATATAAGGTTGTAGAATACCTAAGCGGATTAATAGGAGGATGCAGTAATAACAATTTAAGGGGAATCTTGTTATAAGTCCGCGAATGCTAAGTTGAATGATATGCAATTAAGCGATGACACTAGAAATTAAGTGTTTAAATTCTTAAGAGTAGGATCGATACAACTCCTAAGTTTCAAGGACGAAACTTTTTATAAGGGGGGAGAATGTTACGTCCCGTATTTTTGAGATAGTGGAACAGTAAAATAAGATAATGAAAAATAGAACGCAAATGCGATGTCGATGAATTTCGGTGAAATGTAATTTTTATTTAGGATGGATAACGACATCGACATTATAGATGGGGGTTAGAAACGCTCAAAAAATAACCAAACAATAAGTTAATGGATATAGGACTTGACGGGACTAGATATGAACGTTTCAAACGTACGATAGGATTTAAAAAATTAGTCACCAACAACCTAAGTCAGTACATAAATTAAACCAAAAAAATACTCAACACGATAATTTTCACCACTTAAACAAATAGGACAGCATAATAAATATAATCAATATCTTGGAAAGAAGAAAAGAAAAAAAATATATATATAAAAGATATATATATGGCGCCATTTTGGTTAGGAAAAGAGATAAGAAATTGTGGTTAGAAAAATACCCCGGCAAAATACCAAGTGTATAAACTGTTGCAGAAACTCCATGATGCCATTTTTCCCTATTCTACCCACCCAAGAACCTACTTGGACGCCCCTATATACAATTGGGAAGAAAAATTTTCTTTCGTTTTGTATTCCACTACACAACAAAACCCTATACACTTTACCCCAATTATCTTATTTTCTCCTACTTTATCCTACATGGCAAATAAAACAAAACCCCTCTCCTCTTTTCCCCTCTAGGCCGGCCAGCCTAAGAAAGAAAAGCCAAACTTTTCTTTTATTACACTCTTTCCTCATCATCATATCCTCTACTACCTAATACAACCAACCACATCATTCATCCAATAAATTTTCTCTCTCCCTCTTTCTGCCGTAGTCACTCAAAAAATGGGAGAACCCTATTCTCTTCCATCATTTTTCATTTCACCACAATCTTCCATCTTTAACAAAAACATCTTTTCTCTTTCATCCAAGGAAAACTCAAGCCTTCCAACTCCATTTTTCTTTTTCCTAGCCGATAATTCTAAGCCAAAGGAACCAAGAAAACCTTTCTTCTTCTCTTTTCCACACTCAATAAAACATTCATCTTCCACACTCTCTTTCTTCCTACATACAAGAGGCATAGTCCTCCAACTCCATTCTTTTCCATTTTGGCCGAGGTTTTTGAGAAGGCAAGGACCAAGAAAAACTTTCTTCCTCTTCTTATTTTATACTTGGTAAACTCCATCTCCAAGAAAACATTCTTTTCTCTCCAAGGAAATAAAACACATGTCTTTAACTCCACTCTATTTTTGGCCGAGAATAGCAAAGGAGAAGGAGACAAAACTCTTCTCTTCACTTCACTCCCTCTCTTTAAGACAATAACTAGAATACTCTTTTTCATCAAAGTATAGTGACAAAATATGTATAGAACTAAGAAACAATAGGAAAAAAAGTAAGAGCTCCTTTTAGAATGAGGTTGATTTTTCCATTTCTCACCTTCCATAAGTTACTCACTAATGTCCATTTTTTTTCTCCAAACCATGGCATATTCAATGGGGGAAGGAGACTGATTTATTCAAGACAAATGAAGAAATCTTCACCTTGAACTAAGTGATGAAAGTCGAGTATTCTTCCTAGATCTTACATGGATTTTTAAAGATTAAGTATATGTGTTATATCAAAGTTGGATCATCATGTAGTATGTTCATGATTTCTCCACAAGAATATGTAAAATCTAGGTTTTATATGACATATATATGTATATACATGCCATATATACATACGGGCTCACGCCTTTTTAAAGACAATAAAATGAATTTAGTATATATATATATATAGATGTATCCTTGTATATGGTATAAAAAGATATATATGTAAATATATATACACACTCACATACGGCCATAAGGTGTATTTCATAGAAAAAATGATTTTAGTATATGTTATGTATACACTTATGTACAAGATGTATATTAAGAGATGAAATATGAAGAATATATATAGTATATATATGTATATTTTCGGCCACAAGGCCTCCTTTTGGAATTTATGGTTTATTTCAAGTGATGAGTACATACAGATGTATAATGTATAAAAATAAGTTTTTTATTTAAGGACGGGCGGTACCATCTGGTGTTTTATTAATAATTTAGCTCTCACTTGTGGTGGAAGAATACCGTGGTTACATCTTTTGTGGAAGATTCTTCCACTTTAATTGCAAAAATAATGAACGGAAAATAAAACCAGAGTTTTTGCAGAAAAATTAAAAGTCTTAACAAAACATATCCTACGATGTACATGTAATGACAAAATTCTATGTATCTACATCCTGTGATGATCCGTAAGTCCATGAGGGCGTCCAGTTTGATTTTACTCGTCATCCGATATGTCATACATCAAAAATGATTAGTATAATGAAAATATTGCAAGAAGAATGGAGAAACGAAAATGTACATACCAACGTTGCATGTATTCATAAGGAAGACAGGCAACAATAGTAGAGTGCAGGAGATGATCCACTAGCGATCTCAGTCCCATCATAGTTGGAAACCAGTCCAAAGCAAGCTCAGATGCAAAGATATAGTTATATGTGTAAGTAGAGAAAAAACATAGTTGAAGCACGTAAGCAGGAAGGAAAGAAGCCATACCGATGTTGGCTATGTCAGTGTATGACATAGGCAACCTGTTTGTGAATGCACCAATCCATTGGGAGATCAGAATTACCAAGTTCAACGTCGGCTATTGGGTCCATGCTCGGGTACCCTGTGACTGAAGTATTTGCCAGCGACAAGAAGTACAAGAGATAGTTATGCCAAGAAAAATAATATCAATCAGACAGATAAGATGAAGACAGAACACATACCGACATTGCCTATGCCAATACACAACACATGCAACTATTATTCGAATGCGCTAACCCTGTGGGATACCTTTTATCATAGGCGCAAATTCGGCACACATAAATCCAGTGATATCCTGGCACGAATGTCACATGACAATGAAGAAAAGGAGGAATATGATGTAACTCCCACCGAATGTAATCCATATCTCGCTAATGTGTGCGCTACTACATTTGCCTCACAGAAGCAAAATTGTACCGTGGACGAGTTGAGACACAGAAATTCTATGGCGTCGTATATCCCTTGCTAGGTATCCCGAGCAGCGAGAGTGATCGGCGAGATAATGTAGTATCTTCCGACAATCGTTTTCTATTATAAGACGATCATATGTTCCTGAATAAAAGATGTGCGCATACAGTAACACCATTAATTCTGCATGCAATGCTGGTGTTGTAGGCAAAGGAAAGCAAATAGCAGAAACAAAATCGTTGCGGTTGTTTCTTAAGACTGCCCCAACTGCTGTGTAATTACGTCCCACTACCGCATTTACATTTAATTTGAGCTTGCCTGAAGGAGGCAATTCCCAGTGTATCACCCGCAAACAACGCATGAGAATGGGTGGAGAAAAACCTTTATCTATATCAAATGAGATATTGACTGAGAGTACTCTCATCCTATTATGGAGGCACACCATGTATGACTATGTTCTCTTATCCGCTCAAATAATCTGCTGTAGGAGAACAAATTGTCGCCAAAGCGAATTGAAGCATACTCCTTCCATATCATCCAAGCTGCCAATGATGGAGCAACCACTCTCAACTGACCTACCATTGTTTTAGACGATGATGCTCTCCAACATCTCAATAAATATGCTCGTATGGTCGATTGTCTAGGCATGGGTCCTGAGAATAAAATTGCCAACTCTTGCCAGAGTGGCCTAATCCGTGGATAATGCAAAAATAAATGGTCTTGTGTATCCGAATGACTTCTGCAAAAGGCACATTTTGATGGTAATATGGTCTGCCACACTCGGATATTATCAACCAATGGCAGAGAGCGCATCCGAAGTTTCCAAAGGAATATGTGCCCGCCCAGTGGTGAACCAAGCAACCAAATGAACTTCAAATATTCTAGCGTTGGGAATCCTGAAGAGAGCAGGCTATATGCAGACTTGATTGTAAACTGACTTGAAGGGTGTGCTGTCCAAATAATTCCTTCCGAGGTATACTGGACCCGCAGATGCATGTACTTGTGTATTCTACAGAGGCGTTTCCAAACAGCTTAGTCATAGATGTTAGCCAAAGTCATTTCTCTGCGTCCATATTTTGCTCTGCAAAATTCCACCCAAAGGGAGTTTGAATGATGATATTTCCACCATATAAGACATCATATGCTTGTTGTACCAATTCTATGTTACGTATACCCAAGCCTCCTACTTCAATGGGCCAGCAAACATGTCCCCAAAAGCGCCAGTGATGCCGCCCATTCCACAAAAACCGCGACATCTTACCATTTAATACATGCAAGACACCCTTCGGAAGTTCCGAAGAAGCTATAATGTGAATTGGCATTGATGAAAGAACATGGCGAATCAGAACCACTCTTCCTGCCGTAGAAAGAAGCTTGGAAGTCCACGAGTTGAATTTAGCCTCAAAGTGTGCAATTAAGGAAAAACAACAATCTGCTCTATTAACTCCCTTGTATAAAAAAGAACCGAGATATTTAATGGGTGAAGTGGATGTTCTCATTCCTTACGTTTGATGAATCGGAGCTGCAGGAATGCCGAGACTCGCTACCACCTGACTTTTATGATAATTGACCAATTGTCCCGATGCCTACTGATAAGAATCTAGAAATTTGCAGAAATGCTGCATATTGCATGTAGATCCATTGATAAATATCACCAAGTCATCAGCGAATCACAGATGGGAAATCTGGGGCACCCGCCCTGCCTGGAAACCACAAATATCTCCTGTCCGCATTAACTCCTTAATGTCCCGAGAGAAGCCTTTAGATGCGAGAATAAAAAGAAGTGGTGATAAAGGATCTCTCTGTTTAACTCCCCTGGAAATAGGAAAATAACCAACCGGTTTTCTATTGATCAACAATGAACAACGAGTTGCCGACAACTTGTTCAATATTAGTCTCACCAATCGCGTATGAAAGCCCATACAAAGGAGCAGCTTTTCAAGGTATGTCCAACAAACCCTGTCAAATGCCTTAGCCATATCTAATTTAATAATCAATTGTCCACCTCTTACCGGCCGGTCTAACACATGAATCATTTCTTGGGCTATAAGTATTTGCTCTGTTATATCACGCCCTTTCATAAAACCTGGTTGCTCCGGAGAGATTAATGTAGGTAGCAACTTTGAGAGACATGTAGCTAACAACCGAGTATTCACTTTAGACAAAATGTTTGTGAGACAAATGGGGCGGAATTCCGAAAAGGTCTATGGATTTGGAACCTTTGCAATAAATGTGATGAGCGCTGCAGCTACCTGGTGAGGCAGGCGAATGCTCAAGAAAAACTCTTGTACTGCCTTCAGCACATCCATAGAAATATCCTGCCAAAATCGACGATAAAAGGATCCTGGGAATCCATCCGGACCAGCTGCACTTGAGGGGCTAAGGTCCCATACCGCTTGGTTAACTTCCTGTAATTCTGGTATACATAGTAGCATGGTATTATCCTCGGCCGTGACTAGTTGCGTTATATATTGAAGTATAGAATCATGTTGAGAGGTATTGCTGGCCGAAAATAGGCACTGGTAGACTCGGATAGCCTCTGTTTTGATATTTTGTGCTGTATCAATTTTGATGCCATCATCACGGGTAATACGACGTATTGTTTGTCTTCTTTGTTGATCCTTAACAGTTTGATGATAGAAATGCATATTTGCATTGCCTTCCTTCAACCATTTGACATAAAGCTGACATATTTCTGTGATATTCAGATTTGGTATGATCCAAAGCCGAAGCATCAAAATCTTTCTCGCTGTGTTACTTCATTCTCTGCCAGTAGTAATATATCAAATATAATCCCAGACACATCCTTATTCCACTTGCACAACAGAGCTTTGAGTTTTCTTAGCTTTTCATAAAATCCCCACATTCCTCCTACCGTCAGGAAGGTATGCCAGTGATGACGTACAAAACTATCAAACTCAGAGTCTGAAGACCAAACATCCAAATATCTAAAAGAGGATGGGACAGACGATGACTCCATGGAACAAATGAGATAAAGCGGCGAGTGATGAACTGAGGAAAAGAGATCAAAAAAATCCTGAAAACAAAAAAATCGATCCAATCGCCTCCAAACACGCCCGAGACCGCGACCATCACACCAAGTATACGGAGAGCCTTGATAATTAATTAATTGTAACTGACAGACAGATACGCAATCATTAAAATCCTGTAAGGATCGTAGTGTTTGCGAGGATCTACCTTTCTACTCATCCAGCGAAGAAAGGTGTTGAAATCTCCCCCAACCAGCCATGGGACATCAAGACTACCATGAAATGAAATAAGATCATCCTATAACGGTCGGCGTGCCACCACAGAGTGAAGTCCATAGAGGGAAGTGATCCAAAAAGCCTCATCCAAGGACAACCAACGCAAGCAAATCGAATGATTTTGAAAACCAAGACGCTCACCTTCTAATTGAAAAACCGAAGCTCTCCAAAACACCCAAATAGTATCATTACAAACTGATATTGCATGAGAAAAACCAAGCTTCAATTGATATGAGACTAGAGAAGATGACCGAGATTTAGGCTCAATAACCACAAGCAGATGCAAACAATGACGATGAACTAATGAAACTAAACGATCAATTGAGGTACGGATGCCTCTAACATTCCACATCATGATCTTCACTGAGACGTCAAAACATCAAAAGCGTTTGAGAGGGTAGCTTTGAATCTTGTGATAGGTGGCGATGATAGCTGGAGTGGGAGTCTATTTTGACGCTGTAACAATCATGGTTTGATGCAAAATGCCTCAATATTGTCCTGATTAGTGGGAGATCTTGGAGTATTCTGCAATTCCAAGTCCGTATGTGGTTGAGCCTCCTGCTGACAAACCTCCTGAACCAAGTGAGAAATATAGGAAACAAGTTCCTCATCAGTATCATAAGAACTTTGATTGTGGCCTCTGGCCAAATCGATCTCTCCATCAGCAAAATAATGATAAATGGGATTAGCAGGCAAATCACTGAGCATTGTATCATCGATGCCTTTCAAACGAGAAACCTCCTGAGCATATGATATTAAAGGGGCATGCAACTCGGGAGAAGCCAAAGGCAACTGAGGCTGACGGGAAGCCGTGTTTGCAGGGAGTGGTTTTTTTGGTGTCCAACGTAGAGCAGTGTCCTTTGATACCTGTGGAACACTCTTCCTTAGAAAAATGCTGTCATGGGCAGATTTTTCGAGTTGATCCTGTTTTCCACACATAGCAGCCTTGTGCCCCAAACGACTGCATGATGCACAATACATAGGCAAATCTTCATAAATGATAGTTTGAGAAATTATTCGATTAGCAACTTGAATGTAAACACAAGTAGGGATTTCTTAAGATATATCGACTACCACACATATGCGAGCTATTGATGGACGGATCACCTCCGCTGTTGTTGCGTCTAGTTTCATGGGTGTTCCGATCATGCACCCTATTTGGAACAATGCCTCCTTTTGATGAAAATGAATCGGTAAACCTGGAAGAGAAATCCAGATAGGAACAATTGGTACGTCCACTTTGGAATCATAATCAGGAGTCCACTTTGTCACCCTCATATATTTCCCTGATATTGTCCAACTTTGGCATGCAAAACAGCGTAAGTAGTCTGTTTCCTGATCAAAATATAGGAGAATATGTGTTGAATCCAACAAAACCAACGCATACCTGACCAACAAAACCTATTTGATCGATTGTGGATCGGATTGTATCAATGGGGGGTCTGCCATACCAAAAAGTTCCTACCAAAGTGAATCGATATGGCGCCGCTAGGGATTGAATCTCATCCTCCGTAAAGATAATCATTGGGCTGTCTTTGTGTTTATGGATTGATTTTGGCTCAAGAGAATTTGCCGAGGATGGCAAAAACAACGAAGCAAACGAACGTGCCGTCCCCAGAGCGATCGCCTTTGGGTTGATGGATTCTTTGCCAGAGGGTCGATGGCTGAATGGGAACAGATGGGGAACGGTGAAAAGCATGGAATTCAGAAGGGGTCGAGAGGAGAAACCGGCAGTGGCAGGCTTACGCTGCCGACTGCCTGCATTCGCTAGAGAGAGAAGAGAGCCGCACCATTATATATGTATAAAAATAAGTTTTTTTTAGGTGAAGGATGGGCGGTACCGTCCGATTATTTTATTAATATGTAAACCCTCACTTGTGGCGGAGGAATACCGTGGTTACATTATCAGCCCTAACTATGGAGGGAGACTCTCCCAAACTAAACAAAACAAATAACAAAAAATGCATAGAAATCTCAAAATGCATGTAAGCAATAAACTACGATGCGAAAATAGGAAAAATAAATCCACTACTCCTAAGCCAGCAGCAGCCGTATGCTTCATGGATGTGATAAACCGCAGCTCCGTCATCGTCATCATATGTGGCGTACGTACAATGTACCTCAAACAGACAGACGAAGAAACCATTATGTATGCAAACAGGATATATGCTCTGAAGATATATATAATCTAAAAGGGAGAATGAATACCCGAGTTGCCCACACCTTTGACAGTTATGGGCAACGTGTAAGAGAAAATAGCCCCGTAGGTATCCATCCCTGAACAGTCAACGGGAGTCCCACCGCCTGCAATGGTAAGTCTCAGCACAATAGATAAATGTGGCATCAGCACTAGGATGAACTGTAAGTAACAAAACAGAAAATGTATAATGAAAACATACCCAGCCGCCTGCACCAGTTTGATGCAGGCGTAAGAATAAAGAATTGCCTTCTCCATGAGAGTATTATGTGCGATTGTACGGAAGGTGAACATCTGTATGTAAACTATGCCTCGCCATTGGCAGAAGCTCCTGAAGCGTGTAAAAAATGCATTTGCAAGACTGTAACAAACCATATTGCGCAAGAGAATGAGCTACTAAATTACCCTCCCTGGGTACAAAGGAGATAGTAGGACACATGAGTCTCAGAAAATGCTTTAGACGAGCATAATCCAAGGCCAGCCGATGAGAAAGAATAGGAGGTGCTTCTATCAACTGTATAAATGAGAGGCAGTCCACCTCAATGGGTAAATCAAAGTATCCCGACGTCATAAAAAAGAGAATGGAGAACAACATACCCTGAAGTTCCATATGTAACGGAGGCAAAATCGGTAGTGGGAAACATAGAGATCGAACCATCTGGCCTACAAAATCTCGGAGTATAGCACCTCCTGCTACACCTCGTTGTCCTGCTGCTGCATCAATATTGAGTTTTAATTTACCTGTAGGAGGCTGCCTCCAACGAATGATTTGAATGCGTCTAGACGCAAAGGTGGTGAGTAATATGTTGATACCAATGGCTACAGAGCAGCCGCAAATTTACTCCCCGAAATAGAAGAACCCTATGCGTATATTCCTTGCCGAATACGCTCACGCAAGCGTGATAAAGAAAATAGCTCTTCTCCAAAGTGAATCAACGTATACTCCTTCCATATAATGCAAGAAGTTATTAATGGAACAACCGCAGCAAGCTGGCCAGACATTGTACCTTTAGCCACTTGCTGCCACCAACTGCGAAGAAAGCGCTTCAAATGGGAATCATTCGGTAATGGTCCGCCAATGACAACAGCCAGATGAGTCCAGACTGATCGAATGATTGGGCAAGAATAAAACATGTGATTTGTATCCTCCGACGCACCGCGACAACAGGTAGGGAATGCAACACGCCACGCACGTAGATTATCTGGCATAGGCAGCGCGTTGTACCACAATCGCCATAAGAAAACTTGGGCCTGGGCTGGCGCACCTGTCCACCAAATGTATTTGTCTAGTAGAAATTGTGCTCCCTGCGTACGACAGACTTCATATGCACTACCAAGAGCAAATTGGCCATTTATCCCCGGAGACCAGAGAAAGCCATCCGGCGATTCTTGAACATACATGGAGAAAAAGATGCAATACGACATATTCTCTTCCAATCAGCAGAATCATAAATATGTACCTGGAGTCTAGAACGCATCCCATATTTTTGACGAATATATTGCGCCCAAAGCGAGTCTGATGCTTTATACAACAACCAGAGCTTACAATCATATGCCTTCTGCAATGCATTGAGACTGCACATTCCTAAACCACCTTCTGCCTGTGGATAACATATTGAATCCCATGAACGCCAATGAAATCCTTTCCTCCATAAGAACTACGACCATTTTACGATTAAGCTCTACAATAACACTCTTTGGAAGATGTGCACTCGCCATTAAGTGTAGAGACATAGCTGATAAAACTGATTTGATCAGAGTCATCCGGCCTGCTGTGTTAAGTAGCCGGTGCGCCCAACTAGCTAATCTGGCCTCGAAATGGTTCAGTAATGATGTACAATATTGTGCTCGATTTATGCCTTTAAAGAGATATGACCCCAAATACTTTATTGGCAAAGATGAAATATACATGTTTAAGCCTGCCATCACCCATTAAACAGAAACATTCGGTCTAACAACTAATTGACTAACATGAAAGTTTACAAGTTGTCCCGATGCTCGATAATATTTGTCCAAAAAAAGATTTAAATAGTCGCAGGTTTGAACTTGAACCATTTAGGAAAATAGGTAAGTCATCAGCGAATCCCAAATGGGAAATACCTGGAACTCGACCAGTATTAAATCCACGCAGCATACCCTCAGAGAATAAGGCTTTAATTCCCCTAGAAAATCCTTCTGAGGCTAGAATAAAAAGCAAGGGCGACAAAGGGTCGCCTTGCTTTACTCCACGTGAAGGATTGAAAAAACCAGTGGGCACCCCATTAATCAAGATAGAGCAGTGTGTAGCAGGCAAAGTATTAATGAGAAGTCTAACAAAACGCGCATGAAATCCAAAACGTAGCAGCAGTTGCTCCAAATAATACCAAGAAACCCGATCAAACGTCTTTTCCATATCTAACTGGATCATTATATGACCCCCTCTACACTTGCGATCCAACAGATGAACCATCTCCTTCACCATCAACACTTGCTCAGCAATGCGACGGCCTTGCATAAAGCCTGCTTTGTTCTGGAGATATAAGACGCGGCAGGAGAATAGATACCCATGTTGCAATAATGCGAGTGACCACCTTAGAAATAAAATTTGTTAAACATATAGGACGAAAATCCTCAAATGTCTTATGATTGCTCTTCTTTGGAATCAAACAAATCAATGAAGCAGCCATCGCCTTTGGAACACGTATACCAATAAAGAATTCTTGGACTGCAAGCAAGAAATCTAAACATAAATCATCCTAAAAATGTCTGTAAAAAGAACCAGGAAAGCCATCTGGACCTGGTGCACTCGACAGACTCAACTGACATACCGCTCTTTTAACTTCATCCGCCTGCGGGAGAAGCAGAAGTCTCGTATTATCCTCTTCTGTCAACACACAAGGAATATGCTGCAGTATATCTTCATGATCATATGCGTGCTCTGACGAAAATAACTGTTGAAAGAAATTGATCGCCTCCGCTTGTATAATCTGTACTGTATCACATTCCACACCATCCTGTCTGCTAATGGATACACTTGCCTGCCGCTGTCTACGTGGTTTTACCGTTTGGTGAAGAAAAAATTGTATTAGCATCACCATCTTTTATCCATCGAACATTTGCCTTCTGTGTCCAATATAAATAGGCACGTGTTTGTATCCGTAACAAATGTGCTTTAGCCAGTTAAGACGCTTCTCTAGTGGACTCTATTGGCTGCGCATCATGATCTCTTTCTGTCCTCATAGCCTCCTCTTCCGCCACCACCAAGTCACTAAAGATATTTCCGAAAACGCCTTTATTCCAAGCTCTAAGATTCATCTCTAATCTTTGCAGTTTATCATATAATCCATACATGCTGCCACATGTTGGGTATGTCCGCCAATGTGTACGCACATAGCCATCAAAGTCCTCATGCGCCAACCAAACCTCCAAAAACCGAAAAGAAGAAGGGTCAAGATGTTCCGCCAATGTGTACTAGAGCAGGAGAGGAGCATGATCTGATGTTGCCCTATGTAAATGACGCACCAACCCTACACCAGAAATATCAAAAAATCCATGTGTACAAAATATCCAATCCAATCGATGCCACACCTTACCAAGACCCTGTCCATCTGACCACGTAAAACGAGAGCCTTGAAAGGGAATATCCAATAATTCTCAAGAATCAACAAACTGCTTGAAATCTGACAATGTACGCAATGATGGTGTAGCAATGCCCTTGTGGTCTGCTAGAGATAGATAAGTGTTAAAGTCTCCACCAATTAGCCAAGGAAGTGTATTTCCGTCAGCAAATATCTGTAAGTCGTCCCACAGAGGTCGACGTGCCATCACTGTATGACGGGCATATACAACTGTTAACCAAAAGACAGACCCTGTGATTAACCATCGAAATTGCAAAGACAGATTCTGTACACCTGACCATGTATCTAGTAACTCCAAAAAAGAATCACGCCAGAATACCCAAATATTATTATCCTCAAAAGAACATGCATTAGTAAAACAAAGTTGTAGACGAAGACCCTCCAACCTAGAAGGCCATAGCTTAGGTTCTATCAAAATTAGAAAGTGTAACCTGTACTGACGAGTGGGTGAAATAAGCCGCATGAGGGAAGTGTTAATTCCCCGAATATTCCATATGAGTGCCTTCATTGACATAAATCAACAGAAGAGTTAAGGGAAGAACGTTGCAAAGCTCCACGTGTTACAACCGATGTCAGGGGAGCCGCAGGCATCTCCCCTTTTTTCCTACTTGGACATCGGGTCCGCAGTGTAAGCAAATGATCAACCGCTTGCGTGACATCCAGGTGGGCAATATCAAGTGAACCAGTCTCAGTATGAGGTGTATTTGACAACACGCGTGCAACATCCAACACTGCCTCACATAATTCTTGTGTATCAACAACATGATCCTCGTGAAGTTCAGAATCTGAGGTATGCGCAATTAGAGGATCATCCTCCACTCAGCAGCAACTCTATTGGCTACTGAAGTACATTGCAGTCGATATAAATCTTGAGCATAGGACACTGTTGGTTCTTGAGCATATGTTCCTGCTTGCTCTGTAGTCTCCCGTGGGCTTGTGAGCAGTTCTCCAGTGTCATCCGTAGTACCAACAGTTGGCTCTGAATGTTCCACAGGCTTGGGTTCCACCTCCTGCGGAACAACTAATTCTGCAGTGTCAGTAAGATCTTGCAGCTTGTGTTTTTTGGGTGTCCAACGTTGTGCAACTGTAGATTCCACCCGCTTAGGATTATAGGCAATGAAGCAGTGGTGTTAGATGAGGGATGAGGCACATCCGCTGTTGACGAAGCAATGCATGTGCTAGTCGAGTGACCTAGTAATTTACAATCCACACAATACAGAGAAAGCCGCTCATATTCCACAGGTTGGAAAAAATGATAATCATCACTTTGAATGTATAATCTCTGAGGTAGCTCCTGAGAAACATCCATCTCAATACGTACTCGTGCAACAAAAGGTTGCAGAAGCTGAATGGTTGCTGAATCAGCCTTTAATGGCGTGCCAATCATTTTGGCGATGTCAAATATTGCCTACTGCTTATGAAGATATATTGGAAGACCCGCAATGATACCCTAATACCGTCCATGTTTGACGTGAGAAGCATATATAACAACTAGCCTCCGAATCAAATTGCAGCAGAATATGAGTGGCGTCTAAAAAAGTGATTTGATCGCAACCTGAAAACCAATCTTCTCAAAGCATTTACTTATGGCGTCAACTTTGGGACGACCATACCAAAATGTCCCTACTAGGCAGTGTTTAAAAGAATCTGCTAGAATCGTTACCTCCTCGCGAGTGAATTTGATTGTAGGAACGCCTTTAAACCTAGTTATCTCACGAGAAGGCAGAGATGGAGCAGCCGCCTTTACCACAGACACAAAGGATCGCTGATGATCCATTACAATATTACGACTATATTTTGATTGCAACCTAGAACGAACTCAAAAAATCCAAAACAGCAAATTGAGAAATAAAGAATGCAAATACCAATAGCGAAATTGAGAAAGCAATGGCACCGGAAGATCGTCATCGCGCCGCCAGTCGTTTTTGCCGTCGCCAGAAAGATGCCATTTTTTATGTATAAAAATAAGTATCCACTCTATGTTATACGTATATATATGTCAAATTTTTAAAAAATATGTATTTACTTTATGTTATGGTCATATATAAGTATGATGAAGAAAAAGATATTATGATGGTGTATATATATGACACACGGCCACAACTACAATTTTTTTAAGGAAAATGATTATTTTATAGTTTAATGATGCATATATGTAAAATGTGTAAATAGGTATATACTTGTAAACATATATACATATATACACGACTAAGATTATAATGTAAGGTTTAGATCAATATTTGTATGTTCTAAGTACATATATGTATTATGTGGGGAAATATAAGTACGTCGATATACATACATATATATATATATATATATATATATATATATATATATATATATATATATATATATATATATATATATATATATATATATATATATATATATAATTCCTCCTTTCTCTTTGCTGGCGGCGCTCAATCAGCGGCGGTAGGCTTATGCCTTCTGCAGCCATTCTCCGCCTTCTACCGATCGTCTTCTTCCTTCTTCTGATTCTTTTTCCACAATGTTGAACTCACATCCCTCCGCCAACCTCCAGACACAGCAAGCGAGAGCGGTTTCGGCGCTGCAACGATCATACACCTCTCCTTTCTAATCATCAGAAACTCAAATCCTCCCGAAACCAATATCCAAATATAAGTGCAGCCCTATGATTGAGTTTACAGCGGGAGAAATACAATCTTTGGCTGTCCCATACAGATATTCATTGGTAGAAACTTTTTGGTATGGTCGTCCTCCGATAGCGACCATCAGATCAGCGATCTATCGTATAGGGTTCACAGGGGCTGTTAAGATTGGACTACTTGACGCAAAGCATGTGATCCTCCACTTTGATCATGAGAAAGATTATATGCGCTGCTTTTCACTGCAAAGTTGGACAATATCTGGCAAGCACATGAGAGTTACGAAGTGAACGCCGGATTATGATCCGGCAGTTGAGGTGCCCATTGTGCCTGTTTGGGTTTCGTTTCCAGGGTTGCCAATCCACTTCCACAGATAGGATGCTCTTTTTCATATTGCGCGTATGATTGGCACACCAATGAAATTTGATGCGGCCACCACTACAGTTACCCGTCCTTCGGTAGCAAGAGTGTGCATTGAGATTGACGTATCACACGACCTACCTCGTCGTGTCTTTATTCAGGGACTATCCAAAGTGATCCAACAATTAGTTGAATATGAGGACTTGCCTAAGTATTGCACAGCATGTTTTCGACTTGGTCATGACGCGACAGACTATGGAAAACAGCCCTTTGCAGATATAATGGCTCAATCTGAACCACCACAAAATAAGCATTCAGATCTACGAAGTAAGGACACCCAAGAAGAATGCTCCAGAGACAACAATTTAATTAAAGGCTGCAACAGATCCATCTTCTAATCCAGAATTTTACAACGTTGACCCGCCGCAGGATATTCCGGCCTCACCATTGGTACCATCTCCTGATATTTGTCCAATTACAGTGTCCAACGCTCAAAATTTAGAGTGTCTCCGAGGCTTTGTTGACTGCATGTTGGGGGATACATCACAGCCAAAAGAAGATGCATATTCAGCATCTGATAGTGAATTGACTATCCCACATCTCCTGGATCCTCAAGACAGACATATATACGATTCCATGACAAAAGAATTTCAAGCAATTTTTGTTGATAATAGCCAGTGTGTTGGAGATCAACAAACACATCATGAACTGCATGAGGATGCGCCACCCTCACGCATTATGCGTCGATCGCAACACGCATCACTCCCTTCCCCAAGATTAACCAGGTTACACGCAGCCCATCTCTCTAATTCCTTTGATGTTTTATCACAATGAAGATTTTAATATGGAATGTGCGAGGTATTCGAACCTCAGAGTCCAGAGTTCAGTCGTTAATTCGGCGCTATAATTTGCATTTGATCGTTATCATAGAACCAAAGTCACGTGTCTCTTCTTTGTTGACTTATCATCTAAAGTTTGGTTTTACGAAACCTGTGTCTGATACTGACAATAATATTTGGTTTTTTTGAGGGATTCATTGTTTTCATTAGAGGATGAATGCGCTGGAATCCAAAATCACTCGCTCAAGCTTAAGTGGTTAGCCACAGGAGATATTTTCTGGTTCACTGCGGTTTATGGCTTGCATACAGTCATTACTCGTCGTCCACTGTGGGCTGACTTAAATTAGTTGTATACGTCACTGGATAGCCCTTGGCTATTAGGTGGAGATTTTAACACCTTTCTATCGTTAAATGAGCATAAGGGCCGTTCTACTCCATCCTTGTGATCTTTGCAGGATTTCAATGAGATAATCGTTGCATGTTCCCAACAAGCAGTTCCATATTGAGGATCCATATTTACATGGAGTGATGGACGCAATTTGGGTCGGCTCTGGTGTCGGTTAGACAGATACTTATGCTCATTATATTTTGTGGACTTATTCTCGACAATTTACAGTGAATATCTTAATCGTGCTACGTCTGATCACTCGCCCATTCTTTTGCATTGTGACCATGATACACCGCATACTTCTGCGAGTTTTCAATATATTGATGCATGGGTAACACATCTGGATTTGGACAATCTGGTTCGCAATCTATGGGGATCATTTCCTACAATTGGGGGCATGTGGGTTTTTTCGGACAAATTGCGTAGGCTCAAAATTTCATCTTCGTCGATGGAATAAGGAGGTCTTTAGAAATATTTTTGACGCAGTAGCAGTAGCAGAAGAGGAGGTTACATGATATGAACATGCTTATGATATTTCTGGGGCTGGAAACGACCGCGAGAGGTATCATCACAGCATTGCTAAACATCGGTTGGCACAAACACGGGTACTGATGCATTAGAAGCAAAAGGCGAACGTGAAGTGGCTTCAAGAAGGTGATGCAAACACCTCCTTTTATCATCAAACTGTTAAAGATTTACGCTGCCGCCAAATTATACGGAAAATCAACCGGGAAGACGGGGCAGAATGCACTTCTTATGCAGACATGAAGGAGGAAGCAGTTGCCTATTTCCAGCATCTATTCTCGGATGAACAATTAGGAGATACCGAGCCCATATTACAGCATATAACTTGCGGCATGGGAGAAGGATAATATGGCATTGCTGGCTATGCCACAACTGCAGGAGGTCAAACAAGCCGTATGGGATCTTAGTCCTTCAAGTGCCGCTGGCCCATACGGATATCCTAGTTCTTTCTATAGATATTTTGGACAACCATTGCAGACAACGTGTTAAAGGTTGTCCAAGAGTTTTTATTGGGTGTTCGAGTTCCCTCGCAGTTAGCTGCAGTGATGATTACTCTGATCCTAAAAATGCCAACCCCACAAACTTTTGCAGATTTTCACCCTATATGTTTAGCAAACTTCATGTCTAAGGTAATCACACATCTTATCTCCACCCGCCCCTCTAGTCTCTTGCCATGGTTAATATCGCAGGAACAGGCCGGTTTCATGGTTGGACGAGGAATCACAGAACAAATTCTCTTAGCACAGGAGATGATTCATGCTATTGATCGAACCTCGTGTTGGGGCAATGTTATGGTTAAATTAGACATGGCGAAGGCTTTTGATTGAGTCAGTTGGACTTATCTGGAGCAGATTATGCTTAAAATGGGTTTTCACCCAAGGTTTGTGCGTATTGTGCTGAATACTCTTCGTGCCACTTGCTGCTCGGTTATTATTAATGGTAAATCGGTCGGTTTCTTTTCGGTAAGTAGTGGAGTTAAACAAGGGGACCGTTGTCACCTTTTCTATTTACTCTGGCATCTGAGGGCTTCTCTCATGGCTTAAAAGCCATGATGCAATCAGGCTCACTACGAAGATTTAATGCAGGCAGAATCCCGGTAGTTTCTCATTTGGGATTTGCTGATGACTTGTTAATTTTTCTTAATGGATCGAATAGAAATTTAGTTAAATTTCAGGATTTTTTGTTGGCTTATCAAAGAGCATCCGGAAAACTCATCAATTATCATAAAAGCCAAGTTGTAGTAGGGGCTTCAGCTAATGGACACAATGCATCTCAAATATTAGGCAGGCGGCTTGCTTATTTGCCCATCAAATATCTGGGTTCTTTCCTATATAAAGGAGTCAATAAGGCTTTTTATTGTGCGCCTATTTTACAACATTTCGACTCAAAAATAAATGGATGGTCATCAAAGCTGCTCTCTATGGCGGGAAGACTTGTTTTAATACGGCATGTTCTCAATACCATACCTATACACATTATCGCCAATTCTCGTTTGCCCCAAGGTATCATTGCAGTGTAAGCAGGAAAATGGCAAAGTTTCTTTGGAATGATCAACATCATTGGGTATCATGGGATACTGTCTGCACTTCAACAGAATCAGGGGGTCTGGGGCTGTGCGGTCTATCTTATTTGCAGAAGGCATATGATTGCCAACTATGGTGGAAATATCATCATGATAACTCGTTTTGGGTGCTCTACTGCAGGCGAAAATATGGTTTGCAATCAACGATGTACTCTCATATTTATGATTCGCCAGGTTGGAAACGTATTTGTCGTGTAAATGAATTCATGCAAACAAAGACAGAAACAACCCATTTGGTACTACACTGGATGCCAGATCCACATGGCCAGTTCTCAATCAAGTTATGGTATCTCGAAGTTGCACAACCAGAGGTTTCATTCCCTTATTCAAAGTATATATGGTGGCCTAACACGCATCCTAGCATGCGTATTTTCTTGTGGAGATTATGGACATGCTCGCTCCCGCTAGTTGATCATGTGCTGTTGTACCCCACCAAAAATAGTACTATGCCAGAGACTAGTATGAAGTGACGCATTGAAACATTATTTCTGAAGAAGAACATTTTTTAAGCTTTATCAATGTCTATTTAATATTGAAGGGAAATAGTGTACTACCTCAAGTATGAATTACGAAGCATGTGAGATGACAATCTTACCCTCCCTAGATTTTTCATAATCTCGGCCATAAGGGTATTGGGGGTATTAAAAACAGGGTTCTTTTACTACAAGCAACAAACCCTTAGTAGTCTTAGTAAAAGAAAGCATGAAAAGTTCATGCTAGCATTTAATGTCCTACTAAATGGTGTTAAAAAGTAAAAAGAGGAAAAGTATTATTTTCCCCCCACCAAGCCGCCGGATAAGGAGTTAAGGGGGAAGCCACCCTTTGTTAAAAAGGCCAACTACACACCTTAATTGCTTACTAAAGCAATACTAGAAAATAGTTATGCATGGTGTGGTCACAATATGATATTAAAGGATGGGTAACTCACTAGAGTTTCCATTTAGGAACGTGGGATACATGGAATTAGGGAGTTAGGGATCAAATTTTTTACTTTTAACATTTTCTTCAACTACCTAGTAGTTTATTTCATTAAGCACTCCTAAAAGTGACTCAAGCATGAGGGAGCCTACTAAATGTACCCTAACCGCCGGTTGAACCATGGGTAGTCCATGGTAACTCCTTAAACTACCATAGTAACTTTCTAAAAAGTAACTTAAGGAATGAGAAGGAATAAAGCAATTAAGGAGTAAATGAGCTTGGGGATCAACCCCTTAACCGTCGGCTATTCCCTTGGGGTAAGCCAAGTGGACTTCATCACTAGCTTTGTGTCACTTTTGGTCTAATAACTTCAATTTTGTGGAAAGTATGTTTACATATATATATATATATATATATATATATATATATATATATATATATATATTCATATAAGAATGTTTTTATTGAAAAACCTCACTTGTGGCAGAGGAAAACCATATTACAAGAGTCAGAGTACAAAAATAAATGATACAAAAAGCTAATGATGACGCATCGCCAGTCATATACGATATGCCGCATTAAAACCTTTCCAAGTAAAACCACCCTTGTGGATAAAACCTTGACGAAGGAAAAAAGCGTACATATTTATATGGCTGGGAATAGCGTCGAACATAAATGTAAAGGAAAAAATAGAAGATTGTGTGGGGGGGAGACATCCCGAAGCCTCCCGTATTTTCGAAGTTGACGTAGCACCAATGCTGACTGATGCTGTGTTGAGTGTATCTCGATAGTGGCATAAAGCATCCGTGTCCTTGTATCTCGAACGTACGGGGTAACCGCCATGGTTGATCCGTGTATCTCGTGATGAATGGAAATGTAGTTAGGAGTGACGAATGGCAAATAGAAATGCATGAAATAAATATAACCAGAACGTACCAAAGTCGTCTTGGGTCAAATCGAAACCAAGACGACGCATTTTGATGATTGCCACTGGTGTAGATGTTGCCTTGACATGTGATGTAGATACTCTTCGCTTGGCACCACCATTAGTTGGCCACCATGTCCAAACAATCGTAGTCGCAAGTAGCAAACAGAAATGAGTGTAGCAAAAATTGGCACAAAGGCTATCAATCATAAATAACAAAAACAGGAAAAGAGTACGCACCCATGTTGTCTGTGTCATAGAACACAGACAACGATAAAAAGATTTGGTCGTCATGTATTAAGCTCTGAATGTAGGCAGTTGATGATCCGTGATTATTGCTCCGCGTACTTCACATGGTAGTTGTTGAGATGAACTGTAGACTGTCATGCCTGCTGATCTGTAGCCGTATCTTGCGAGCCTATGTGCTGCTAAATTTGCCTCACGTGGACAAAATTGAACTGTTGTGCAGTTTAGACTGAGGAATTGTGATGCGCATGTGATGTCTAGTGCCAAGGAACCTGTTAGTTGTCGATTACTGTCCAGCAGCGTGATCATATTTTGACAATCCGTTTCCACCACTAAACCATCATAATGCTGTGAAAAAAACATTAACGCCACCGTCATAGCATGAATTTCTGCCCGCAGCGGCCGTAAGGAAGGCAATGGGAAGCAGATAGCTAAGTGAAATAAGCCATGGGCTGTTCGAAGTATGGCTCCTCCTACCGACGTTTGTTTTCCTATCGCAACGTCAACGTTAAGTTTTAGATTACCTGAGGGCGGACATTGCCATCTAACGATCACTAGTCTCTTCATGCGCAAGGGCGGGGAGAATCGCTGAGCAATAAGGTGTGGGATAGCCTGTGCAAATCTTTTCCCATTGATTGAAGAGCACCATGTATACATCGAGTCCTTGATCCGTGCATACAACCTCTCATAGCCGAAAAGTTCTTCACTGAATCTACATGCTGCATACATTTTCCATATTTCCCACACAACAAGAGATGGAACGATCGAACTGAGTTGCCCAGGCATAGTTGTTTGGGATGATATACGCCACCAACGGAGTAAATGAGCCTTAATGGTGGAGGAGTGTGGCATTGGCCCAGAGAATGTAATAGATATGTCCACCCAAAGAGGCCGAATGAAAGAGCAATGCAGAAACACATGGTCTTGATTATCATGATGTTGGCGACAGAAAACACATTGCGAGGGATAGGCCACCAGCCAATTGCGAAAGTTATCCACCATGGGAAGAGAGCGTGACCAAAGGCGCCAAAAAAATATTTTTTGAACTGGATGCGTGTGCCTCCACCAAATATACCGTGACTCTAACTTTGGTTCTTCATGAGGAGCTATCAGCGAGCAGGCTGTTCGAACTAAAAATTGGCCATTTTCCTCTGGAGCCCAATGTAACATATCATGAGAGGTGTAGGTATGCATCTCCATGTACTCATTTATTTTACAAATGCGTTTCCATGTTGGAGAATCGTATATATGCGAGTATATAGACTGACGCCGACCGTATTTTGTTCTACAAAATTCTGCCCACAATGTGATGGAGTGAATATATTTCCACCATATTTGACAATCATATGCTTTTCGAATGTGCGAAAGGTGTCGGATGCCTAGGCCACCAAATTCAACTGGCCGACACACTGAAGGCCAGGATTGCCAATGATGTCGTCCTTTCCAAAGAAAAGAGGCCATTTTCTGGTTTAAAATGTGGACTACCCCTTTTGGTAATCGGGAGCTGGCTATGAGATGTATAGGCAACGTGTTGAGTACATGTTTAATGAGAATAAGTCTCCCCGCCATGGATAAGAAAGCAGTCGACCATGATGATAATTTAGCGTCAAAATGGTTGAGAAGAGCATTACAGTACCTGGCTTTATTTATCCCCTTATGCAAGAAAGAGCCCAAATATTTGATAGGTAGCGATATAGACCTCATGCCCAAAGATGCTGTTGATGCCGAGGCCGATACACCTTGACCAGCGACAAATTGACTTTTGTGATAGTTAACCAACTGCCCAGAAGCCTGTTGGTATGTGTCTAAGAATGTGTTAAATTTTGCTAAGTTGCATGGGGAACCATTAAGAAAAATTAATAAGTCATCTGCAAAACCCAGATGCAAAACGCAAGGCGCACGACTTGCCTTGAAGCCAACTATACTTCCCGTGCATATGTGATAATTTAGCCCTCGTGTAAATCCTTCGGATGATATGATGAATAGTAGTGGTGATAAGGGGTCTCCCTGTTTAACACCTCTACCAATGGAGAATGATTCTGTAAGACAACCGTTTAGAAGAATTGAACACCTTGTGTCGCTCAAATTGTTTATTATAATGCGGACTAAACAATCATCCATACCCATGTGTGGAAGGAGTTGTTGAAGATACCTCCAACTAACCCGATCAAATGCCTTAGCCATGTCCAATTTGATAATAATCTGTCCTCCTCTTGTTCGCTTATCCAAGACATGTGCCATCTCTTGCGCTAATTACACTTGTTCTGTAATATCCCTACCCTTCATGAAACCTGCTTGTTCTGGGGAGATAATTTTTGGCAATATTCTGCCCAGCCGCATTGCTAACAATCGGGTGATGGTCTTGGAAATGAAATTTGTAAGACATATAGGACGATAGTCCGCAAACGTTTGGGGGTTATTTACCTTCGGTATAAGAATGATGGAAGCTGCTGCCACTGCCCTTGGCATGCAGATACCCAAATAAAATTCTTGAACTGCTTTGTGCACGTCATACTGTATCACTTGCAAAAAATTCCTGTAGAAAGACCCCGGATAGCCATCCGGACCAGCAGCACTTGATGGGCTGAGATCCCAAACTGCTGCCTTAACTTCGGCTAGTAGAGGAATAGCGCACACACTTATAATTTCGGCCATGAGGCCTTATTAAGCTAATAATGGCTTCAAGACTCTTCATGCACCCCAAAAAGTAAACCATGGGTAAGCCTTAAATGAGTTTCATAATGATGTCCATGCACATGAGAAATCTTCCCCTTCCTTCATAATTGAAACCGCCGGCTATGCCCTAACCAAGAGGCTTCTTTCTTCTTTTAATAAAAAGCCTCTTAATCCATCTTTATCCCACTAACCATCCAAGGAATTACCATATAGCAAGAGTCTTTCCCCTCTCTTCTCCTCAAGGCACACGGCCAACTTGAGCCAAGAAGATTTAAGACTCATCCAAGTTCAAGTTTGGCTTAGGTGAGTATATCCTAAACTCCTTAAGAGAATTCTATATCTTACATAATGGATCTCACAAGGAATCTTCTTGTGGAAACCGTGACCTCCAAGAGGTCACTAGGTGAAGATTTTCAAAGTGCTAAGGGAGATTAGTTCTTGGTGGGTCAGAATCGTCTAAACCTCCATTCAAGATTCAATTTGGTAAGACCATCTAGCCTCAAACTAATATGTATTGTGTATTTAAAATAGTGGCTAACAAATATTCCTACCCCTAAAACTGTGTATGATAGGAAGGGGTGGAAGGAAGCATTTCTTGTTTCAACAAGTTCAAGCAAGATCTAAGATCCAAGAAGGCAAGTACACTATAAATACTTTTGACTTATGTGTGAAAGTATATGCTTGAATGTCTAGATCTTAGTAAGATTTAATCTTAGATGGAAAGTTTTAAGCTTGAAGCATGAAAGTTTAGTGTTTCTTAAGAAATGTGACTTGCATGTGGGAGATTCCTTCAAAGATGAGTTCTTTGCCTCCTTAGAATATAAATGAGTTTCATGTCTAAGATAAAAGTTGTAAAATTTCTCTTTGTTACTGTGTAAAGGGGGACGGTCGAAAGATAAAGTAGGATGGACAATGATTTTGTGAAAGAGTATGTATTGTGGGGTAAAGGATACATAGAAGTTGTATGTTAGATGTTTTTATGACTTAGGTGTTTTATATTCATTGTGAAAATAAAGTATGAGCCCTTACATGTGTAAGAAGCGGGCTGATTTTGGGGGTATGGAGCATACAAATTAGATATGCCAAGGATAGACTTGATTATGTACAAAATGTGCAACATCAAGGTGTGTTATGTGTAATTTCCGAAACTGTTTTGAATGGATTTGTATGTGGCTTTTAGAATTTATTAGAACCTGAAATGTTTAGGTTAAAGGTGTATGTGATGGTTGGTAAGCCATTTTTAAGAATAATTTTAGTGGGTACACTTTTAGCAAGTAAAGTGACGAAGGGGTAAAATTACTGGTACAGGACAGAATTATGTAACGTTTTGTATGGCCTGGAAATAAATCTTAGAAGCGTTCAAATTAGCTGATTTTTGGCATGGTGTTAGCCTTATGTGTTTAGTAAATATGAGAGTTGGAATTTTGGTAAAAGAAGTTATGGTTTATCCTTAACAGAATATTTAGTAAAACTTGCCAGGCTGAAATTACTGGAACTGGACAGAATTAAGTGACGTGTTGGTTGACCCAAAAATGGACCTTAGAAACATGTAAATGGGCTGATATTTGGTAGGATGCTAGGTTTATGTGTTTACTAAGTTTGAGAGTTGGAATTTTGGAAAAAGGACTTACAGTTTAG
The DNA here is from genome assembly GCA_036186865.1 of Eustoma russellianum. NCBI lineage: Eukaryota > Viridiplantae > Streptophyta > Magnoliopsida > Gentianales > Gentianaceae > Eustoma > Eustoma russellianum. Next base: position 20,976,182 of record AP025051.1, read on the forward strand.
CCACAATAAAATTTGTAGTAAACCTGGTCACTCCAGAATCAGCATGAAACCGTTTTTGGGAAAGTAAGTAAATGACCCCTTTAAACTTATTGAATTGCTCTGGAATTTTTATGGTAATTACTTAGGACATAGATGAGCATGTCCATGAAAATCCATCAGCTTGAAATTATTGTTTTAAAGGTTAACTATTGAAATTAAGTTGGCACCACTAAACCGGAAAACTGGGCAGAATTACGGAATGAGTTGGGAGGCTTCGTTTTGGGGATTTAGACTTGTTCGTACGGTTTGGGCTTATGAGAATTAATCCTTGGTATGTCTGCAATGTTTTCCAGGTATGGGCCCAAATCAAATAATACTTAATGGGCTGGAAGATGGGTAAAAGAAGGGTACTGCACTGCTGAATTCTGCAGTACTCTGTTTGGTAATTTAATGATTTGAGGGTTCTCTACGACTTGACTCGTTACGTAAATTTTATGACAAGTAAACAAGATACCCTTATGCATACGTGTGTCAAGAGACCATGAAAATAGGCCGAATTATAAGGTTTTGAGGCCGCGCTAACAAAACGTTAATTCTGGAAATTTTTCCAGCTTGAAGAATAAGACCATACTTGTATGTATGTGATGCATTTTGCCACGAATTGCATAGTGCACGTCATACATTGCATCATCGTCATTTACATTATTTATGAAACTGATTTTATGTCAAAGAAGGATGAAAATGCGTTTTTAAAGAAAAGATTCAGTTTTTAAAAAGAACGCTTTCCATTGGTACCATTTATTTCTGGCCAGCTTAACCCGCCCAGATCCGAGGTTAATTGATCTGATGATTACGACCGTACAGGCCCGGAAAGAATAGACCTAATTATGATGATTATGACCATTCGGGCCCATAGACCTGATTATGACGATTATGACCATACAGGCCCGGAGAGAATAGACCTGATGACTATGATTGATGATATGACCGTTTTCGGATCCGGAAATAATAGATTCGAAGGAATGAGCATGACCGCCTCAGATTCGGATATAATAGATCTGAATACTCACTTGTTTTTATTGACAATGATGTTTTGAAAGAAAGAATGAACGAATTGTTCTTATTTTATCATATTGCATACCATGCGCATATTCATACATATTGCACTTAATGGCTATTCGTGTGTTTGGTATATAGCTACTTAGACTAGTCTGTTATGACTTGCTATTCCCTAAGTTATGATTTTAACTCTTATGACATATAAGTTGTGATCTTATTACTAACGGATATTGGATGGATAATCAGGTATGTTACAAACCAAAATTTTGGGGTTTTGGTTCTTGTGAGTAGTTTCTATTTAATTCATGATTATTTATGGTTTACTTGCTGGTGACGTTGTCACTCACCCCTTATTTTTCCTCCCAGAAACCCCAGGAAATAGGGTCGAGTGGATCGAGGATGAGCCTAAGGTTCCCTATCCGTAGAAGAGCGAAGGAAGGACGGCTTAAGGGTTTTGTTATGATGGTCATGTTGATGGACTTCTTAGGAACTTATGATGGGAACATTGATTTTCGGATTTCCTTATTTTGCGAACATGTTTGTAAGACTTATGACGGATGTTTAGACTCTTTTATTTTAAAAGTTTTTATTCTGCCTCGGTTTTGCTTACCGTTGATGTGTAAGCAGGAAGGTCCACATAATTTGTTATGGACTACGACATATTATGGATTGACGCCTGGTACTCTCCGTAGTGAAGTACGTCGGGCGCACCGTATCCGGCTAGGCCAAGGTGCGGGGTGCTACATGTGGTATCAGAGCCGGGGCTCTAGATCCGGGCAGAATATAGAATTAAGTTATGATTTTAGAAATCTAAGCTTGACTTTAGATCTAAGTCACAATCCTAGAAAGAGAGTTGACCTTAGACTAGGATGACTTAGACTAGAAATTAGGGTTTGGACCTGGTGATAAAGCCCTAGTCGATGACATTTTATAGAATTTAATTTGTATCGTATCTGCTTGCATGCCCACTTGGAATTTTAATTGGATTACGAATTAAATTTTGTCGCTTATCTCGGTATGTCAACTTCGAATAAAACCGACACTACGTGGTGCAAATGACATCACAGTCCGGTAAACTGACATCATCACTGTCACCCTCGGGAAGCAGTGGGTTCTACTATCGGTAGTTAGTTAAAGCACATGTTTCGAGATTTGGCAGAGAGTCTAGCTCGGAAGAAGCAGAAGAATGGGCAAATGAAGTCGAAAGTAGCCTTTTGCTGATTCGGGTGCCGGATGAGATAAGGGCACAAATTGTCTGGCCATTTCTGATTGGTAAGGCCAGCCAGTGGTGGAGGACCAGTATCCAGCCACTGCCTCGACCGATAACTTGGGCAAAATTTCTAGAAGAATTTTGTGAGTTCTTTCTCTCTCCGGACATGATCATGAGGAGGATTGAGGAATTTGATACATTAAGACAAGAGCCAGACACTACTGTTTCAGAATACGCTCATCGGTTCAACACATTGGGACGGTACATTCCTTGGATTATGGAAGATGGAAAGTATAAGGTGATCAGATTCATGCGCGGTTTAGACCCCCAGGTCAAGATTCGGTTGGTCAAGGCATATTCAAGATTTTTTGATGAATTATTGGAGTACTGCTATAGAGCAGAACACGATAATAAGATAACAGAGAACGAAATAAGAGATTTAATGAGCGAAATAAGAAACGAGGTAGAAGGTGGCAGCCATATTCATATAAGACTAACAACAAGACCAACAGAAACACCAATCTAGACCAAAGAAATATTGATCCCGGAATCTCTGAAACATCCAAACCGTAATAGGTACCTCTGACTATCCAACTTAAATACAAAGTACCTATGTTTTACTTTGCTTATTTCCCAAGTATGAATGGTCATAGAGCGATGTGGTAAGGAACCTTGAGGAAAGATTTCTACACAATCAGTGGTAAGTGGACAAGGAAGACAACTAGGGTAGCACAACTAGAGCATGAAAACTAGAATACGTTACAAAGTTTTGGGTCCTCAACAATCAGGTAAGTACCCGGATAAATAGAGCTCAATAAGACTACAATAAAGAATAGGTACCCGCTACTTAAGATCGATGATTTATTTGACCCACTTCAGGTAAACATCTAATGAGTTGTATATGGACAGGAAGACATGAAATTATTAGTCATTCTGCATGTAGGTATTCCTTAAGGGTGAATTCATAGAAATGATGTAAGATAATGAAATATGTGGGGGAGGAAACGTCACAAGGCCATTAGAGTGGTCGGATATGATATTTATGATATGATTGGGCGTAGGTCCAGAATTATAAGTTGGGATTATCTAACACACTCAAGCAGTGACGTTACGATTTAGCGGGACCTTGCGTAGCATAAGATTTCGAATAATTTTTAAAGAATGATACTCTTATTCATTTTGTGCCATGAAAGAGAAATCACAGATTTTATGGGGAATGAGGAATATTTGAGATATCATGAAGGGACATAAGTTTTAAAGAAGGAACAGCAATTCTAGTTCGATTGTTACGTGATGGACGAACTGGGAATACCTGGTGAAGGATTGAGTTCACCAGGCTATGAAGGTACATTATCAGATAGATATACAGGTCATCGTATGTCTAAGTTATTCGGATGTGGTTATATACATTATTAACCCTAGAATGAATATTGTTATCGATACATAGAATCAAGATTAGAGGTGCATAAGATAAGAGAAGGGCGGTGATAATGCTTTTAGAGAATAAAGGATAAGTCCTGACGTAATCTTTAAGATAGGCTGAACAAAGTGGTTCTAAGAGGATTAAAATGATATTTTTATTTGATCTTATGTATCAGAAGGTGAAGACAGAGAATTAGAGGCCCACCAGATTGTTATACACTTTCTTAAGTTCCGGATGGTAGGGGGATTACATCCCTATAGATTTTTACGACCAACCTGCCAAGGGCAAAATGGACAGGATGCCAGTAAGGCCATCATAGTGTTTGATGAAATTCGCCCATACCCTGGCCTCTTATAAAGCATTATGGGGAGGGAGGAAGTGGCCATGATAGGAGCAGAGATAGGATTAACGAAAACGACGACCACAGAAATTTCTGACAAGAAAGAAAATGATTCTTAAAAGCACCACTGATGAAACCACTTGAGGTACATAAAGAAACATGAAAGCTTATACCACAAAACTTCCAGTTTCAAGGACGAAACTTATAAAAAGGGGGGAGGATGTTATACCCCACCAAAAATAGTACTATGCCAGAGACTAGTATGAAGTGACGCATTGAAACGTTATTTCTGAAGAAGAACATTTTTTAAGCTTTATCAACGTCTATTTAATATTAAAGGGAAATAGTGTACTACCTCAAGTATGAATTACGAAGCATGTGAGATGACAATCTTACCCTCCCTAGATTTTTCATAATCTCGGACATATGGGTATTGGGGGTATTAAAAACAGGGTTCTCTTACTACAAGCAACAAACCCTTAGTAGTCTTAGTAAAAGAAAGCATGAAAAGTTCATGCTAGCATTCAATGTCTTACTAAATGGGGTTAAAAAGTAAAAAGAGGAAAAGTATTATTTTCCCCCCACCAAGCCGCCGGATAAGGAGTTAAGGGGGAAGCCACCCTTTGTTAAAAAGGCCAACTACACACCTTAATTGCTTACTAAAGCAATACTAGAAAATAGTTATGCATGGTGTGGTCACAATATGATATTATAAGGATGGGTAACTCACTAGAATTTCCATTTAGGAACATAGGATACATGGAAATTAGGGAGTTAGGGATCAAATTTTACTGTTAACATTTTCTTCGACTACCTAGTAGTTTATTTCATTAAACACTCCTAAGAGTGACTCAAGCATGAGGGAGCCTACTAAATGTACCCTAACCGCCGGTTGAACCATGGGTAGTCCATGGTAACTCCTTAAACCACCATAGTAACTTTCTAAAAAGTAACTTAAGGAATGAGAAGGAATTAAGGAATTAAGGAGTAAATGAGCTTGGGGATCAACCCCTTAACCGCCGGCTATTCCCTTGGGGTAAGCTAAGAGGACTTCATCACTAGCTTTGGTCACTTTTGGTCTAATAACTTCAATTTTGTGGAAAGTATGTTTACATGTTATATATATATACGTAGTATTAGAAATACATATATAGATATGGTGTATATATATATATATATATATATATATATATATATATATATATATATATATAGATTTCGGCCTATGGTGTAATAGTGGCCAAAAGGACCTTAGTCCCATGAAAAGTGTATTTAAAGGATAATAGTTGAAAATACACTCTAAAATATGTATAGTATGTAAATTAAGATATGAAAATGAGTAAGCTATGATAATTGATAAAATGCAATAGAATTGAACTCATATATGTATAAGTGCACACACTTATAATTTCGGCCATGAGGCCTTATTGAGCTAATGATGGCTTCAAGACTCTTCATGCACCCCAAAAAGTAAACCATGGTTAAGCCTTAAATGAGTTTCATAATGATGTCCATGCACATGAGAAATCTTCCCCTTCATAATTGAAACCGCCGGCTATGCACTAACCAAGAGGCTTCTTTCTTCTTTTAATAAAAAGCCTCTTAATCCGTCTTTATCCCACTAACAATCCAAGGAATTACCATATAGCAAGAGTCTTTCCCCTCTCTTCCCCTCAAGGCACACGGCCAACTTGAGCCAAGAAGATTTAAGACTCATCCAAGTTCAAGTTTGGCTTAGGTGAGTATATCCTAAACTCCTTAAGAGAATTCTATATCTTACATAGTGGAGCTCACAAGGAATCTTCTTGTGGAAACCGTGACCTCCAAGAGGTCACTAGGTGAAGATTTTCAAAGTGCTAAGGGAGATTAGTTCTTGGTGGGTTAGAATCGTCTCAACCTCCATTCAAGATTCAATTTGGTAAGACCATCTAGCCTCAAACTAATATGTATTGTGTATTTAAAATAGTGGCTAACAAATATTCCTACCCCTAAAACCGTGTATGATAGGAAGGGGTGGAAGGAAGCATTTTTTGTTTCAACAAGTTCAAGCAAGATCTAAGATCCAAGAAGGCAAGTACACTATAAATACTTTTTTGTTATGTGTGAAAGTATATGCTTGAATGTCTAGCTCTTAGTAAGATTTAATCTTAGATGGAAAGTGTTAAGCTTGAAGCATGAAAGTTTAGTGTTTCTTAAGAAATGTGACTTGCATGTGGGAGATTCCTTCAAAGATGAGTTCTTTGCCTCCTTAGAATATAAATGAGTTGCATGTCTAAGATAAAAGTGGTAAAATTTCTCCTTGTTACCGTGTAAAGGGGGACGGTCGAAAGATGAAGTAGGATGGACAATGATTATGTGAAAGAGTATGTATTGTGGGGGTAAAGGACACATAGAAGTTGTATGTTTAGATGTTTTTATGACTTGGGTGTTTTATGTTCATTGTGAAAATAAAGTATGAGCCCTTACATGTGTAAGAAGCGGGCTGATTTTGGGGGTATGGAGCATACAAATTAGATATGCCAAGGATAGACTTGATTATGTACAAAATGTGCAACATCAAGGTTTGTTATGTGTAATTTTCGAAACTGTTTTGAATGGATTTGTATGTGGCTTTTAGAATTTATTAGAACCTGAAATGTTTAGGTTAAAGGTGTATGTGATGGTTGGTAAACCATTTTTATGAATAATTTTAGTGGGTACACTTTTAGCAAGTAAAGTGACAAAGGGGTAAAATTAATGGTACAGGACAGAATTATGTAATGTTTTGTATGGCCTGGAAATAAATCTTAGAAGTGTTCAAATTAGCTGCTTTTTGGCATGGTGTTATCCTTATCTGTGTAGTAAATGAGAGTTGGAATTTTGGTAAAAGAAGTTATGGTTTATCCTTAATAGAATGTTTAGTAAAACTGGCCAGACTGAAATTACTGGAACTGGACAGAATTAAGTGACGTGTTGGTTGACTCGAAAATGGACCTTAGAAACATGTAAATGGGCTGATTTTTGGTAGGATGCTAGCTTTATGTGTTTACTAAGTTTTAGAGTTGGAATTTTGGAAAAAGGACTTACAGTTTAGCCACAATAAAATTTGTAGTAAAACTGGTCACTCTAGAATCAGCATGAAACTGTTTTTGGTAAAGTAAATGACACCTTTAAAGTTATTGAATTGCTCTGGAATTTTTATGGTAATTACTTAGGACATAGATGAGCATGTCCATGAAAATTAATCAGTTTGAAATTATTGTTTTAAGGGGTAACTATTGAAATTAAGTTGGCACCAATAAACAGGAAAACTGGGCAGAATTACGGAATGAGTTGGGAGGCTTCGTTTTGGGGATTTAGACTTGTTTGTATGGTTTGGGATTATGAGCATTAATCCTTGGTATATCTGCAATGTTTTCCAGGTATGGGCCAAAATTAAATAATACTTAATGGGCTGGAAAGAAGGGTAAAAGAAGGGTACTGCACTACTGAATTGAGCAGTACTCTGTTTGGTAATTTAATGATTTGAGGGTTCTCTACGTCTTGACTCATTACGTAAATTTTATGACAAGTAGACAAGATACCCTTATGCATATGTGTGTCAAGAGACCATGAAATTAGGCCGAATTATAAGGTTTTGAGGCCGCACGAACAGAACGTTAATTCTGGAAATTTTTCCAGCTTAAAGAATAAGGCCATACTTGTATGTATGTGATGCATTTTGTCACGAATTGCATAGTGCACGTCATACATTGCATCATCGTCATTTACATGATTTGTGAAACTGATTTTATGTCAAAGAATGATGAAAAAGCGTTTTTAAAGAAAAGATTCAGTTTTTGAAAAGAACGCTTTCCATTGGTACCATTTATTTCTGGCCAACTTAACCCGCTCAAGATCCAGGGTTAATTGATATGATGATTACGACCGTACATGCCCGGAAAGAATAGACCTGATTATGATGATTATGACCGTTCAGGCCCAGAAAGAATAGACCTGATTATGACGATTATAACCGTACAGGCCCAGAGAGAATAGACCTGATGACTATGATTGATGATATGACCGTTTTTGGATCCGGAAATAATAGATTTGAAGGGATGAGAATGACCGCCTTAGATCCGGATATAATAGATCTGAATACTCTCTTGTTTTTATTGACGATGATGTTTTGAAAGAAAGAATGAACGAATTGTTCTTATTTTATCATATTGCATACCATGTGCATATTCATACATATTGCACTTAATGGCTATTCGTGTGTTTGGTATATAGCTACTTAGACTAGTCTGTTATGACTTGCTATTCCCTAAGTTATGATTTTAAATGTTATGATGTATAAGTTGTGATCTTATTACTAATGGTTATTGGATGGATAATCAGGTATGTTACAAACCAAAATTTTGGGGTTTTGGTTCTTGTGAGTACTTTCCATTTAATTCATGATTATTTATGGTTTACTTGCTGGTGACGTTGTCACTCACCCCTTATGTTTCCTCCCAGAACCCGCAGGAAATAGGGTCGAGGGGATCGAGGATGAGCCTAGGGTTCCCTATCCGTAGAAGAGCGAAGGAAGGACGGCTTAAGGGTTTTGTTATGATGGTCATGTTGATGGACTTCTTAGGAACTTATGATGGAAACATTGATTTTCGGATTTCCTTATTTTGCGAACATGTTTGTAAGACTTATGACGGATGTTTAGACTTTTTTATTTTAAAAGTTTTTATTCTGCCTCGGTTTTGCTTACCTGTTAATGTGTAAGCAGGAAGGTCCACATAATTTGTTATGGACTACGACATGTTATGGATTGACGCCTGGTACTCTCCGTAGTGAAGTACGGTGGGCGCACCGTATCCGGCTAAGCCGGGGTGCGGGGCGCTACATGTACGACGTTGGTTGACGATTTTTCCTTCTCAATGTCCATTCTGTAAATAGGCTTCGCATAGGCAGGATCACATCTTTTTTGCATTGCCACAGGATAAATGTTCTGTGGAGGGAGATTGCCATTTTGTTGTCTGGCCCATTGCCTCAAAGCCAAACTATTAAGGGCTATCTTGTGCGTTGGTGGCAGCATTCTTCCACTACAAACATGCAGGGACAATTACGGGTTGTTGTGCCATCAGTGGTGGTTTGGATAATCTGGAAAGAGTATGCTTCTATTAGGTTTGGTGAAGAACATTTCTCTTATCAGCATCTATATAGTGGAGTTGGTACAACTGTTTATACATGGTGCTCTGTTGTAAATGGACGGAAATTTGCACAAAACGTTCCATCTTTGGTTGCTGCATTATTCTCTCCTACATTGCACACCAAACGAGTTAAAATAGTGTGCTGGAAATTGCCTCCTTCTGGAAAGCTAAAACTGAATATTGATGCAGCCGTCGGGCGTCGACTTTCGACGGGTGGGGCTGTCCTACGGAATGATTGTGGTGTCATTGTCTCATCCATATGTTTTGCTTTGCAAGCTACACCTCCCATGCAGGCTGAGATGCTAATGCTTCTTATGTCCTCGCTCTTTTACGCAACACATCACAATCGACTTATTATTGAAACAGACTGTCTTGGATTACTATCGGCGTTATCAAATATTACAAGATATACATGAATGCTTGGTTGCGACATACAGCTGGCACATACTTTTTTGCAACTAAATGATGCAACTGTTCAATACTTTCCTAAGGAAGCAAACACAACGGCTCATACACTAGCTCGTCATGGATATAGTACAACTGGTTTACGTACCTTTACTACATTTCCATTACCTCTGCAGGTTAAGGCGGCAGCAGCAATGGACCTTACATTGTCAGCATTACGTCTCCTATAGGGCTGGCTATACTTTTTGGTGGTTGCCTGCTCCCATTATTGGGGCAGGCAACATGGTGCATTTGTCATTCAATTTTTGGTTGTTTGTATGTTTTGCGATATGCTATTAATGTTCTCTCTTTGTTGTTTCTTTGTACGAGTGGTGCACATTCTCTCCTATCCGTGGTGGCCACAAGCGTATGGAGTCCCAGTATTGTTGGCTTCTTCTTTCATTGTTTGCTGTGATCTGCCGGGTTTCATGCCACTTGGAGAATTCCGATCATACAGTAGCAGCCTGGTTTCCTAAGGTCATGATGTCTGTCTTGGATCATGCATGGCAAGGAGGCTCCGCTCAGACTTAGTGCTTTTCTACTGTAATTTTTTCCTCCAATTCTCCTGTAGTATAAATATGTACGCTTTTTCCTTCGCAAGGGTTTTATCCACAAGGGTGGTTTCACCTGGCAAGGTTTTAATGCGGCATATCATATACGACTGGAGATTGGATCTTATTACTACGCTTCATCATCGCTTTTCATATGATGACATTCTTACATTTGTGTAATATGGTATTCCTCCGTCATAAGTGAGGCCATTCCTTAATAATATTTAACTTTCATCAAAATATATATATATATAACTGATTTTCCGCGGCTTGAGAGCTCCGAAGAAATGGCACCCTGCGATCGTCTTCTCCAATGACTCAGCCGCCGCCGACGGCGGCACCCTCGGCACCACTCTCATTTGCAGACATTATCCGGGGTAACTCTCCGTCCATGATACAGCCAAAACCACCGTCCCTCTATAAAAGCTGCCCTTCCATTCACTTCTCCAACGTGCAAGTGCACTCCTTGATCATTCCGTTTCAACACACACCCGTCGGATCTTTCTGGCATGATAGACCATCAATGGATGCATTGAAAAAAGCCTTCGATCGAATTGGCTTTACAGGTTTGGTCCATCTCGGATTAATTGACAAATCTCATATTCTTATTTGTTTTGATCATGAACATGACTACACCCGCTGCTTTTGTTGGCGCACATAGAGCATACTCGGTTATCCGATGTGCGTCACCAAATACACCCATGATTTTGATCCAAGGTACGATGCGTCAATTGTCCCCGTATGGATTTCTTTGCCGCTCTCCCTGTATATCTTTATGATCAGGCGGCTCTTTTTGCCATTGCCTCAATGATTGGCACTCCTATCCGTTTAGATGCTGCAACTCAAAAAATATTGTGGCCGTCCGTCGCCTGTGTCTGTCCGTAAATTGATGTCTCAAAAGAATTGCCTACTAAACTGCATATTCAGAGCAAGAATCATGAGTTTTTCCAACAAGTGATTTATGAAGATGTTCTGTTGTTTTGCTCCACGTGTTGTGTCTTAGGACACAAAATAGGGAACTGTCCGACTGCTATCACGGACAACCCAAAACCAGAACCTGAACCTAAAGGTTTGAAAGAGAAAGGCCCTTCTGCCAAACCAAACTCGAAGCCATCCCCTTCAGCCGCTGTGGACACTGCTGCAGTTCCCATTGATGAGCCAGTCTCGATGCCAACTTCAGACGCAGTGCCTGGTCTTGATCCCGTCACTACCTCTGCTGTCTCACCGCCCACTGATTCGCCACCCGGAGTACTGTCTCTGCCTACACATTCTCAGGTCTTGCTCTATTGGGGCACGTCACTGATGATACTCAATCTCAGCCCTCTTGCACTGAAGATCTTTTGCATGGTCACTCTGATACCGAGGTGTATGTCCCATCCCAACCTCAACATGAACCCCTTACTGGTCCTGATCTTCGCACTAAATATCAAGCTGACTCTGCTCTCATTGCTAGTCGCACGACCCAACTTTCTCAGCCTCAGCCGGATGAAACTTTGCTGGCAAAGTTAATTCAGCCTTCTCAAGTTACTGACTCTGATGGTTTTACTTTACATGTAATGAAACAACACTGTCGGTCGTCCTTGCAGGTTTTGCCTCCCCCTGTCAGGTTGTTACCCGCAGTTCTATTTGGGCTTCATAATTATCTTCTCAACATTCTAAATGCATCTACTGATATGGAATATTAGAGGTTTACGCACCTCCTTATCTCGCCTTCGTTTACTATTACTTCAGCATTCTGTGAATTTTCTTTTTGTTATCGAGCCTTAACAGTCAATCAACCGATTACAGCGTGCTCAAATTCAGCTAGGATTTTCCTCCAATTTATCAGTGTGTAGCAATTGTGTATGGTGTTTTTGGCGTGGTGATTTTCTATCTGTACTAGAGGTATGAATTAATGAGCAAGTGACCCATTTCTATATGCATCTAGCTGATTCCTAAGCTACTTATTGGCACTCGTGTGTGTATGGGTGTCACGCTATTGCGGATCATCGGATTCTTTGGGATGAATTTCTCTCTTTTGGTACTGATTTGTCCATACCTTGGTTGATCATGGGTGACTTTAATACCTTTCTTTCATTGGATGACCATCAAGGCCTCTCTCATCCCTCCTTATCATCACTGTATGACTTTAATTCTGTTGTGGATAACTTATCCTAGCATACTATACGACATCTCGGGACACGGTTTACTTGGCTGGGGGGCCGTGGGTTGGGCCAGGTACGTCGCCGTTTTGACTGGGTTTTCTGCAATACACTATTCTTGGACATGTTTCAGCAGGTTAAACTTACACATTTACCACGAGTTACTTCAGATCACTGCTCGTTATTGATCAATTATTTGCAATCCATGCCTGCCACACCCAAGCACTTTTGTTTTCTTACGGTATAGTCATCCCATTCTCAATTTCTTCCTTATATTCGGCAACAATGGGAATCTTACCCTACAACAGGAGGAATGCAAGGATTCTGTCATAAATTGCGTCTCCTCAAACATGACCTATCCATATGGAATAAAGAGGTCTTTGGCAATATATTCCGTACAGTGGAATACACAGAGACTCTGGTGCAACGTACAGAGATAGCATATCATGAAGCACCCACAGCCAAAAATTGAGCAACATATAATGCAGCTCAGGCCGAATATCGCAATGCATGTGCACGCAAAATGGAATACTGGCAACAAAAAGCCCGTGTAAAGTGGTTGAAAGAGGGAGAAGCTAATACGTCATATTATCACGCCATCGTTAAGGATCGTCATAGGCGGCAATTCGTACATCAAATACAACGACTAGATGGTACATTATGTGTAGCACAGCAGGATATTCAACAAGCTACAATTGAGTTCTATTCACACAAAACCCTGCTTTGCTAGATACAGTCCCAAATATTCTTACGACTGCGGATAATGAGTTCTTAACCGTCATGCCAACAAAAGAAGAAGTACGTGGGGCTGTTGGGTGATGGATCCCCAAAGCTTTGCCGGACCAGATGGATACAATTGATGGTTCTATCGCACTTGCTAGGATATTATCCATTCAGATGTATACAAAGCTGTACAAGAATTCTTTCTGGGTTTCCCCTTGCCCAGGGCCGCAGCTCACACCATGATTGTCTTGATCTCAAAGGTAACGCACAAAAAACATTTGCAGACTATCGGCCAATAGGTCTATGTACTTTTTTTAGAAAAATTTAGACGCAGATAATAGCTGCTCGATTAAGCACCTTGTTGCCGCAAATAATCTCCTTGGAACAAGCGGGTTTTCAAAAAGGTAAAGGAATCGCAGAACACATATTATTAGCCAATGAGATGATTCATTTTTTTAAAACCAAAGAGATTGATTTATTGATATACCTCTCACTTGTGGCGGAGGAATACCTTGGTACATATTACATGTCATCATATGCAAAATGTGAGTATAGCGCTATGATAATTTGTAATCTCCAATCATATAAACCTTGGCGAAGGAAAAAGCATGCATATTATATGAAAGGAGTATGTATCTATATGATATGTTTGAATATAATACAATTGGAAGTCCATAGTTGTTGCCTTGTTGCGTGTAAAGGGATGAAGAGAATTTGATTTGTATAGCACAAGAATGATGCTTCTTCCAATGCGTGTAGGGGAGCTCCGTTCTTGTGATTGCCCTTGTTCATAATATCTCCTCCAGCAAGCCCAGCGCCAACACATGCATGTGATGAGAAACATTGTAAGCAATAGAGAATAGTTCATATCAAAAAGAGCGAATCCATAATATGAGAAAGTACTACCCGCGTTGCCTGTATACAATGATACAGACAACCAGCCAGAAACACACGCACTCAAAGCTATAGCAATCGAGCATACCCGGGTTGCCCATACCAGTTCAAGGCATGGGCAACGATCAGAAGTAAAGTTTTCATCCATGGCGCAAATTGGGAATAGTTTGTCTAACTGCTTAATAAAGTTTGATCTAGCTAAAGATTTTGACCAGGTTAGTTGGCAGTTCTTACATCGCTTTGGTTTTTCGCCATTCTTCATTAAACTTGTCAATAATCACCTTAGCAGCACATATTTTTCGGTTTTAATCATCGGTGTCCCAAGTGATTTTTTCCAGCCGACACAGGGTGTGAAACAAGGTGATCCATTATCCCCTCTGCTCCTCATAATTGTGGCGGAGGTCTTTTCGACAGCTCTCCACTCTCACATACACAGCAGATATATACAACCGTTTCCCATCGGCCGCCTTTCATTTACTATTTCTCATTTGGCATATGCGGATGACCTCCTTCCTTTTGTTGCAGCCGGCAGATGTAATTTGCGGAATGTCAAAAGATTTCTTACATCTTATGAAATGTCTTCTGGATAGGCTATAAACTATCATAAAAGCACGGTGGTGTTCTCTTCATCTATATCTTCTCGGAAGAGGGCTGAACTACTTATCCTGTTGGACATGCGGCAGTCATCATTGCCCCTCAAATACTTGGGCTCTTACCTACATAAGGGAATTACACGTACTTCTCATTGTGTTGATCTCTAATCTTATGCAGACAGACGGCTACAAAGCTGGCTGCAAAGGCTACTGGGGATGGCGGATAGGCTCGTACTAATTAAATCAGTGCTATCGTCCTTGCTCTTGCACCTTATGGCGGGTACTCGACTACCTAAAAGTGTCATAAAGCATTGGAGAATCGATTTGCATGATTTTTCTAGGGCCCTGGTCGTTATCATTGGTTATCTTGGTCGAAATTATGCTTTCCAACGAGTGAAGGAGGTTTAGGCGTACGTGATTTATTATCTATACAGGTTGCATACTCTTGTAAAGTTTGGTATCTTTATCATTGCAGTGACTCATTATGGGGTCGATATATGCGTGCCGATATGGCAGCCGGCCTGATTTTCTGCCGAGATTATATGACTCTCCCAAATAGAAGCTTATATGTGCCACGCATACTATATGTTCAGATATTGTGTTGTCTCCTCCTGCTCCAATTTGGCCCACTCTCTCCGGAACATTCGCATTAAGAGAACCTTATGCTGCAATTCGACCATCTAAACCGAGTCTATTATCTCATGTTCACATTTGGAACCGCCTGCAGCGCCCTGCTATACAGCTGTTCTTATGGCGGTTTTATCAGCAAGCACTTCCAATTCCAGATAATCTAAGTCGCTTTATGAATGTATTCCCGTCTTGTTGCCTATTTTGTCATTCATCTAATGCCACTACCTTACACCTCTTTTTTGACTGTTTAAAGGTACGTGTGGTCCAGACATATTTCATTGCTTTGATAGATCTCCCGCCTTTCACTAGCGGATCTTGGCATTCCTACCTGTTGCATATATGTTGTTCGGCCTCTTCTACTTTCTTGGGAGCTATGGAATCCATTTTCCCAGGTGTAATGCTATGGAATATCTGGAAAATGTATGCTTCAATTCTCTTTGATGACCTCACTTTATCACCTCAGTTGACTATTAGGTCAATTCGCATGGATTTATATGCATGGGCATCATCGATGGCTGGCACAAAAATAGCCGCAACTATACCCGACCTGGTCGAAGCCTGACTATATCCTCCTCTATGCTGCAAATGGCTAAGGATCATTTGCTGGTCACCTCCTCCTTCCGACCGTCTGAAATTGAATACTGATGCTGCGGTTGGTCGACATCATTCAAGCGGTGGCGGCCTTCTATATGATACCACTGATGCTTTTATACATGCCATATTGTTTCCACTCCGGCTAGACATGCCTTTGTGGGTTGAGGCGCAGGCTGCTTTTATGGCTCTTATGTATTACCTCCCCCGCTATGGGGACTTAATCTTAGAGGTTGATTGCGCTGAATTAGTTAACCTCACAGCTACTTCCTCTACTTTGCTTGCACCTGATATACACAGATTACGTGCCCTACTCCAGTCGAGGACCTTGACGGGTTTACATACACCGCGAGAAACAAATGAACCTGCTCATTTTCTGGCATAGTTAGCACTTTCCACTCAGATTTTTACATCATATGATTCTTTCAGCCACTTGACTGCATCCCTCCGAGGTCTCATCACTGCAGACAGAATGCTACTGACGTTCTAACATTCTGCGCGAGGTGTTCATAACGGTCCAAGATCTCCATGACTGCAGCATTCACACATTGTCTCCCATATGGATTGGCCCTAATCAGCTTCCATTGCACGTGGTCCATCAGACTACGAACAACATGGGTATGCGTTACATTCCTTATTACTTCTCTTATTTATATCTCTATATTATAGATGCTAATCTTTTTCATTAATTATGCCGGAGTGGAGGACTGTGGTTTGCATGGCTGCATGACAATTAAACGTCTCCCAATTGGGTTGTCTCCTCGACTTAATTGGTTGCCTTGGTCCTCTCACTTGGTCAAGGCGACGTGGGCATGTTGACTACATCTATATCCTATTACCCTTCCCTATATTTTTACCCCGGTCTACTCATATCTCAGTTTCTCTGTGCTGCACGGGGAGCTTTTGCACGGTCATCGCTTTCAACGGATGCAAGTGACCCAATTATGTAACCGCGGTATTCCTCCTCTATAAGTGAGGGCAATATATAAATAAAATCCCGAACGGTACCGCCTGTCCTCCTTCAAATATATATATATATATATATATATATATATATATATATATACATATACATATATATACATATATATATCTATATGTACTGAGTCTTGCTCTCTTATGGCTCCACAGTATCATGGCACCAGATTTACTTGGATTGATGGGAGGGGATTAGGACGTGTTTGTAGTAGATTGGATTGGCTTTTTATAAATTCTGCATTCCAAGATGTCTTTGAAGACATGCAGCTCACACATCTCCCGCGAGTAATTCCGGACCACACGCCATTATTGTTTATATGAAGACAAAGTCCGACTGGTGGTACAAGGTCTTTCCGGTTTCTAGAGTCGTGGTTATTACATTCGGATTTCCACTCTTACGCACAAGATGCTTGGTCAACGTATCTCACCACTGGCGGAATGTATGGCTTCTATTCTAAATTATTTTTATTCAAGCGAGATATTCGGCGATGGAATAAGGAAACCTTTGGCAATATCTTTACCAATATAACGCATGCGGAAGCTCACCTTAACACAGCAGAGTCATCCTGGCTTGCGAATCCTAATACAGGGAAGCGTGAGACGTATCATCGGGCTAAGGCCGATTATATACGCGCCTCCAAGTATGAACTTCATTTTTGGAAACAAAAGGCACGAGTAAAATGGCTTAAAGAAGGGAATGCCAATACAAGTTATTTTCACTCTATTGTAAAAGGCAGACGATCTCAGTTACGGATTCAGCAAATCCGAACTTCCAATGGGGAATTGTGTTCGACCTCTACAGATATCATGTCCGAAGCAGTCTCTTTCTACACTCCTTTGTTTGCTGATGAGCCAAATAAAGGCTAGAAAACGTTTCCAAGACTTTGTCTTCTATTCCAAATTGATTTGAACCTCAGCTATGGCAAAGAACATCACAATGACACCCCTTGAACTGTAACCGTTTGTTCTTGGCTCAATTTATACCAACACCTCTTCCCCTTTGGCATTCCAACACATCTAAAACCTCATTGAGACCCTAAGATGCTGTAAACCAAAAATGAAGTAAATACTAATAATTTCTAGGCTATGAACTTGAAAGAAAACCGTTAGTGGTTTTAAACTTCAACTAGAAAAGTTGAGAATTCCTTAGAAGGAAATTTTGATTGAAATGTATTTGAATTGTGGTTGTTTGTACATTCAGGTTCCTAACCTACTTACAACAAACGAAAATTACAAAGGGTACAAGGTTTAAAATACAAAGTACAAGTCTAAAAAGAACATACTTGCTTTTGAACAATTTTGGTTCCAAGAAAGCTGGTTGCTTTTCCGTTTCTTCCTTGCTTGTTTTCAGCCTTCTTTCTTGATCAATTTTGATTGGATAATACTTTGAGCAGCTTGCTTTGAATTGCCTTTGATTGGCGGTAAGTTTGGCTTTGAATTTTCAAACCAATTAAGCCTTAATCAGCCGATTTCTTCAAACGAGTTGATTGGATCAAATTTTGTGCAGCTTGCTTGCTTGTCTCTAACTTGATTTTGATTGGTTTGAACATTTGCAAGACTTCTTCCTATTGGTTAAAGCTTTGAGCAGCTTGTCCATCCTTGTTTGCGTGGAGAACAATTCTTGAATTTGACATGAGTGCTTGTCACCTCCTTGCTTGTAAGCTACTTGCTTATCACCTCCTTGCTTGAACAAAAATTCAGGTTCTAATTGCATTTTCAAGCTAAGTACGTGTACCTGAAAGACAAGGCAATAATACAACACAAACTATCCAAAAACAAGGTTAACCAACCAACAATATTAAAAAGAACAACTAAAGATATGTACAACATGCTTTTGATACAACTAGATCAAAGCTTGTATCATATAAACCCAATGGACATCATCTCTGCTTGGTTCATCCTCTTCATGCCTATAAAGAAATGATTCAACACAATGTAACAACTTCTTAGCCATACTCTTTGTCATGGGACCTGTGCGGGGCAGTGAGGTGTCATCATCAGTGTTTGTATCCATAAGGTTAGGCTGTAGCTCATCATTCCCTCCCACTTGAGAAGGATTCGTCCTCGAATCTGAATCAGTACTAAATGGAGAAAGGTCAGCAACATTAAAAGTTTTAGAGATAGGACCATACCTTTCTTCAGGAAGATCGAGAACATAGGTATTATCACCAAGCCGTTTCAACACTTTGAACGGTCCATCGCCTCTTGGCTTCAACTTTGAGTCCCTTTCCTTAGGGAATCTTTGTTTCCTCAAGTGTAACCAAACAAGATCACCACGCTCAAATATAACAACTTTACGATTCCTGTTGGCTCTATTGGCATACACTTTATTCTTAGCTTCAAGTTGTGACTTAACCTTTTCATGCAATTCTTTCACAAGTTTTGCTTTTCGTTCACCATCTAAACTAACACGTTCATGAACAGGTATGGGAACAATATCAAGTGGGGACAAAGGGTTAAAGCCATAAACAACTTCAAAAGGAGAATGCAATGTTCCACTATGAACAACTCTATTGTATGCAAACTCAATATAAGCTAAGCAGTCTTCCCAATTCTTTAAGTTCTTTTGAATGACAACACGTAACAGTTGAGACAAAGTTCCATTAACTTCAGTTTGACCATCGGTTTGTGGGTGAGCAGTTGTAGAAAATAACAATTTAGTACCAAGTCTACTCCACAAAACACGCCAGAAATGACTTAGAAACTTTGTATCTCTATCACTAACAATTGTACGTGGCATGCCATGCAATCCAACAATCTCCTTAAAGAACAAATCAGCAATATGAATAGCATCATCAACTTTCTTACATGCAATGAAATGTGCCATTTTGGAAAATCTATCAACAACAACAAAGATGCTATCTTTACCAGTTTTGGATCGAGGCAATCCCAATACAAAGTCCATAGAAAGATCAGTCCAAGGTGAGCTTGGAACAGATAAGGGAGTGTACAATCCATGTGGTTGTGTTCTAGATTTTGCTTGTTTGCAAGTAATACATTGGTCACATACCTTATCAACATGTGCTCTCATATGCGGCCAGAAGAAATGCTCCTTAAGTGTTTCCAAAGTTTTTAACGAGCCAAAATGACCCATTAAACCTCCTCCATGAGCTTCTTTTATCAACAACTCTCTTAATGAACACATTGGTACACATAACTTATGTTCTTTAAACAAATAACCATCATGCAAGTAATATTTAGCAAAAGGTGAATCAATGCATGCTTGATCAGTACACATTCTCCAAGTTCCATCTTTCTTAGGGACAATGATAACAGGAACAGCACAAGGACTCATACTCTCTCTTACTTTACCTTGGGTCAATAATTCCTCAACTTGTTTTTGGATTTCCTTAGTTTCCTCTGGATTGGCTCTATAGGCAGGTCTGTTTGGCAGAACAGCTCCTGGAATGAAATCTATTTGATGCTCAATGCCTCTTAGAGGTGGTAAACCTGGGGGATCTCCTTCAGGAAACAAGCTAGAAAATTCTTGAAGTAAAGATGCAACTTCACTTGGTAAAGTAGATGGTATTTCAGATGAAGAGAACATAGTTTCTTTGTAAAGCAAGATATAGACAGTTTTGTTTGAATTGATAGCATGGAATACCTCGCTTTGAGATGCAAAGAATGCACTTTTCTTTAGAGATGGTTCGGCAGAAACTTTGATTTCTTTCGGTTCAATTTTAAGATGAGAAGTTTTCAGTTGGTTTTCTTTGATGAAAATCCTTTCCAGTTCCTTTTCTTTTGGATCATTATGGCTTTTTAACATTCGTTGTTGATCCTCAAAGACCTTGTGCGGGGGCAAGACATTTAATTTGAACAGTTTGTTGTTATGCCTAAAGGAATATCTATTTAGGTAACCATCACATGTAACCTTGTTGTCAAATTGCCACGGTCTACCTAATAAGATATGACTTGATTGCATAGGGGCTACATCACATAACACCTCAGCAGAATACCCACCAATTGATAAAGGAACTAGGACTTGCTTTGTTACTTTAACTTCACCACACTCATTAAGCCACGTAAGTCTATAAGGACGGGGGTGATTATTTAAAGGTAACTCAAGTTTCCTAACAAGTTCAAAACTTGCAACATTGGTACATGAACCGGAGTCAATGATCAAAGTGCAGACTTTCTTTTTAACCATACAGTGAATGTGAAATATGTTCTCTCTTTGTATTTCAGGTTCTTCAGTTTTAATTTGGGCACTTAGAGCTCGACGGACAACTAAGAACTCTTTGGTTTCACACTCATTAATCTCTTCACTAATCTCTTCTTCTTCCTCACATGTTTGTTCAATTTCATTGTTTTCTTCACTCTCCTCCAATTCTTCCTCAGAATAATACTCATTAGACTCTTCAATAAACAAGATGCGTTTAGGGTTGGGACATTGATTAGCAAAATGACCTTTTCCTAAGCATTTAAAACATTGAATATCACGAGTCTTAACATTAGGCGTACCTTCCACCTTGGCTTTGCCTTTATCAGTGATTGGAAGCTTTGGACGATTTTGGATGTTCTGGGTTGATTTTCCTTGGAATCCACGGCCTTGACCTTGTTGTGGACGGAAAGGCGTCCTGGGCTGTGTTCTAGAAAAACTCAAAGGATTAGTCCGAAAAGAAGGGTTAGAAGTTTTTACCTTCAATTATCTTTCCACTTTCTCAGCAATGTGAACCATAGAAGCCAGATCAGAGTAAGGTGTAAGTTCCACCTTAAATGCGATTTCTTTGTTCAAACCAGCTAGAAATCTAGCCATTGTGGCTTCCTCAGCTTCTTCTATGTTAGCCCTGGTAAGCAGATGTTCTAATTCTTTATCAAATTCATCAACAGATCTATTACCTTGAGAAAGTTGTTGCAATTTCTGGAAAATGCTTCTTTCATAGGAAGGAGATATGAATCTCTTCCTCATCTCTTGTTTCAGCTCGGACCAAGTAACAACAGGGGGCTGTCTTGTTCTTCTCCTGGTGTTCTTCAATTGTTTCCACCAAAGTAAAGCATAATCTACAAATTCAAAAGTTGCATACCGCACTTTGGCCAATTCAGAATAGTTAGTGCAAGAATACATATGATCTACTTTCGTTTCCCATTGCAGATAAGCTTCAGGATCACTTTTCCCTTGGAAGGAGGTATTGTCAGTTTAGTAGTAATGAACTCTTCTTCAAGATGTTCATCTCTATCAGGCTGACGTTCATCATACCGTTCTTCCGGATAGTGTTCTTCATTGTTCTCAGGGAGATAATCAAATCTCTCCTCAAAAGAAATGTTCCTACGACCACCATTACTACCTCGACCTCTACCTCTACCTCTAAGTGATGTGACTTTTCTACGTTCAACATGAGACTCATTACCATAAGAGGTGCCTTCTTGAAAAGGTATACTAGGTTCCTTTTGATCTGAGGTTGGCTTTTCTACTTTGCTTATCCTTTGTTTGTTATCCTCTATGTCACTTCTCATTAAACCAAACTGATTAACAAGGAAAGTGAGTGTTTGCTATATATTCTCTAGGGTAACAGGGACTGGGGATGGGACAGGAGTAGATGGGGACGGGGATGGTGCATTATCTTTCTGTTGGGGACCCGTGATTCAGAAAACAATCTCAAAAGCCAATTAAAATATTGACAAGATGCAAATACTCTACTTTATGTTGACAATTGTTCAAAATAGCAATTTGGACTATTTCTCCTAAGGATTCAAGAAAATCACAGAAGTCAAATTGTTGTTCTGGCTGAATGAAATCTATGGGGTTGTTTAAGACAATCCCTCAATTTACTTTACAGCATATGCAATTATCAATTGAAGTAAAGTGAAAGTAAAAGCACACAAACAAAGTGTCAGCAAGGGTTTGCTTTAGAAACTTTCAATATTTCAAATCTACAACACTTTGGTTTTTGGCACTTTCTTTCTTTTGAGCTTTGCACAGGAATTTCCCTTTTGCAATGTTTAATTTTGGGCTTTTCCTCACTTTTCTTTCTTGTGCAATTCTCTCTTGTCTTGCCTCTTACTTGTTGACAAATAATGGCTTTTCTCTCGTGTGTTTCTCAATCAAGCTTAATTTTCTTTCTTTGGGGTCTTTGCTTGATTGTTGTGAGACTACTGCTCACGGCCTACATGAGTCATTGCTCACGGCCTTTAATTACACAAGGTTTGTTGTATTTGGAACTTGAAAGTTTCTCGTACACAACACGGCTAAACACTATGTAGTGAGAAATCAATTCACAATTACAACAAGTTCAAATTGAATATAGTGCAAGGTAAGTTCAGAAATTGATCTAAAACAACAATTGGATAGCTCTTTAACAGTGTGGGGCTTAAACAATTCCTAACTTCCAGGATGTATCTAAGTCCAACAAGTTGTTTGAAACAATTGAAATCAACAAAAAGATATAGCTATTAGCATTCACCAAGATTTCAAATGAGCTTTAAAGAGTTGTTCTAAACACACGGTTTTGGCAATTGTCCTTTTTTTCTCTTTTTTTGTTTTTGATGCAAATGATCTAACTAATCTTAAGATAGCTAAATGCAACTTAGTTGTTTGTAAATGCAATTATAAGGGCTGATTACTCTAACAACTAATGGAAATCAGTTTTGATGCAAACTAGCTAACTTGTTTTGTTTTGTTTTTAAGTTATCTATTCTACTTGTTTTTGTTTTGGTTTTCGTTCGTATGATGCAATCAGTTTCTAAACTAGATGATACTAGATGCAAGTCTTTGTATTCTACTTAACACACGTATATCAACTAGAAACTAGGCAGCAAACATAGTTAACTAAAACTACTTTTTTTGTTCTTAGTTTTCGGTTTCTCTTGTACTAAACTAAACAACCAACTAAACCTTTAAACTATGTTGCAAACTAGTCTAACTAAGCTAAATAAGGCAGCAACTAAAACGTCTACAAAAGATTGCACACAACTACTAAAAACAGAATTTAATGACTTGATTACAAACTAAACTACCAACTAATCTATTTTTGTGTTCAAAGTTTTCTGTTTTAAGGACTCAACTAAACTACCGTTTAAACTTCTAGATTAGGACCTAATGAACATTGTCTAAGCTAGATTGAACAAGAACAACAAGTTTCACACGGTTTTGATCTAAACTACACAAACAGATTCTAATAACACTTAAGTCTAGTCTAAGTTCTTTTTTGTGGTATTTTCGGTTTTGCTACTGAAAACTAACTTACCAAACTGTTGTAAACTAACTAATAAACACTTTAAAACATAAACTAACTACCTAAACTAACAGATTCTAAATGGACATATAAAAAAAACAGTTTACTACACGGCAGCTTCATTTTATGCAAATTAAACAATGTAATCATGAATAGAAGACTAACCAAAGCTCTGATACCAATTGATGAGCCAAATAAAGGCTAGAAAACGTTTCCAAGACTTTGTCTTCTATTCCAAATTGATTTGAACCTCTGCTATGGCAAAGAACATCACAATGACACCCCCTGAACTGTAACCGTTTGTTCTTGGTTCAA
The DNA here is from genome assembly GCA_036186865.1 of Eustoma russellianum. Lineage (NCBI taxonomy): Eukaryota > Viridiplantae > Streptophyta > Magnoliopsida > Gentianales > Gentianaceae > Eustoma > Eustoma russellianum. The sequence continues at coordinate 21,000,393 of AP025051.1, forward strand.
TTTATACCAACACCTCTTCCTCTTTGGCATTCCAACACATCTAAAACCTCATTGAGACCCTAAGATGCTGTAAACCAAAATTGAAGTAAATACTAACAAGTTCTAGGCTATGAACTTGAAAGAAAACCGTTAGTGGTTTTAAACTTCAACTAGAAAAGTTGAGAATTCCTTAGAAGGAAATTTTGATTGAAATGTATTTGAATTGTGGTTGTTTGTACATTCAGGTTCCTAACCTACTTATAACAAACGAAAATTACAAAGGGTACAAGGTTTAAAATACAAAGTACAAGTCTAAAAAGAACATGCTTGCTTTTGAACAATTTTGGTTCCAAGAAAGCTGGTTGCTTTGCCGTTTCTTCCTTGCTTGTTTTCAGCCTTCTTTCTTGATCAATTTTGATTGGATAATACTTTGAGCAGCTTGCTTTGAATTGCCTTTGATTGGTTGTAAGTTTGGCTTTGAATTTTCAAACCAATTAAGCCTTAATCAGCCGATTTCTTCAAAGGAGTTGATTGGATCAAATTTTGTGCAGCTTGCTTGCTTGTCTCTAACTTGATTTTGATTGGTTTGAACATTTGCAAGACTTCTTCCTATTGGTTAAAGCTTTGAGCAGCTTGTCCATCCTTGTTTGCGTGGAGAACAATTCTTGAATTTGACATGAGTGCTTGTCACCTCCTTGCTTGTAAGCTACTTGCTTGTCACCTCCTTGCTTGAACAAAAATTCAGGTTCTAATTGCATTTTCAAGCTAAGTATGTGTACCTGAAAGACAAGGCAATAATACAACACAAACTATCCAAAAACAAGGTTAACCAACCAACAATATTAAAAAGAACAACTAAAGATATGTACAACATGCTTTTGATACAACTAGATCAAAGCTTGTATCATATAAACCCAATGGACATCATCTCTGCTTGGTTCATCCTCTTCATGCCTATAAAGAAATGATTCAACACAATGTAACAACTTCTTAGCCATACTCCTTGTCATGGGACCTGTGCGGGGCAGTGAGGTGTCATCATCAGTGTTTGTATCCATAAGGTTAGGCTGTAGCTCATCATTTGCTAAGGAGGCAACGCATAATCACACATTTATTTTATCTAACATACCTACTCTGATCACGGATGAAGACAATACCATGCTTTGCAGTTGCCTACGGAGACAGAGGTCAAGGATGCAGTGTGGCATTTGGACCCTCATAGTGCAGCAGGGCCAGATGGATTTCATGGTGCGTTTTATCGTTCTTGTTGGCCCTTTATTCATTCAGATGTTGTTAAAGCGGTATTAGAATTTTTTTTGGAGTTCCTCAGCCATCAGTGATGGCTAGTGCACTTATCACGTTGATTCCAAAGACATCATCTCCTCAAACATTTGGTGACTTCCGACTCATTTGTCCTACAAACTTCCTGAGTAAAGTCTGTACTCGAATCATTGCCTCCCGCTTAAGTAGCTTGCTACCCAAGTTGATATCTCCAGAACAGACGGGGTTTTTGCCTGGCCATGATATTTCGACACAAGTCTTAATGGCACGAGAGATGATTCATATGCTTGATAGGGGAGGCTCTCAGTTATGTTTAAAGCTAGACATGATGAAGGCTTTCGATAGAGTAAGCTGGGAATATCTGGAATTGCTGCTGCAGAAATTTGGTTTCTCTAGTTTCTTCATTCGGCTTATTCTGAACCATTTACGTGCCACTACCCTATCAGTATTGATAAATGGCCAGCCGTCTATGTCCTTTCGGCCCTATAGGGGAGTCAAGCAAGGTGATCCCCTCTCTCCTCTACTTTTTATTTTATCGTCAGAGGGTTTCAGCAGAGGCTTAATATTCATGGTTGCCTCTGGCGCACTGCAATCTTTTTGGGTTGGCAGGGTCTCTTTTACTATTACTCACTTGGCATATGCGGATGACCTTTTTGTCTTCTTGAGATGTACAAAGCGTAATTTAAGCAGATTTCACACATTCTTAGCGTCATATGAAGCTGCTTCTGGTCAGAAGGTAAATTTTCACAAGAGCAGCTTTATTCCATCTGCCCGCATCACTACACACCGACGTCGTGCTTTTGAGACCGTGTTGGGCATGCATAGCACTACGTTAACATTTTGATACCTAGGCTCATACATACATAAGGGTATCAATCGCTCTCGCTACTGCACTTATCTGCTTCAACATATTGATGCCCGTTTGCAAGGATGGCACACTCGGTTTCTTTCTTCCGCAGGGCATTTGGTATTACTTCGTTCTGTGATCTCGGCTTTGCCATTACATGTTCTTTCAGCAGGGGGTTTGCCTAAATCCATCATCAAAACCATTGAAAGGAAAATGGCGGTCTTTTACTGGGGACATCGGCATCATTGGGTTGCCTGATCTACTATTACGACACCTTTGAGGAAGGTGGCTTAGGCCTTTGAGATCTTAGCAAGTTACAACAAGCTTATCATTGTAGGATATGGTGAACATACCAGAAGCACGACACGCTTTGGAGTCAATATATGCATCTTAAATACGGGCGTAGGGGGGACTATATACGACGTTTACAGGATTCTCCAGTATGGAGGCTTATATGTCGGATTCATCCTACATGTTCAGCTCATTCTACAGGCCATGGATCTATGCTCAATTGGACGCCGTCTCCGTTGGGAGAGTTCTCCTTACGCTCTGCTTATGACATATGCCAGATGTCGTGCCCAACGATAATATCAACTCGATTTATTTGGTACAAGCATCACTCGCCAGCCACAAAGATATTGTTATGGCTCCTTTTTCATTCTGCTATGCCTTTTGAGGATTACATTGGCAAGTACTCAGCTGCTCGTCCAACACAGTGTCCTTTTTGCAGGCAAGCCTCTGCCACTGTTGATCATATCTTTTTATACTGCATTACCATTCGTCCTATGTGGGATTTTTTTCTTCTGAGCTACACGGATTAGTGCCCATATCTTTGCATCTTAGACAATATTTGCTGTCTTGGTGGTATCGCTCCTCATCTTCAACACTCTTTGGGGTCTTCAAAATTGTAGTCCCATGTATTGTCATATCTAACATCTGGCGCGCCTATGCTTCTCTGACATATGGGGAGTCGACTTCTTTTGTCCCTTCTGCCTTGCGGGCCTCTATTCACTATGACATTGAAGTGTGGTTTAAAACAACACATGGATCGAAACTTGCAGCATGACCACCATTACATCTTTCATGGATCCCAACCCTTTGCTCCCCACGTCTTTAATTCGTTCGATGGTGAAATTGAATGTAGATGCAGCGGTTGGTCGTCATTATGCTTCTGGCGGGGGCTATCTTACGAGATTCTTTAGGTATCTGTGTAGGAGCAGTTTCCTTTCGATTGCCTACGAGTCCACCTTTTGTTGCAGAGATACAGGCAGCATTGTTTGGGCTGCTATACTTCCTTCCACTTCATCGCTCTATCATTTTAGAGAGTGATTATGAACAAATACTACTACGCCTCAAGCAGCCCCAGCGGGTTTCTGGAAATTTTCATTTGAGACTACTACAGACCCTACTTCATCACCATCGCCTAGAGTTAATACATATTTACAGAGAATCAAACATGGCGGCTCACTATCTTGCCCAACATGCAATGTTATTTCCTCAAACGTGACATTACACTTGTCACAATCTTCCATCGCTAGTTCGTGCCTCTATTGCTTTGGATCTCTCATCCATACAAGTGCGCCTATCTTAAACAATTTCGGTCTTCCATATGGATTGGCATACATTTTTTCATTCTGCCTGTATCCTGCGGGATGCAGGCAGCCTCTGTACGCTTTGCATTCCTTTGGTCCTCTTACTTTTGTCTTGCCTAGACTATTGGTTTGCCTTCTCACTTTCCTTCACATGTACTTGGGCGGATATGAGTCTACATCACATTAACACCTTGGCCATGAAAGCATTTTACAATCTCCGGAGGGTGATGCAGCAATCTCCGGAGGCTTGGCTCCTGCAAGTGCGCATACCTTTCGATATTTCTGTCTTCCATATGGATTGGCATACATTTTTTCTTTCTGCCTGTATCCTGCGGGGTATAGGCAGCATTGGTACGCTTTGTATTTCTTTGATACTTTACTTCTTGACATGGATGGGCTATTGGTCTAACTTGTCATTTGCCTACACATGTACATGGACGGCCGGGAGTATTCATACCATCAAAATCTTGGGCATGAAAACATTTTGCATTCACAGAAGGATACGACAGCGCCTCTCCAGGCGATATTTTTTGAGGTTGGACTTCACTATCATTATCGGCTGATGTTATTTTCTTTTTCACTATGTACTATATTGCATACCATCTTTCCAATTATATAAATATGTACGCTTTTTCCTTTGCCAAGGTTTTATCCACAAGGGTGGTTTTACTTGGCAAGGTTTTAATGCGGCATATCATATATGTTTGGAAGATGGTAAACATAGGCGTATTTTCTTCCGTTATGTTTTACTTTAGACATCTTGTTGTAATAAGGTTTTCCTCCGCCATGAGTGAGGCTCCATCTCAATAAAATTTTCTATTCAAAAAAAATACATATATATGTATACATATATATATGTGTATATATATATAGCCAGGAAGGATGCAGCGCTCTGGCGAAAATTCCTGCGGCGGCAGCAGCCGCCGCCGCTGATGTCGGGTTCTCCGAACAACCTCTATTTCTCCGGCGATCGATTTCTCCCTCCAGTCTGCTGATCATTACCCATTTAAAGCTACGTTCTTTTTCTTTTTCCCCAACAAACGATGGCCACTGCTCCAACTTTCGCCGCAGTAGTGGCCGGAAAACCTGTCACTCCGATATCCATATCACCGAAAACGGCCACCCGCTACAAAGGCATCCCTTTGGTTTCGTTTCTCTACTTAGAAATCGACGCATTGGCTGCTCCTTTTTGTCATTATCTCGTTGGTACATTCTGGTATGGTCGTCCTCCATTAAAGGTTATATGTGAAGTTTTTGAAAAGATCGGTTTTCATCAGGATCTATGGATCACCCTCATCGATCAATCACATATCTTGATGACTTTTAGCAATGAAGCGGATTATTTGCGCTGTTTCTATCGGCGTTCATGGCTTATTTCGGGTTGCCACATGAGAGTTACAAAGTGGACGGTCGATTTTGATCCATCTTCGGATGTCCCCATTGTGCCGGTTTGGGTAGCTATGCCTGCATTACCAATTCATCTTCATCAGCAGGATGTTTTGTTCGAAATTGTACGCACTATCGGTCTGCCCATCAAACTGGACGCAGCCACCTCGCAAGGCTTGCGTCCCTCGGTGGCACGGGTGTGTGTCGAGTTAGACGTATCTCAAGATTTGCCGCAAAGGATATACCTACAAGCCAAAGGTAGATTAATATTGCAATCTATTGTCTATGAGGATTTGCCGTTGTTTTGTACGGATTGTCGCAGACTTGGACATAAACTCTCGGATTGCCCACCTAAAGGCGACTCTCGCATTCCTCCGCCACCTCCTCCGCCGCCCACTGTTCGCCGCACCAAAACGCGTTGGACTCCGGTTAAACGAAAGTCCAACGTGACCTCCATGGTGCATGAGATAAACGATGAAGTTGTGGCTCCTATGGATAATTTAAACACAGCTGAAGAACCCATGGCTCCAAGCGCCCAGCCTCCTTTGACTGAGGTGGCGCCATCGCAGGCTCCGGAAGCTTTGGATGCAGTAGATACTGGCTCGGACGATGAAGATCCCCCACATGATCCCTTGCCGTCTGATGCTACTCATCCAGAGATATTTTGTGATGCTGCGGATTTCCCAGTTGATCACATGCAGCACGATATTGGCCATGTGTCAGATACGGATTTGCCCACTGACGTAACTGTTGAGGATGTACCAATGGTGTCTACGGACATTGAGCGGCGCATGCAGCTTATTCCACCCTCTCCGGAGGACGACTTATTGATATCCCGGTTGCAGGACCCGTTGGAGGAATCTGCCTTTATACCTGTGGTGCCACGCCGCAAACGTCGCTCCCGCAAGGATCTTCCTCCTTTGCCTCCATCTACAATCTTAACACGTAGTGCTTCGCACATTATTCAGGGAAGTTCCTCTACTCAACATCAATGAATATATTAATATGGAATGTTCATGGCATGCGTGGTTCAATGCCCCGCTTACGCTTGCTAACACACGATCACAATTGCATCTTCTAGCTTTGATAGAACCTAAGCATTCTCCCTCACAGATAATGAGTTATGGCTTACGTCTTGGTTTCTCTCAATCTTTTGTTTCACAGTCTGAGCATATTTGGCTTTTCTGGCGCGATCATGAGTTTCGTTTGGTTACGTGCAGGATGATAATCAGGTGGTCCATTTACATTAACTTCGTTATTATTGCAACATTCTTTTGCTCTCTCTTTGGTCTATGCGAAGCATACACCCATTCAGCGTCAGATGCTTTGGCAAGCTTTATGTGATTTCAGCACCACTGTGCGTATACCATGGCTAGTTGGGGGTGATTTCAATACTTTCCGTTCTCTGGAAGATCACAGTGGCAGGTCCACTCCAACGCTGGCCTCGTTACAAGATTTCAATGACTGTATCGAAAGCTGCTCTCTTATGGCTCCTCCATATCAAGGTACCCGGTATACATGGATCGATGGGAGGGGACTAGGTCGAGTTCGAAGGAGGTTAGACTGGATTTTTATAAACTCTTTGTTTCAAGATTGGTTTGACAATCTGCAGTTATCTCATTTGCCTCGGACAACATCAGATCATACTCCACTTCTAGTGCAATGCAAATTGGCTGCTTCCCCAACGCGACGCTCATTCCGTTTTTTGGATGCCTGGTTGCATCATTCAGGTTTCCACTCATATGTCCAAAATGCATGGCAGTCTTATCCTACAACTGGAGGTATGCGTGGGTTTTACAGTAAGCTTTTTGCCCTAAAGAAAGATGTCCAGAGGTGGAACAAAGACTTCTTTGGTAATATTTTCAGCACTCTGAAACACGCTGAAGATCTGCTGAATACCGCAGAACGCCAGTGGGATGCCACACCCACAGAAGATAATCGACAGGCCTGCTATAAGGCTAAAGCAGAATATTTACTTGCCTCAAACTATGAAATGCAGTTCTGGAAGCAAAAGGCAAGGGTTAAATGGTTACGGGAGGGAGATGCTAATACAAAATATTTTCACTCTCTAGTTAAAGGCAGATGTGCGCAGCTTAATATTCAGCAAATCCGAAATTCTGAGGGCATTCTCCTTAACTCCCAGGATGATATTATGGATTCTGCAGTGGAGTTTTACACCCGCTTATTTGTGCGAGAGGAAATATACACTCATTCAGAGATCCTATCGTATATCCCACAAGTTCTCACAGCGCAAGATGATGTTATGCTTACACAACTTCCAACTGAGGCAGAGGTGAAGGCTGCTGTATGGAGCTTAGATCCTCATAGTGCCGCAGGACCTGATGGATTTCATGGCACGTTTTTCCGATCATGCTGGTCCATCATACATTCAGATGTTTTAAAAGCGGTACAGGAATTTTTTCTGGGGGTTCCGCAGTCGGCAGTCATGGCTGGGGCTTTGATTACGTTGATTCCTAAGATACAATCTCCACAAACATTTAGCGATTTTCGTCCCATTTGTCTGACGAATTTTTTGAGTAAGGTCTGCACTCGGATTTTGGCCACACGATTGGGTACGCTTCTGCCACGACTAATATCCCCGGAGCAAATAGGCTTTTTACCAGAACATGATATCTCCACACAAGTATTGTTAGCTCAGGAGATGATACACATGATGGATAAAGGGGGCTCTCAACTATGTTTGAAATTGGATATGATGAAAGCATTTGACAGAGACAGTTGGGAATATTTGGAACTTCTATTGCGGCAATTTGGTTTTTCAGATTTTTTCATCCGTGTGGTTATAAACCACCTAAGTGCCACACGTTTGTCAGTACTAATTAATGGTCAGCCATCCCCCACGTTTCGCCCATTTCGAGGAGTAAAGCAAGGAGATCCACTATCCCCGTTGTTATTTATACTGTCATCTGAAGGCTTTAGCAGGGGTCTAAAGTCCTTTTCCGCAGCAAGACATATTCACTCCTTTCGTCTGGGACGTGTTCCACTAGCTATCACACATTTGGCTTATGCTGACGATTTGCTCATTTTTCTTCGAGGTACACTGCGGAATCAACAATGCTTTAAATATTCTTAACTCAATACGAAGCTACATCTGGCCAAAAGGTTAATTATCATAAGAGTACAATCATCACGTCATCACATGTTTCATCGCCACAACAAGAAGATTCAAGGAAATTCTTGGTATGCGTTTATCTTCTCTCCCCTTGCGGTATCTTGGGTCATATCTACACAAAGGTATCAATCGGGCCCGATATTGCACATCTTTGCTCCAACACATGGACGCACGTTTGCATGGGTGGCACACACGGCTTCTTGACCATGCAGGTCGATTGGTACTGCTCCAATCTGTGGTAGCAGCTCTACCATTACACATTCTGGCTGCGGGGGGTTTGCCCAAATCAGTAATCCGTCTCATTCACAGGAAAATGGCTTCTTTCTTTTGGGGCAACCGCCATCATTGGGTCTCTTGGTCCAAGATCATACGACCGCAGGATGAAGGCGGGCTAGGCCTTCGTGACCTTATTTCTCTACAAAAGGCATATCATTGCAGAATCTGGTGGTCATATCATAAAAACGACACTTTATGGAGCTCTTACATGCACATGAAATATGGTAGGCAGGGAGATTTTATGCCAAGGCTCCCAGACTCAATGATATGGAAATTAATCTGTCGTATACACCCCATTGGAATTTCGCACACGACGGGTGCCGGACAATTTCTATCATAGACTCCATCATCCACTGGTGAGTTTACGCTAAAATCGGCATACACTATTTGCCGCACTTCTGTCTCACCGCAATTGTCATCCAAGTTTATTTTGTTTAAGCACCATTCCCCATCCACGAAATTGTTGTTGTGGCGTATCTTCAACTCTGCAATACCTTTTGAGGACTATATTGGTCATTATGCAGTGATCCGTCCGACGCAGTGTCCCTTCTGTCGGCACGCTTCTGCCTCAGTCGCTCATGTCTTTATGAACTGTGAATGTATTTCTCCAATCTGGGATTTTTCTCTTCGGAGCTACGGGTATTGCTGCCGGCACAATCAACGCTTCGGCAATATTTACTATCATGGTGGTTTCGATCATCAGAATCTTCACTCTCTGGGGTATACAAATTATTATTCCAGCTCTCACTGTTCTAAACATCTGGAAACACTATGCGCAACTTATATATGGGGATTCCACATCCTTCTCGACTACTAGGTTACGGCATGTAATACATTTTGACATTAATATCTGGATTCACAAGATTCAGGGAACCAAGCTTACTACTGGTCCAGCTATTTCCCTCTCCTGGATCCCACGCATTTGGTCTCCTCGCCTAAAGGTTGTTCGATGGAAATGCCCGCCCTCTGGTCATTTCAAACTTAATGTGGATGCTGCTGTGGGAGCGCGGTATGCTGCAGGTGGCGCATTATTACGCAATCATCATGGGGAGTGTGTGCAAGCCGTATCCTTCCGTCTGCCGTGCTGCACGCCATTACTGGCAGAAATACAGGCGACATTATTTGGTCTCTTATATTTTCTTCCATTATACCGCACTGTTATTATAGCATCTGACTGCGAGTCTTTGGTATCGAGATTAAGATCCACGCAGCCCATTTTTGGCAATTATCACCTGAGCCAATTACACTCGCTACTTCAGACAAATCTGTTGTCGATCGCACATGTGTATCGTGAAGCTAATATGCCAGCTCATTACTTAGCTCAGCACGCTATGCTTCATCCAGAGACATCCTCCTTTGATAGTCAGCACTTGCCATCGATGGTTCGTGCTTCTTTATTACTCGATCTCACTTCTGCAAGTTTGTGCATGAATTGACCATCAAGTCTTCCGAATGGATTGGCGCATATTCTTATCCTCTGCATGTGCTCATATGAGTGCAGGCAGACATGGTATGTTTTCGCTATTCCTTTATCTACTCATTGTTGCCATTCTCATTACATATACACACATTCTCCTTCCACTAATATGCCTTACACGTTGTGATGGACCGAGGACGACTCGCGGCTATGACGGTTGTCTGCATACTAATGTCTTCCACATGGATTGGCTCTCAACTGCTGTCGCTGCCTGTACTCTTGTCAGTGCAGGCAGCTTTGGTGAGCTCATCATCTTGTTTTTATATTTACAAAGTATGGCTTTGTTGTGTGTATTTGATGCCTTTTTCGGTAATGCTGCTGCATGGACGTTTTGGTGTCTTACACTTTCGATGGACGCTGTTTGCATGAATTTCCATTTGGTTTGGCTCATCTTCTGCCTTTTTGCCTGTGCCTCTGTGGGTACAGGCAGACCGGGTATGTTTTACACTCTTTGGGATGGTGTCTTTTCATTATTTTGCCCAGCAATACCTCACGTATGTTGTGGTTTGTATGTTGCATGGATGGACTTGCTGCTGGTTTCTTTCCACGAGACGCTGTATGTGCTGCCAAAGACACTCGGAAGTTGTTCTGGGGCTCTCTCACTCTTCTCCGACTGCAATCATGTCGAGTGCTTGATCACGCACTGGGGATGCTTCTCACTCAGATGTCAAAAGATGCCAGATCATTGTATTTATTTTGGTTCTTACTTGATATTTATGATAGTCGTATAAATATGTACGCTTTTTCCTTCGCCAAGGTTTTATCCACAAGGGTGGTTTACTTGGCAAGGTTTTAATGGCGGCATATCATATATGACTGGAGATATCTCATCATTTGTTCTTTAATTCATCGGTTTGCATACTCGGACACTGTGTACAATGGTTTTCCTCCGCCATAAGTGAGGTTTTTACCTAATAAAATCTTTTGTTTTAAAAAAATATATATATAGCCAGCCAAAACAGGCTTTTTAACTGTTAAAAATAGTTTCATGATATGTTATGGATACTGTATATATAAGTATAAAGTTAGAACATAATATATGTATATACATATACATATACACCGCTTAGAGCCAATTCATTACCTAAATCATTTTATTTCATGTTAGGTATAGTTTCTGTATAATATGTCATAAGATGTAATTTATGATATAAGTTGGGTATTGTAGGTTATATGTCAAGGGAAATTAGAAAATAAGTGTTTTAAACCTTTCAGTGTTGAAATATGAGAGGTATATGGAAAACTATTTATTACAAGTGTTGTAGGATGAAAAATACAAAAAGAGGGTTGTTTTGGACGTTGCCGAATGGTACTCCATTACGGTATAAAAATGGTATTTTCTTTAAGTTCACGATATGTAGAGTATGAATAAGTATGTGATCATTAATTATAAGTTGTAGTATGACACAAAATACCCCTTTGACCGAGTTACATATTGTATGAAATAAATGTTTGAAAATTTTTTACTGCATTACATGTTTTAAAAGTTCATACACGATGAATAATAAACACGAGATGAATGATTCCAATGAGACACGATATGTTATGTTATGTTCATGATCATGATTATGTTATGTTATGTTGTAGCGTTGTCCTGACATCGGGACCAGAGCGGTAGGTGTCAGGGGCCCATATTTGCATTATGGTAGGGTGTAACACTGGGTTTGAGACACGGGATCTCAGTAATAATGCGTCACCATTACCACATGTACATATGTTTATGGTGTTTTATGTTGTACATGTTTTATATGGGGGAATCATTCGGTATGTCGTGCGTTATTATTCCTATGAACAGTGCTATAGCCAACCAAACGTTATGTTTTCATGTTATGAAAATGTCATGTTATGTAAGTTGAAAATCATGTTACGTTTATGAAAAGTCATGTTTTATCTCTCATGTCAAGACACATTTATGAAAAGTCAGGTTATGAAAAATCATATTTTAAGCATCATGTTATGACCATGTTACCTTAGGTTACGGTTAGAATATCCGTAAGTTTATTATGTCCTCAAGTTGATTAAGGAAGACGTGTACGAAGATGTAACGGATATAAGATGTGACCTCAGTATGATATGGATTCGAATGTAAGTATGGACAGATATGTTAAGGATGGACTGAGGTAGAAAGATATGTTTTTATGACATTATGTAAACTTTTATGTTCTGTTCTATACTTGTATCATGCCTCTTTTAATTGTAACGGAGAAGCACTTATTTATGTTTGTTATTATGTTCTCATTATTTTATACCTTGTCTCACCATGCATTATCCACATGTCATATCTAGTAGGACTACTTGCTGGGTGATTATGTTGTTTATTGCTCATACTTGCATTATCACTTTATAGATAGCATGATGCGTGCAAGACGTGGGCTCAATAATTCCACCTTCCAAACGTCCTTCACAAAGGGTTAGGCACAAGGAAGAAGACATCCCCTTGCTTCCTTAGTGATAAAAATGTGTGGTGCAATGAGCAAGACCAATACTTCAAGATGGTCGTTGATCAGGCAAACCGATATGGCCCTCCTGGACAACACCTTTAAGCAATGGCAACACCTTCAAAAGGATCAACTTTGAAGGATCTTAACTTAGTTTTTTAATGCAAAACCAAGAAAACAAAGTGTCACAATAAGTGAAGAAAATATCAAGAAGTTTTATTCATCCAAAGTCGTCCTCCTAGGCGCCCAAGGGCTCTATTTATAGGCTGAGAATCTTATCCATTTCAGCCTTAAAATGATTAGAAATGATTTCAAATAAACTAGCTAACAAGTGTTTAAAAATTGAAAATTGTTTGAATTCGAAAAGAAACAAATCCTAGCTAAAATTTGAAATGCTTGTAGGCTGCCAACTTCTCCACATCCAGGCGTGTATAATGAGTCATTGGAGGTGTGTGAGACCTGACTTGATGATGATAAAGTGGTTGGAGATGAATTCAAAGGTTGGTTGAAGTTTGAATCCAAATTGAGTTTGAATTTGAATTGGTTTGTTGATATTTCTTCTCCAACTCTTCTAGGCATGTTTGATAGCTCATTAGGGTGTTGGAAATCTGATTTGATGTTGAGAGAATGGTTTAAGTTGAATTAAGTTGAATTCAAAAGTTGGTTGAAGTTTGAATTCAATTGAGTTTGAAATTGAATTCAAACTTGGATTCAATTTTGACTTGTGATCTTATCTTCTTTCTCCTTCAAGTTGGCGTGTATCTTGGAGCTCCATAGGTGGCTGATGTCTCTCTTTGAATCTTGAAATTTAAGTCTCAAATTGGTTGAAACTTGACTTTCTAGAAGCGGAATGAGTGCTGCTCTCCATGTTTTACCTAAAGAGATTAAACGAAAACAAAAAGAAAAGGAAAGAACCAAACTATCACAAAGACAAACAAACGTTAAGTGATTAGTAAAAACGAAATATGAACACTCCTCTTTCTCTTCTTTCCACTCGCTTACCACTTTGCTTCTTGGATAACCTGAAGTTAATAAGATTCAAAGCGATCAATTAAGAAAGTGTTTTACCAATGCTTCTCCAAATCACAATGGTCTACACTTGTTTCTCGCTTTTGCTTTCAAGTTGCACCAAATAGTATCAAAATAGAATCAAGTGAAATGGAAACAAACTTGAACTTTCTACTAAGATTCAAAGAAAATAAGCAACCAAAATTGATGTATAAGGCTGAACCGAAGATGAACTAAGGGTTGCCGTGGGCAATCTTTAGTTAATGTTGATTCTATGCACTTACTTTCCACAAAATGGTTCAAGTCATGCAATAATCGAGCAACCAAGTGTGTGATTGGTTCAAGAAGAGCAGGACAAGGAGAATGAGATGTGGGAGGATGATTGTGTGTAGCAAAACGAAGTACGGTATCCAAGGTTTTCAAATTGCACCAAATAAAAATTTCAAGTAATGCACAAACGTTTTACCCTTTTTCTTTTCTCTTGTTCTTTTTTTCTTTCCTTCCTTGCTATTTCAACGTAAGCAAGGTTCAGATTCCCCTTTTCTTTTTTTTTGACTAGGGGCAGAATTGGAATTTCATGCGTTTTGCACTTAGAACTTTTGTTTTTGGGCAGAATAGTGCAATGACTTTAAATTGCAGTTTGCAACCTTGAATTTCAACAAAATAACCTTGGAAAGTGAGGCAAATTGAGGTTGGGCGGAATTGGGGTTGGGGTGTTCAATTTAAGGTTGTTGGACGTTTTTGGGTATTTGCAGGATTAGGGTTTTGGAAATTGACTGTACGGTATATATGGCTATTTGGGTTGGTAATTGAGGATTTGTGTGGTCAATTTTGACAATGGATGGGTGTAGGACAGAATTGAACAAAATTCAAATTCTAGGGTTAGGGTTTTTTTTGAATAAGTTGGGAACTTTTGATTCTGATTTTGTTTAGCAAAATTGGTTTGGGGCTTTTTGTTAAGAGTGTAAATAAGGTAATTTGGAATCTGGTTGGTGAGTTTTAGGGTCGGGTTTGGTTGGATTTGTTTGGGCTGTGGGTATTGGGGATGGATTTAGGGTTTTGTTGATGTTGAAAATGACTTGTGAAGACAAACACACGTAGGACTAACTTGATTCAAAGCATGAAATCAATCACAATGTGAATCATAAGATGCATACAATCATCACCAAATAAAAGCTTTGGTAGCAACAAGATGATTTAAAACCGAGGTAGCTTTATAGGCTGATGGTTATAACGTTTAAAAGAAGCTGAATGGGACCTAAATGCAACAAACCCTAACTTGTTCAAGCTTAAATGACAAAGATCAAATAGTGATGACAAGATTGAAAGAAAAGAATGACACTTGAATGATGAATGACAAGATGCAGAAAAAGACAAATACTTAGAAACCCTAGGACGTTTTTTTGTATGATAGACTGATGACATGTAGAATGAGGGGTAGAAGAAGGACACAACTGAACTTGAAATGAATAGACTCAAACAAAAAGAAAAGGATAGAATACGGTGGAATAGAGTAACCTGTGTTCTCTGATACCAATTTGATGCGTGCAAGACGTGGTCTTCAACAATTCGACCTTCCAAACGTCCTTCACAAAGGGCTTGGCACAAGGAAGAAGACTTCCCCTTGCTTCCTTAGTGATAAAAACATGTGGTGCAATGAGCAAGACGAACACCTTCAAGATGGTCGTTGATCAGGCAAACCAATATGGCCCTCCTGGATGGCACCTTTAAGCAATGGCAACACCTTCAAAATGCTCAAATTTGAAGGATCTTAACTTAGGTTTTTAATGCAAAACCAAGAAAACAAAGTCTCACAATAAGTGAAGAAAATATCAAGAAGTTTTATTCATCCAAAGTTGTCCTCCTAGGCGCCCAAGGGCTCTATTTATAGGCTGAGAATCTCGTCCATTTCAGCCTTAAAATGATTAGAAATGATTTCAAATAAACTAGCTAACAAGTGTTTAAAAATTGAAAATTGTTTGAATTCGAAAAGAAAACAAATCCTAGCTAAAATTTGAAATGCTTGTAGGCTGCCAACTTCTCTACATCCAGGCATCTATAATGAGTCATTGGAGGTGTTTGAGACCTGACTTGATGATGATAAAGTGGTTGGAGATGAATTCAAAGGTTGGTTGAAGTTTGAATCCAAATTGAGTTTGAATTTGAATTGGTTTGTTGATCTTTCTTCTCCAACTCTTCTAGGCGTGTTTGATAGCTCATTAGGGTGTTGGAAATCTGATTTGATGTTGAGAGAATGGTTGAAGTTGAATTAAGTTGAATTCAAAAGTTGGTTGAAGTTTGAATTCAATTGAGTTTGAAATTGAATTCAAACTTAGATTCAATTTTGACTTTTGATCATATCTTCTTTCTCCTCCAAGTTGGCGTGTATCTTGGAGCTCCATAGGTGGCTGATGTCTCTCTTTGAATCTTGAAATTTAAGTCTCAAATTGTTGAAACTTGAAATTCAAATCATGGTTGAATTTGAATTCAAGTTTAACTTCAAGTTGATCTTCAATTTGTCTTCAAATTTGGGCGCCCCCCTTTGCTGGTTGTTTGGGATATTTTGAGTTTCATTTTGAACATGAATTCCATCTTAGACCACATTTGAATTTGTCCTTGTGGAGACAAACATTCTCCTCAAGACAACATTCCTTTTGTTTCCTTTTTGGGTGCACACGCCTCTTAACCCATTTGTGGTTCTCCATTTTGGCTTGTAACTTGTCATGTACCGACTTACCTACAAAGCAAACACAAAGAAACAAGGATCACAAGAAAACGAGACAAAAATTTCAAAAGTAAAGAACACATGTTTTGGGGAGGGGAATATGTTCATAATGTGGGTTCAATGAGGTGAACCCAATGAGCCTTTGGTTCGTCTTGAACATGCTTGTACAAGAAGGTTCCTAATTGATGCCCAAGTTCTCTAGCTCTCTTTCTTATCATAGGACCCATGACCTTTTGATGGGATCCCCGATCCTCATCATAGCAGGTACCACGATACCGGCTTGTTGAGGACATGCAAGATAGATCATTGATAGCAAGGAAGTGTGCTGAGAGATTATATAGAAGATGTTATTTATGCGATTATCATGCATTTAGAATAATTCAGTGTACAACATCGGACCATTTGTACCACAGTGTAATGTATAGTTATGCATGTCGATTGTATTTTGTTTATGTTTATGTTGCTTCCGCTTATCGATTCATTATTCACGTCGACATGCACAAGTATAGTATCGAAACCTTGTATTTTTCGTAGCAGAGTACAGCGTGTGCATCGGGCCGAAACCTTAGTTTCGGGTAGGGCGCTACACTAGTCTTCGAGGACACTACCTCGGTATTCACTAATCATCGAAACACCTTCGAACAATGGTAGTTGGAGATATACCAACTCCTTTAATGTCCACCCCGTTTACAAAGAACAACAACGACAATCAACAAAAACACCACCACATCACTAATGAAGGTTTGATCACACCTTGATTACCCTTGTACAGTAATAGAACATGTATGGATGGCATGAATGAAGCCTATATAGATTATGGAATGTATATTTAGTAGGCTTGAGGCTATGTGCAAGAGAAGAAGATAGGAGACAAAGAGAAGTCTTGCTTTGCACTTGATTTGATATGAAAAATGAGTCTTGTCTTGTGTTTGATCTTCTTGCTTGCTTTTGTAATGTATGGAACTCCCCATGTGGCTAAGAACTCTCTTGAAGGAGGTCTTGAATGCCCTTGGAAGATACCTTGTATAGCATTGTGACATACCTTTGCTTGGCGAAATGTGATTTGACAAGGATGTGTATTCGTCTTGTTGTCACTCTATGATAGGGTATTCATTTATCCACCTTGGCAAATAATGTAAGACATGGAAATTACCAAGAAAAATCTGAAAAGAATTCAAATTTCAAATGTCTTGATTGCCAATCAATCATAAGTGTGATAGCTCCTTAATTTTTGGAATCAATTGCACCTTGAAGCCTTGCCAAAATCGACCACACACACGTGCTGAAATCTTCAGCACCTTTTTGAATTTTGAAATCTTACCTTTTGTTTCTTGGTCTCCATCAATACTAGCACTTATTTGTGGATCATTCTCCACCAATCATAGTGCAAAATAAGCTCCACCTAGGCCCCAAATCAGCTCAAAACAGCTGCCTACTTCAGCATGCATCTGCTGAAAACAATTTTTGAATTTTGAAAAATAATGATGTGGTATCTTCATATACATGGTATATTTCAATCATCATTTAAATTTGTTTTCTAGAATACTCTAACATATGTCTTGGATGCGTAAGACATGACTAGATACATGTCACAAAGTGTAGAAAAAAAACGTTTCCTTAAAAATGTAGGAAAACAAATTTTTGACTTCCCTCTTCTACCATCATTGCTCGTAGTGCTGCGCGTTCGGTTTATCGAAGTGAAGTTACCCTTTCCCAATGAATATTATGATTTGGAATATTAAGGGCATCAGGCCCTCTTTATCTCGTTTGCATCAGTTAGTTCATTTACATTGTATCAATCTTTTGTCTATCATTGAGCCAAAACATCCATCAAATCGCATTACACGTTATGGCATGGATCTTGGTTTTTTTGCAAAATTTCTTTTCATCATCTGCTAAGATCTGGGTTTTCTAGCAAGATTTGCTCTTTGAGCTCGTTCATATGCAAGATGATACTCATGTGGTACATTTTCAATTTTGTTATGTCCCATTGAGTTTCTCATTTAGCGGTTCTATTGTCTATACACAACACTCGGTTTCTCTTCAGATGCCACTTTGGTAATCGCGTCGCCATCACTCTCAACAGTTGGATATTCCTTGGATAGTGGGTGGTGATTTTAACACGTTTCGTTCATTACATGATCATCGGGCCGCTCAAATCCTACATTGGCAGCCATGCAAGATTTTAATGATTGCATAGAGGATTGTAATTTGATGGATCCTCCTTTTCAAGGATCGAGATATACATGGACGATGGTCGAGGGCTCGGCCAAGTGCAGCACCGCCTAGACTGGATCTTCTTTAATTCATATTTTCAGGATTCGTTTGATGATTTACGACTTACACTTTTACCAAGGATCTCATCTAACCATACTCCTTTGTTTTTTTATGTAACAAGGCACAGAAAAGTAGTAGACGTGCTTTCTGATTTCTAGATGCTTGGTTGTTTCATCCGGATTTTCATGCACATGTTAAAGAAGCCTGGAACTCATATCCTACTACTGATGGAATGTATGGATTTTATAACAACTTGTCTCGACTCAAGAAGGATATTCAAACCAGGAACTCGACTATTTTTGGAAATATCTTTCAAAGTGTGGAGCTAGCCGAATCTAAAGTCAGGCATGCAGAATTCGCATGGGGTCAGTCTCCCACGGAGGACAATAGAAGTTTGTATCATCCAGCAAAAGCGGAGTATGTTAAAGCTGCTAACTATGAATTTCATTTTGGAAACAAAAAGCTCGAGTTCGGTGGATACGAGATGGGGATGCTAATACCCGTTATTTCAATTCGGTGGTAAAGGGTCGACGCGCTCAACTTCGCATACAACAAGTTTATACTGCTGCTAATGAGTTATGTGATACCCAAGACTCCATTCAGGCGGAGGTGGTTTCTTTTATACATCCTTATTTACAAAGGAACCAACGGGTGCCTATGATCGAATACTGCAGCATATACCTATGTTGGTAACTACAGAGGATAATAATTTTCTTATGTGTCTTCCACTGGCTGCTGAGATTAAAGAAGCTGTATGGCACTTAGACCCAGATAGTGCAGTAGGACAGGATGGATTCCATGGGAATTTTTTTCGCTCTTGTTGGGATATCATATGTTTGGATGTTATGTTAGCAGTCCAAGAATTCTTTCTTGGAATTCCATAACCCTCGGCTATGGCAGCTGTGCTGATCACTTTGATACCGAAAGTCTCAGCTCCTAGAACCTTTAGTGGCTATCGGCCGATATGTTTGACTAATTTTCTAAGCAAGATCTATACTCGTATTGTTGCGACACGTCTTAGTTCCCTACTTCCAAAATTGATATCGTCGGAATATACAGGTTATTTGAATGGATGAAATATCTTCTCAGGTTCTTTTAGCGCGGGAAATGATCCATATGCTTGAGTAGAGGTGGAAAGCAATTATGTTTAAAACTAGATATGATGAAGGCATTTGATCCGGTAAGTTGGGAGTATTTAGAGTTGCTGTTGGCAAAATTTGGTTTCTCAGCCTTTTTTATTCGTGTCATCTCAATCATCTAAAGAGTACTACACTATTGGTCCTTATAAATGGAGTCCCCTCAAAGGCATTTCGGCCATATCGTGGCGTTAAGCAAGGTGACCCGTTATCCCCTTTACTATTTGTACTATCTTCAGAGGGTTTCAATAAGAGCTTAAAGGCTCAGGTGGAGGCTGGCCGGTTGCATTCCTTCAGGTTAGGCCGGGTTCCAATGCATATTACACATCTAGCATATGCTGATGATTTGTTGGTTTTCCTGCGTGCCACT
Source organism: Eustoma russellianum (assembly GCA_036186865.1). Classification (NCBI taxonomy): domain Eukaryota; kingdom Viridiplantae; phylum Streptophyta; class Magnoliopsida; order Gentianales; family Gentianaceae; genus Eustoma; species Eustoma russellianum. Next base: position 21,020,318 of record AP025051.1, read on the forward strand.
ATTCGTAAATTACGCCTATTTCGAGAATTTTTGACTTGGTACGAGACAGCCTCAGGACAGAAAGTGAATTACAATAAGAGCAGATTTATATCTTCTTCACACACAACAGATCTCCGTACACATCGCTACGAGGAAATACTACACATGCGGCCTATAGGTTTACCTTTTCGTTATCTCGGATAAATGTTGCATAAAGGAATTAGTCGCGCTCGTTACTATTCATCATTGTTGGAGCATATTGATGCACGATTAAATGGTTGGCATAATAAGCTGCTTTCACAATCGGGCAGATTAGTCTTACTGTGGTATGTTATATCCTCTATTCCTTTATATATTATAGCTGCAGGAGGCCTTCCGCAATCCATAATTAAAATCATTGAACGAAAGACGGCTTATTTTTATTGGGGACCACGAAGGCATTGGGTGGCTTGGAGCAGATTACAACTCCATGTGATGAAGGTGGTTTGGGCATCCGTAACATTTGGGTGTTGCATGAAGCTTTTTGTTGTATATGGTGGACTTATCATAAAAATAATACTTTATGGAGTAGGTTTCTTCATGTCAAGTATGGTCTTTGGGGGGATTATATTCCACATCTATCGGACTCTCCCATCTGGAAGATTATTTGTCGCTATCATTTGCGATGTCAGTCGCATTGCCTTCAAGAGGGCTACAGCTGTCCTGGACAACAACAGTCTCAGGAGATTACACTTTGAGTTCCGCCTATGACATATGCAGAATACCGCGTCCAACCATTTTGTCGGCAAAATTTATTTCACACAGGCAACATCGGTTGATTGTCAGCAACTTTCTTTGGCGTATATCATTGTGCGATCCCACTACAGGATTATGTATGCAAGTTTATCGTGGTTATGCCAACACACTGTCCTTTCTGTGAACAAGCATTAGCGGAGGTGGAACATATATTTTACATTGCCCACACATTCGGCCAATATGGATATTTTTTGCATCTTTGCTAAATGGGCTACTACCTCATTCTTGGTGACTATGGCCTTATTATCTTGGTGGTTCTGGTCATCCTCAACCAATTTACTGGGTATTTTGCGGATAGTTCTTCTGGGTATTATTACTTATAATATCTGGCGTACTTATGCCTCATTAGTCTATGGAGATAGCACCTCTTGCACTACACATTCGATCATGGCTGTTATACGTACAAATATTTATTCCTGGGCTAAGACTCTTGATGTTACAAAATTGGCTTTGGACTATTGTTTGGCGAAGCATTTGGATTTTATGCCTCCACTTCGCATCAAACGAGCTCAAGTTGTCAGATGGTTAGTTCCATCCACTGGTCGACTGAAACTGAATATAGATGCTACATTTGGACACAGGTTTGCCACTGGTGGTGTCATTCTACGTGATGCAATGGGAGAATGTGTTGGAGCGATTTCTTTTCGCTTGCCTTTGTGTGTGCCATATATGGTGGAAGCACAAACGGCTTTATTTGGCCTTCTCCTTTCTTACCATTATATCGTAACATCATATTGGAAACAGATAATCTTCAGCTTTCTCAGACGCTCTGCCATGTTTGACGATGTCAGCGACCACACCATTATTGTCTTCCATATGGATTGGCTCAAAAATATGGTTTCTGCCTGCATTCAAATGGATGCAGGCAGGCTGGGTATGCTTCTATGTTTCTCTGTTTACAAATATTTCTATATTGTTTGTCACTTGCTCATGTCTGCTTTCTTCGTGTTTGGCTTTGCATGGACTACAATGGAGGAATCGATGGATCTCCACATATCTTCTCCACGGCGTAACTTCAATGTCATGGGACAACTTTATCATTCTATTCGATATTTTCCAACTGAAGTAAATATGTACTCTTTTTCCTTCGTGCAAGATTTTATCCACAATGGTGGTTTTGCTTGCCAAGGTTTTAATGAGGCGAATCGTACTTCAATTGGAACTTACCCATCCCTAAATCTCCCTACCACAGAATTTCGGCTAGGTAGCAGATATGTTATGTTATGTTTTGACATTTTATGTAAGAATGGTATTCCTCCGCCTTAAGTGAGGGCTTTTAATAAAAATTTGGGGACTGGGTCCTTTTTATAAAAAAAAGGACATGTTTACAGAGAAACGATGACGCTCCATCCTACTTGCACCTCACAGCGACGGCGATAGGCTGTGCCTTCGCCACTACTCCTTCCCCCTTGTATCGACTCTCACCTTTCTTCTACCGATACCCTAGCCATGGCAGTCATGCCGTCATAACCAAACCTTACGATCATGCCATCGGAAGCATTTTCAGCACCTCAAAAACTTCTTCACTGTTTTCATCGACTCCTTCGATCATGGCAGCAAAGCACATTCAAAAATTTAAGGGCAGTCCAATGGTTTCAAAATGCAATCATTGGTTGCAGCATATCGTTTTACACTAGTGAGCACTTTCTGTTATGGGCGCCCTCCGCTAGCGACGATCCGCTCAGCAATCGACCGCATTGGATTTTCTAGAGCCGTAAAAGTCGGCTTGCTTGACGCCATGCATGTTCTACTTCATTTTGATCAAGAGCAAGATTATTTGTGTTGTTTCTCAAGTCGTAGTTGGATGATCTCCGGCAAAGATATGAGTATAACAAAGTGGACGCTGGACTATGATCCGGCGGTGGAGGTGGAAGTGCCAATAGACCCGATTTTTGGTCACTTTCTCTGGACTTCCAATTCATTTTCATAGGAAAGATGTGCTTTTACAAATTGCCCAGATGGTTGGAATGCCATTGAAGCTAGATGCGGCTACCACAGCTGCCAGTCGCCCATCTGTCGCCCGTATCTGTGTTGAACTGGATGTTTCGAAGGACTTGCCACAGCGGGTTATTCAGGCTCCTTCGCGAGTAATCATGCAACAAGTTGAATATGAAGATTTGCCTTCATATTGCACTAGATGTTATCGACTTGGGCATACTCTTGCCGACTGCGGCAAGCCGATATCGGACAAGCCCTCTGAGCGTGAACAGCCGCTCAAACGAAGTAATATGTGAATGATAAGGATAGAAAGCAGGCAGATAAAGGCAAAACTCAATGTTGAACACCTAAAAAAACTCTGCCGGCCTCAGCTCCACTAGCCGAAGAAGCATCTACTGCAGCCATCCAGCAGCGTTCAGATGATATTTGCTGCCTTCATCAACTACGGTACCGCAGCCGCGATCGCCAGGCATGGGTGCTTTAGCCGAAATTTCGAATGTTCAAGATGTCTTGCGATTAAGGGGAGTGGATGATTGTATATTGGGTGATCTTTCAGTGCCTGTAGCAATATCCTCTCTTTCGGACAGTGAATTGGTTCTCCCGCTAAATATCAACCATTTTGATGCGCATGATCATGACCTTTTTGTCGCAATGGCTTATCTCTTTGAAGCCACATATTTAGACACAAGCCGGTCAATGGCAACTCAAGAAGAATCCGTTGATGTCCAGCTTGGTGTGGCCCCACGAGTGCTGCATCTTAGTCAACATACAGTCCCCATATCACCAAGGATAACAAGGTTACGGGCTGCTCACCTCTCTAACTCTTCTAATGATTTATCATAATGAAGATAATGATATGGAATGTTAAAGTTATATGTACCTCAATGAATCGCTTGCTTTCACTTGTTCATTGTTATCATCTACATATATTAGTAGCCATAGAACCTAAAGCTAGGGCTTCGTTGTTGTTATCATATAGACTGCAATTTAGTTTCTCAAAAGCTTTATCCTCCTGTGATGACCATATTTGGTTTTTTTTGGAAGGACTCCATACTACCGCTGGAGGAGGGAGCAATCAGGGAACCAAAATTACTCCGTCAAATTAATTGGTTATCGTCTGGAGAGAGATTTTGTCTTACAACGGTTTATGGCCTGCACTCTGTATCTGCTAGAAGGTCGTTGTGGGCAGACTTAAAGTTGTTTCATACTTCGCTGTTGATTCCTTGGTTGGTGGGTGGGGATTTTAACACGTTCTGATATTTGGATGAACACCGGGGAAGATTTGTGCCCACGTTACTTTCTTTACAAGACTTTAATGACTGTATATCTGCATGTGATTTACAAGAGATATCATTTAGGGTCTTTATAAACATGGTGTGATGGTCGTGGCTTAGACCAGGTTTGGCGACGCCTTGATCGATTCTTGTGCTCTTCATCTTTTTGGATCTCTTTCCGATTACACAGGTCCAACATCTTGCTAGGGCTACCTCTGATCATGCCCCACTTTACTTAACATGTGATTTTGACAATCCAAGAGGACCTGCTGCCTTCAAATATCTTGAGGTCAAGGCGACACATCCAGACTTTGATGTGTTGATTCAGCATCATTGGCAGTCATTTCCGACAATGGGAGGTATGTGGGGTTTCTTTGATAAGCTTCGCCATCTACAGAATATAATAAAGCAGTGGAATAAGGAAGTTTTCAGCAACATCTTCGATGCGGTTGCTCAGGCCGAATAGGAAGTAACTACTCGTGAAAGGGCTTTTGATTTTGCGCCCACTAAAACTACGCACGAAAGGCATCATTTAAGTGTTGCACAGTTGAGGCTTGCGTAGACACGTCCTTGTTGTTTATTCTTTCCTCAGAAGGATTCTCCCGTGGCTTGAACGCATTGATGGACGCTGGCACGATAAAAGGGTTCACTGTAGGGCGAGTGCCTCGTGTTTTGCATTTGGGCTTTCTGATGATTTATTGGTATTCTTAAATGGATCAAGTCGAAATTTGGAGAGGTTTCGTTCCTTTTTGGCTTCTTATCAGAATGCATCTGGGCAGCTTGTTAATTATCATAAAAGTCAAATAGTGGTGGGCATGGGAGTCTCCGGGTGTCTCAGTATCGACCGCTTTGGGTATGAGATTGGCCTCTTTACCGATAAATATATTGCCTCGTTTCGATATAAAGGTATCAACAGATCGAGGTATTGTACATCTCTCATTAATCACCTTGATGTTAAGTTAACATCTTGGTCGACTAAGCTGTTGTCAATGGCTGGCCAGGTGGTGCTTATAAAGCATGTTCTAAGTTTGCTGCCAACGCATATTATTGCTAGTTCCCGCTTGCCAAAGAGCGTAATTGATGTCTTGAATCGTAAGATGGCAGATTTTCTTTTGAAAGGCAGGTATCATTGGCAATCATGGCATTCCATATGCCGTGCAACGGAGGAGGGTGGCCTGGGCATACGTAATCTTTTGGGTATTCAAAAGGCTTATGATTGTCAGCTTTGGTGGAAGTATTGTCATTCTCAAACACTATGGGCTGAGTTATGCAATAAAAAGTATGGTAATCAGCATTCAGTGTACTCACATATTTATGGTTCCCCGGTTTGGAAGCGGTTATGTAGCAAAATGACTTTATGGAATCAAAGGTGGAGCGAGCACAAAATACCATCCAATGGATGCCGGACGCTAATGTGCAGTTCTTGATCAAATCAGGCTATACCATAATAACTGCATCGGATAGACATTGGCCAAGTCCAGATATGTATGGTGGCCGAACTCACATCCTGGAATGCGAATATTTTATGGAGGCTTTTGGACAAGATCCTTGCCAATGGTAGATAATCTGCGGTGCTGGCAAACGGTGTACCCTTCGTAATGCGCTTTCTATTGTCAGAGCTCTGATACTAAGGATCACATATTTCTACTCTGCCTGAGGAAACAACCATTATGGGCTGAAATCTCCATCATTTTTTTGGGCCCTATGCCTCACAGCCGCACCATTAAGTCTCACCTAAGTCGATGGTGGCACTTATCAACTAAGACATCTATGACAGGCTGATGAGCCCACGATGGGGTCAACACACATATTTTCATGAATCATTTATTGTCATATGTTAGTTCTGTAAGACATGACATTTCACTGTTCACTCCGCACACACTAGTGCTACTTCTTATGTCTTATAGTCTTAACTAACCCTTAGGACATGTCATATATGTTGTGCATATTGTGTTTGTTGCTTGGTGTCTTTGAAGATAGGTCAAAGAGAGCTTTGCATTGAAGAAGCATGAACTCCTATCAATCCATGTTCCATTTGATCAGATGATATCATTGTTCAAACAAAGCTTGAAGATGCAAATTAGAATCTGAATTTTTGTCCAAGCAAGTAGGTGATTCAAGTAGCTTACAAGCAAGGTGGTGACAAGCATTCATGTCAAATTCAAGATTGTTATTCACGTTGGAAAGAAGAAGAAACAAGCTGCTCAATTCAAGAACCAATAGAAAGGAGTCTTCCAAATGCTTGAACCAATCACAAACAACTTGAGAAAATTCAACAAGCTGCACAACAAAAGAACCATTCTCAAATACAATTCAATCAGATTTCCTTCAAGGAGTTCACAACTATTTCTTAGTTGAGGTTTGAAACCACCAACGGTTTTCTTGCAAGTTCCAGCCTAGAACTTGTTAGTATTTGCTTCATCATTTGGTTTACAGCATCTTAGGGTCTCATTGAGGTTTTAGATGTGTTGGAGTGCCAAAGAGGGAGAGGTGTTGGCATAGATTGAGCCAAGAACAACGGTTAAAGATCAAGGGGTATCTTGGAGATTCTTTGACATAGCTTGTGTTCAAATCAGTTTGGAATAGGAGACAAAGTCCTTGGCAACGTTTTCTAGCCTTCATTTGGCTCATCAATTGGTATCAGAGCTTTGGTTAGTCTTCTATTCATGTTTACATTGTTTAAATTTGCATATGAATGTTGCTGCCCAAACCGTATGTTGAACTGATTTTTATTGCGTTTAAGTTGCTGTTTGTTTAGATAGTTAGTTTATGTTTTTAAAGTGCTTGTTAGATAGTATACTATAGTTTGGTAACTTAGTTAAGTGGCAAAACCGAAAACACCACAAAAACAACTTAGACTAACTTAGTGTTGTTAGGATCTGATTGTGTACTTAGATCAAAAAACATGTGTAACCTGGTTGTTCATGTTCAATCTAGCTTAGTTAATCTTCATTAGACCCTAATCTAGAAGTTTTAAATGGCAGTTTAATTGACTCCTTAAAACAGAAAACTTTGAACACAAAAATAGACTAGTTGATAGTTTAGTTTTTCATCAACTTGTAGTTGTTAAATTCTGTTTTAGTAGGTTGTGTGCAAACTGTTTAGGCGTTATATAGTGCTGCCTTATTTAGCTTGGTTAGACTAGTTTACAACATAGTTTAAGTGTTTAGTTGGTTGTTTAGTTTGAGACAAGAAAACCGAAAACTAAAGAACAAAACAAGTAGTCTTAGTTAAATAAGTAAGCTGCCTAGTTCTAGTTCATGTACGTTTGTTAGGTAAAACATAAAGAGCTGCATCTAGTATCATTTAGTTTAGAATCTGATTGCATCATACAAACAAAAAACCAAACAAAAACAAATTAGGATAGATCACTTAAAAACCAAACAAAACAAGTTAGCTTAGTTGCATCAAAACTGATTTTCCATTAGTTGATATAGTAATCAGCCGTATAGATTGCATTTAGAAACAAATAAGTTGCATTTAGCTATCTTAAGATTAGTTAGATCATGCATCAAAAATAAAAAAAAAAAAAAAAAGGACAAACTGCCCAAAACCGTGTGTGATTAAAACAACCTTTTAAGGCTCATTTGAAATCTTGGTGTATGCTAATAGCTTTATCTTTTTGTTGATTTCAATTGTTTCAAACAACTTGTTGGACTTAGGATTTCTGAAAGTTAGGAATTGTTTAAGCCCACATTGTTAAAGAGCTATCCAATTGTTGTTTTAGATCATTTCTGAACTTACATTGCACTATATACAATTTGAACTTGTTGTAATTGTGAATTGAATTCCACTACATAGTGTTTAGCCGTGTTGTGTACGAGGAACTTTCAAATTCCAAATACAACAAACCTTGTGCAATTAAAGGCCGTGGGCAATGTCTCATGTAGGCCGTGAGGAGTAGTCTCACAACAATCAAGCAAACCATCCAAAGAAAGAAAATTAAGCTTGATTGAGAAATACGCGAGAGAAAAGCCAATATTTGTCAACAAGTAAGAGGCAAGACAAGAGAGAATTGCACAAGAAAGCCAAGTGAGGAAAAGCCCAAAATTAAACATTGCATAAAGGGAAAATCCCGTGCAAAGCTCAAAA
>AP025051.1:21028405-21059848 GCA_036186865.1 Eustoma russellianum
GATTGGGTTCTTTGCTGGTCTAGATAAAGAAATTGCCGATTGCATGTTAAATGAAAAATTCTCATCACTTTATGACATGTATAAAAAGGCAAAGATTGTTCAATCAAACCTAATCCCATGGCAAGTTAATCAAAACTATGGGTATGAACTGAACTCTTGTGATTCTGAAAATGACAAACCAAATCCAGTTAAGTTAAGCAATTTGAGTCAGCCTATGGATAATATTGAAAATGCATTGCTTCAACTTAGAGACATGGTGCAAGTATTGATAGAATCTGAAAAGAACAAAGACTTGCAATCTGACATTTCTGTGAATGATGGTTTGTATGAAATTAGCCCCAACATGCCTGAAACTGGAACTCCTTTATCTGAATTGCATGTTCAACCTTGTGTACTGTCTGAAGAAGACCCTTCACTTGAATCTGTTGGTGATTTCCAAAGTGTTAGTCGTTTGCTTATAGATGATGTTAATTGTGATAACACTTTGTCTGAAAATGATTTACATTGTGACATGCATATAAATGAAATCCCTGTGCATGATCTGCATTCTGCTGAGATGCTTGTTTCTGGGTTACAATCTGAATTACATCCTGTACATTTCATTGATGACATTGATGTAAGTAATTCTGTTGAGAATGACATTGAAAACTAGATTCTTATGATTTGATGTTAGCTGAACTAGATTGTCTACTTGATGTAGAGCTTGATCATGATGTCATTATTGAAATAGATTCAGCTACAAATGAACATAAATCCTTGGATGAACTAGTTAATGAATTGAATGACATATTTAGTATAGATGAAGATTCTATTTCTGAAATATCTATTTCATCTCATCTTGTTGAATGTCTGCCTGTTGTCATCTCAATTGATACATCTTGTCTAAATATTGCACATGTCTGTAAGATTTGTACATTTAGTGTTAACATGTTGCAATATGCTTTTTGGATGTTGTTTTATCTGTTAGGATGTATGTGTTCTAAAATTTTTGTTATCATATTGTTAATACATCCTAAACATTTTAGAAAGCGTGTACACACCTTATTCTTTCTTCAAAGATAAGGATGCACCAAGGTATTTCACCTTCACCATTTGTATTATCATGTTCCTATTTGTTATGGTGTAGTTGAGCATACGTGTACATCCTAAACCCCTATCCCTTATTCTATCCATGTTGAGATTCGAGGACGAATCATTTTCAAGAGGGAGGGAATGATGAGCCCACGATGGGGTCAACACAACATATTTTCATGTATCATTTATTGTCATATGTTAGTTCTGTAAGACATGACATTTCACTGTTCATCCGCACACACTAGTGCTACTTCTTATGTCTTATAGTCTTAACTAACCCTTAGGACATGTCATATATGTTGTGCATATTGTGTTTGTTGCTTGGTGTCTTTGAAGATAGGTCAAAGAGAGCTTTGCATTGAAGAAGCATGAACTCCTATCAATCCATGTTCCATTTGATCAGATGATATCATTGTTCAAACAAAGCTTGAAGATGCAAATTAGAATCTGAATTTTTGTCCAAGCAAGTAGGTGATATTCAAGTAGCTTACAAGCAAGGTGGTGACAAGCATTCATGTCAAATTCAAGATTGTTATTCACGTTGGAAAAGAAGAAAAAAGCTGCTCAATTCAAGAACCAATAGAAAGGAGTCTTCCAAATGCTTGAACCAATCACAAACAACTTGAGAAAATTCAACAAGCTGCACAACAAAAGAACCATTCTCAAATACAATTCAATCAGATTTCCTTCAAGGAGTTCACAACTATTTCTTAGTTGAGGTTTGAAACCACCAACGGTTTTCTTGCAAGTTCCAGCCTAGAACTTGTTAGTATTTGCTTCATCATTTGGTTTACAGCATCTTAGGGTCTCATTGAGGTTTTAGATGTGTTGGAGTGCCAAAGAGGGAGAGGTGTTGGCATAGATTGAGCCAAGAACAACGGTTAAAGATCAAGGGGTATCTTGGAGATGTTCTTTGACATAGCTTGTGTTCAAATCAGTTTGGAATAGGAGACAAAGTCCTTGGCAACGTTTTCTAGCCTTCATTTGGCTCATCACAGGCCAACCAGGGCGATAGTCCCATCAATTGTAACGTGGAGCATCTGGAAATAATATGTGGCGATACATTTTGGTGAAGAAAATTTCGTTTATAAGCGGTATTTGACAAAGTCCGTGCATCAATATATACGTGGTTTTCTGCAATGAATGGTAAAAAGTTTGCCACAAATATGCCTCATTTAGTAGCCCTGGCCTTCTCTCCACCATTGCGATCAAAATGCTTGCAGATCATTCGATGGACTTGCCCCCTCTGGGAAGATGAAATTAAATGTAAATGCAGTGGTAGGAAGAATCGAGCAGGAGGAGGAGAAGTACTACGAAACGACCAGGGACAACTGGTTTTGGCCATATGCTTTACACTGCCTCTGGTTAGTCTGTTACGAGCAGATTTGATGACATTGACGTTAGCTCTGATTCATTATGCGCAAGAGTATGACAGTCATCATTGAGACGGATTACTATTCCATTTTGTCTATGTTATCGACTGCACAGCCACTTACAAGTTCATTGGCTGCTGATTTAGCACAGGCAGCTCTATTCTTGTCACTAAACCAAACACCTATTCAATATTGTCCACGAGAGGCAAACACTGCATCTCACAGGTTAGATCGGCATGGCAACAGATCCACCGGAGTACGAACTTATAATTCTCTCCATGGCCTTCCCAGTGAAGCCATGGAGCAATACTTATGGATGTACAGCTGCCTGCTTTACGCCATTGATTAATGTCTCACATAGTGTTGGCGACACTCTTTCTTGGTTGCATGTATCCCTAAATGGCACAGGCAACACTGGTGCGAATTCTTTCCTTTCGTTGTGTGTCTTTTTATAGATTCCTACGTTGTGAGCTTAATGTTATACTTACATATTTTTACCTTGCTTAGATTCACCATGTGTTTGGCTGCTATGCTTCATGTGAGGTATCAACTCTTTTGCAATGCATGGTCGCAGTGCATGCCCTGACCTATCTGCTTGGAGACGCATAATTTGCTGGACTTGCTTTGTATTAGAAGACGGCTTATAATGAGTGTGTCGCCTTGGTTCTCATTGAAGCAAGGCGACATGGGTATGTGATATCTCCTTTCTTTACTTCAGCATATGTTATTTTTACAATATTCACATCTCAATTCCATGTTGCTTTCTGTGAGGTGCGATGGATTCCAAGGAATGGCGGTCTCACGGTGCTACACTCAACTTCGATTGCTTGCTATCACTTCCACGGTTACACGCTGAGAGCATACGTGTTTGGAGCAAACAATGTCACATTTTCTATTGTTCTATGGGCTCATTCCATTTGTATTGGCCCAACGCTCAAATTGTATAAATATGTACGCTTTTTCCTTTGCCAAGGTTTTATCCACAAGGGTGGTTTTACTTGGCAAAGTTTTAATGCGCCATATCATATATGATTTGAGGTTGGCACTCATTACCTCACTACACTATTTGTTTTCATATGATGACCTTGTTTTGTAATACGGCATTCCTCCACCAAAAGTGAGGCTGCAAAATAATACAAATGACTTTGATGTAAAAAAATATATTTATAGAAGGACGGGCGATACCGTCTGGTATTTTATCAATGTTATTTACCCTCACTTGTGGTAGAGGAATACCGTGGTTACATTTGCGTCCCTATGCCTATGGGAGACTCTTCCAATAGAATGAAATAAGTACATGAGCCATAATCAAAGGTGAATATAAATAACAAATACCTAAGAATGTAGAGAAGATAGCAATGTCGAGCTAAATATCGTGAATGTTGATATGTCGGTGGGAGACATCCGATTTGCAGCGTCAGAGTGCAAGAAGACCGTAGCAGCACCGTGCAGCTCAAGCAATTGAAAGAGAGGTGATTAGGCATCCAATAAAACAAGAGAAACAGGAAATAAAGCAAGGAAAGAAAACACATACCCGCGTTGCCTTGGTCACTAGGGTACCAAGGCAACCATCCAAAAGCATGCGCCAACCCAAATGGGAGACGTCGTGCACTATGTAAGGACCTATTGAAGCACCACAATGGAGTATTCAATAGAGAAATGAGGAGAAAAACAACTCCACAACTCAAGCGCAAGAAACAAAATATAGTTAATCCAAGCAGAAAATATGCAAAGTCTATAACATATAGGACAGATAAGAAGGAAACAGAACGCACAATGTTGCCTGCATCACAGAAGGACACATGCAACCACCAATGAAATGAGCCAACCCAACGGGAGACAGCTACGTCACAAATGCAGGGTTGGTACTGTGGCATCCAAAGTAATTGTACCACGAACTTCATAAGATAGATGATGGAGAGAAGTGAAAGTTCGGAAACCAACCGCTCGATATTCATGTCGTGCTAATGTATGAGCTGTTGTATTGGCTTCTCGAGGACAATACTAGAGGGAGGCAGCGTTTAGAGTCAAAAATAATACAGCATGTTGCAAATCATTTGCAATCGTCCCTGTAAACCGATGTATATTAGACAATGATGAAAGAAGGGAGAGACAATCCATTTCGATCATGAGATGATCATACTGACTGCTGTAGTATATCAAGGCCATTGTTAGGGCCAATAATTCAGCACGTATGAGGCAGGCGGAAGGTAAGGCAAAACATATGGCCGAAACAAAGAGTACCTTGTTCATTTTACAGGATCGCCCCTCCTGGCAAGAGGGATCTTCCGACAGCAGCATCCAAGTTCAGCATTAATTTTCTGGATGGAGGTAGCTCCCAACGTACTATTTTCATGCTCCTTGAATGTAGAGATAGTGAAAAGGATAGCTCAACTAGGTGGGGCAAGTTCTTGGCAAATTTCTTTCCATTCATGGCTGAACACCAAGTGCTGATGTGTGATCGAAACTGCTGAAATAAGTTTCGATAGGAGAAATCGTCTAAACCAAAACGAATAGACGCATACTCTTTCCAAATAACCCAAACCGCCACCAATGAGACAACAGCACGTAACTAACCATGCATAGACGTGGTGGAAGAAAGCTGCCACCATCGAATTAGATGCCCTTAATAGTTCGGCTCTGTGGCATTGGACCCAAGAACACAATACAGATTTCTGTCCAAAGAGCCTGCATCTGAGGACATAGCAGGAAAATGTGATCCTCTATGTCTGAATCCTGTCAACAAAACACACACTACGAGGGTAGGACGGAAATCCAATGTCGCAAATTATCAATTATTGGTAATGAATGTGTCCATAGCCGCCAATGAAAAATGCGCATCCCTGGGTGTGAGTTAGGCCACCACACAATTCGCGAAGGAAAGGAGTCACTAGTCTGTGAGATCTCTTGATATCTAGATTTAAGTGAAAACTGACCATTGGTATCTACTGTCCAATTTAATGTACCCTGCGTGCCATCCGCCTTGGTTGTCATGAAAGCATGAACTCTACAAAGGGGATTCCAACTTGCAGAGTCATAGATATGTGAGTAAAGTGTGTTTCAATTGCCACATATTTGCCTGCAATACTCTGTCCATAAAGAATGTGACTGATGGTATTTCCACCATAGTTAGCAATCATATGCTTTCTGTAAATGAGAAAGATTGCGAATACCCAATCCTCCAGACTCTACGGGGTAGTAGATCGGTCCCATGAACGCCAAGGGTGTCGACGTTTCCATAGAAAATTTGACGTCTTCCTGTTTAGTTCATCAATGACTCCTTTCGGTAAGTCGGGAACTAGCAATAATATGTGTAGGCATGGAATTGAGGACATGCCATATAAGGACAAGCCGACCCGTCATGGATAAAAGCTTAGAAGACCACACATTAAGCTAAAATGATGTAGTAAGACTCACAATATGCAGCTCTGTTGATGCCCTTATATAAGAAGGAACCAAGGTATTTAATATGCAATGAAGCTAACCGCATGCCCAAGACTAGAGGGTGTGATTCCTGAAACTCCTGACCCCACCACAACTTGATTTTTTGATAGTTGACTAACTATCCAGACGCGTGTTGATAAAGCGTCAGAAAGTCACGAAGCGTTCCAGTTGTGACGCGTTCCATTCAAGAAAATTAACAAATCATCTGTGAAACCTAAATGAGAAAATCGAGGTACTCGACCTGCCTGGAACCCACGAAGTGTACCCGCCTCCATCAGAGCATTCAGGCCACGAGAAAATCTTTCAGAGGCTGGAATAAACAACAAGGACGATAGAGGATCACCCTGCTTCACCCCTCAGCCGACTGAAAAGAAAACCACTGGTTTACCATTAATAATAATAGAGCAACGTTTGGCTCAGAGATTATTCAACACCAGACGCACCACCCGCAGATCAAAGCCCATTTTTCGCAAGAGTTGATCAAGATAAGGCCAACTAATCCGATCAAATGCTTTTGCCATACCTAATTTCATCATAACATGTCCTCATGTTGATGATCGATTGAGCATATGAACCATTTCTTGAGCCAAGAGTATCTGCTTCGTAATGCCTCTTTCTGCCATAAATCCTGCTTGCTCAGGTGAGATTAATCGTGGCAATAAAGATGATAATCTAGTAGAAATCAGCCAATGATCACTTTAGATATAAAATTTACCAAGAAAATAGGCCAAAAGTCCGCAAAGGTTTCCAGACTCTGCACCTTTGGAATCAATATTATCATAACCGAAGCTATTTGAGAAGGAACACAAATTCCCAGAAAAAACTCTTGTACTGCTTTAAGGACTTCAAGATGTATAGTTGACCAAAATGTCTATAAAACAAACCAGGGTATCCAACCGTCCCAGCTGCACTAGAGGGACTGAGATCTCACGTCGCTTGCTTTACTTCCTGTAAGGTTGGCATCTCCTGCAAAGTCGCATTGTCCTCCTCCGATGATAAACAAGGTATGTATTGCATGATAGAGTCAATCTCTGGAAGGGGCTGCCGATGATAAATTCTGAAAATAATGAATCGCCTCATCCTTTATGTCAGCGGCCATGAGACATTCCTCTCCATTCTCACGTAAGATCATGTGAATATTCTGGCGACATCTCCTATCCTCCTTACTGTTTCATGATAAAAGGATGTATTTGCATCACCTTGTTTTAGCCACTTGACATTTGCTTTTTTGCTTCCAGAAGAGCAGGGCCCGAGATTGAGCAAGTCGCAGATTAGCAACACTACGATTATAAAGAGCGCGATCAGTGGCCGAAGTAGAAGCATCATACTCACGCTCACGTCTGGTTACCGCCTCTTCTACCCGTGCAACCACATCAAAAATGTTTCCAAATACATCCTTATTCCATTTACACAGATGTTGTTTAAGGCGTCGCAGCTTATCAGATAAACCCCACATACTTCTAACTGTAGGAAAGGACTGCCAAAGATTTTGTACTAAAGTGTGAAAATCTGGATGAGTAGTCCATACATCAAGATAGCAGAAGCTAGCAGGCACATAGGATATCTCCGGATCACAAGACAGATAAATAGGCGAATGATCTGAGGTTGCTCTATTTAGATGCTCCTAGTGTAAGACGGGAAATAAATCCATAAAAGAAGTCGAGCACAAATATCGATCCAGGCGCAGCCATACTCGGCCCAAACCACAGACGTCGCACCATGTATATGCTGAGCCTTGAAATGATATAGATTGAAGAGAGCATGCGAAGACCAACTCATTAAAATCCTGCTGCAACGACCGCAAAGAGGTGTAGTAGAACCCTTAAGCTCATCTAAAGAGAGAAATGTATTGGAATCTCTCCCACCAACCAAGGAAGATCCAAGGAACTATGAAAGATTGTAAGTCAGCCCATAATGGACGACGTGCAGGAACTGTGTGTAGTCCATAAACCACTGTGAACCAAAAATATCTCCCAAGGCCAACCATTTAAGCTTGAGAGAATGATTTTGTACACCTTGTCGTTCCTCCTCCAAGGAAAATAATGAATCCCTTCCAAAAAAACCAAATATGGTCATCACAAGAAGAAATAGCTTTTGTAAATCCAAATTTTAAGCGGTAAGACAGCAACAAAGAAACACGAGATTTTGGTTCTACAATAACCGAAAGGTGTAAACTATAACGACGTATTAACGATGGGAATCGATCCACTGAGGTACGAATACCTTGCACATTCCATATTAAAATCTTCATTGGTATAGAGCATCAAAAGAGTTAGAGAGATAAGTGGCAAGCAACCTGGAGACACATGGCAAAGTCTGTGGATTAGCACGATGTGCCCGACGAAGAAGTTTCGGTGGAACAAAGAAGTCCAAGTCGGCAGGGGCATCCACAACATCAGAAGATGGGTGATCCTCCATTAAAACGGATTGAACTAAACGTGCAATGGAATCAAAAATAACCACATCTTGCTCATCCAGAGCCATAATATCCAACCGAGTATTTGGAGCTTCACTGTCCGAGACTAAATATAATGTAACATGGTCTGGAAGCTCACTAATCAAACAGTCATCTACACCACGAAGATGTGTCAAATCTTGCACATCTGTGACAGAAGCTGTAGCATATACATCTGGCAATTTGAGGGGCCGAGAGGCCTGAACATCTGATGAGGGATCAACAGCTGCTACATGGTGTGATATTCCACATTCTGGAACGTTTTTTGGGAGTCCAGCATTGCTTTTGCTCTGCCGGACGACTGATGTGGGTTTTCTTGGCCTGCATGACCGTCTCAGTTGAATTAGTTTTACCACAGGCAGAGGTTGTATGACCTAGGCGATAACATCCTGTACAATATGACGGTAAATCTTCATATATAACCTACTACGTGATCAAATGGGAAGCCCCTTGGATGTATACACGCTGCGAAAGTTCTTTAGACACATCGACTTCAATACAAATTCGAGCCATCGAGGGCCGCAAGACGGATGTTGTTGCCGCATCAAATTTCATGGGCGTGCCAATCATGCAGGCTATTTTGAAAAGTGCATCTTCCTGATGAAAATGAATTGGTAAACCAGGGAATGTAATCCATACCCGTACAATTGGGAATTCAACAGCGCGATCATAATCCAGCGTCCATTTCGTGGCATGCATGTGTTTGCCAAATATCATCCAAGTTTGCCGAGAGAAACAACAAAGATTGTCCCTTTCTTGATCGAATTGAATGAGAACGTGAGATGCATCAAGAAGACCAATCTTAACCGATCCAAAAAGCAAATATGATCGATCGAAGCGCGGATCGTTGCCAACGGTGGGCGTCCATACCAGAATGTGCCAACCAACAAAAATCTGAATGGGGCTACCAACGAATGAATCTCTTCTTCTGAAAAAGTAATGAGAGGGCTACCCTTAAATTTCTGTATTTGCTTCAGTGTGATGGAGGGTGATGGCGAGGCAGTGAATAACGAGGCAAAGTTCATGTTTGGCACTGAAGGCGGCAGTGGTGCGATGGACGCTTCATGTCGAGGAGAGTTCAGCAACGGCACTATTGATGCCATGTCTGATCACTATGTGGAGAATGATATAGAGAAGAGGGAAAGAGGAGAAATCGATTTTCGAAAAGAGGAAGGCGACGGCAGGCATCACCATGCCGCCAGGGATCACAAATCGCCCAGAGCCACCACTGATGCCATTTGATTAATACATACACATATATATACTATAATTATATTATGCATTTCATTTACTTTTGCGTAGGAGAGTCTCCTACATCATATGTATCCACAGTATTTCTCCGCCACAAGTGAGGGCAATTATTAATAAAACAACCAGACGGTGCCGTCCGTCTTTCACTAAAATAAATAAATACATACATACATACATACATACATATATATATATCCCTGAAGAATGCAAAATATTTTGATGAAATTTGCTCCTTTATTGCAAGAAGCAAAACCTTCATCATCTTCAGGATCGACGAATGCAGTAGATGAAGACGTTGATTGATAGAATAAGTTGATAATTTGTAATATTTGTAATAATTAATATTTGTAATATTTGAATTGATGTAATATTTCAATGATGTAATAGTTGATATAACATGCAAAAAAAATTGCGGAAATATCCACGCAAGTGAAAAAAAATTTGCGGAAATTTGTATTATGTATTAATAAATTTCAAAGTGATTTATTAAATAAAAAATTTCTTTTACGTATTGATTGCAAATCTGCGAAAGAAATTTTGCAAAAAGATGTTAAAAATTTAGCTTCAAAACAAATATTTGCTAGATGGCAAGCTTTATTAAGTATTTATGATTTTGATATTGAATATATAAAAGGAGATACAAATTTTGTTCCAGACTTTCTGACCAGAGAATTCCTCCAAAACAGACATAATGCCGAGGAAGTCCAAAGACAAAGGAAAGCTACCAGCGGATAATGACAATAATATCCCACGGAAAACGTGGGCAGATAAAGTTGAAGAAGAGGAAGAACTTCCTCAAAAAACCCCAATAGCCGCAGTTCCAATATCCCAAATATCTCCAAATAAAACACCAATATCCATTATTAAAAGCATATCCAATAGTTCTGAATTTCAAGCATTGCTTGAAAAATTCAATATTCCAAAATCTACAGAAATAGCAGAGACTTCATCAGCAATATCAAAAACATCAGCCAACTACTTCAATAACCAAAAAACCGATAAAGTTTTCAAACCCCAATCCACAGAAATTACCAACAAAATGCCCACATATAAAAAGGCCGTACAGACAACCCAGTTTGTGGAAAAGTCTTTTTATCAATATATTACTACTATAGAAAAATCATATTATGATAAAAATCCATTAATTTCCTTACAAAATTATTTTGGAAAAGATTTTTTCTATAAATCGTGGAATATTGCAAAAACCACAGAATTTATCAACATCTGTTGATAATGACAAATTCTGTTGAAATAAAACATCATTTTAATAAAGATAATATAGAGTATGCCTTCTCCAACTTTAAAATAGTGTCTATAATGACACCGGAGCAATGGCAAAAACAATTTGAATCTTTATCCGAGGAAATTGATTTTCCTACATGATATAATTCAAATTTATTTTCAAATGTCTCTTTTAATTATTGGGATTACCAACAAGCTTGGTATAATTCCCTATATTTTCAAAACTCCAGGGGTTCACACACCTGGTTGATATTTTTTGATACCAGAAGAATAACGACGAAGAATATTCCATATTGGTTCGCAGCATGGTGGGATCATTTTGGCTCATGTGCAGAATATTTGAATGATGTATTGAGACCATCACTACAAGTATTTACGAAGATGTATTCTCCCACAGATGAAGAGAAGATATTTTCGGAAATGAATGATATTTCATATGAAGTTCTATTTACCATGGGTATTCCAATGGAGCAGAATCTACTCCAAATATAAAGTACCTTGATAAAAAGAAAATTTATATCAAATGGTGGACAGCATTCAATATTCCAGATTCCATTTATCCTCACAAAGTAATGGAACAAATAAAAATATGGAATGCACAAAAACAAATTGCAGATAGCAGAAAAACAATAACAGCAACGGTGAAGCCCGGACATGAACAATTTTTATTACACAAATCAAGGATGCAATCTCAGCTAGCAATGGCGAAAGACCCTGAAGAAATGCAAAATATTTTGATGAAATTTGCTCCTTTATTGCAAGAAGCAAAACCTTCATCATCTCTCAGGATCGACGAATGCAGTAGATGAAGACGTTGATTGATAGAATAAGTTGATAATTTGTAATATTTGTAATAATTTAATATTTGTAATATTGAATTGATGTAATATTTCAATGATGTAATAGTTGATATAACATACAAAAAAAAATTTGAGGAAATATCCACGCAAGTGAAAAAAATAAAAAAAATAAAATAAAATAAAATAAATATTAAAATATTTGTGCGGAAATGACCAAGCAAGTTATAGTAGAGGGACCCTTATTTTGGCCATATTCCCCAAAATTCCTATAAAAGGAGGGGGTATGCTCACTTGAAAGGACACAAGTTTTTCTACCATATTACTTACATTTCTCTCTCTCTCTCTCTCATAATTCCCACTTTCCATTTCCATCCAAGATACTTCCAACCTTTCTCCCATACTATCCCATACCAAGAACACTTTATTTGTTCTTGAATATCTTTCAGTAAGCCATTGGAAACCAATATCCCTGAAGATCTCCAATCTTCAAACAATAGTTGTATCTCCAATATTTTTGAAGAAATAAATATATGGTATGATTTGAATTCTTTTACTTTTTGAGTTCTTTAATATACTGTTTTTAATTTTATTTCTTTGTTTTATGCATTATTATTTATATAATTGGGTCGGTATATACCGCCTAATTATTGTTATTAATATTGTTTTATATATAATTATATATATATTATTATGACTGGCTGGAATTAGTTCCGCCTAACCTAACTCCCTCTCCCTTTTTATTTACTGTTCTTTATTTATATATATATATATATTATTATGACTGGCTGGAATTAGTTCCGTCTAATCTTATTCCCTCTCCCTTTTTTACTGTTTTTATTTATATTCTTGGGGAGTTTAATCACCCCCATTTAAATTCTGTTCATTTAATTTTGTTTTACTTACTGTTTTTATATTTGTTTTACTCAGTTTTTACTTTTGTTTACATTTTTGCTTTGTTATTCTGTTTATTATTATCTTTTAGTGTCGGTAGTTAATTTCTTGTTTGTGGTGTGGTATCAGAGCAAAATTTTACGTTTTCTTTTTTAGTGTCGGTAGTTAATATTCTTAGTTCTGTAGAGTCTAGTCTATGTACAGGACCAATCTCTTTTGATTGTTATCCTAATTTTTCATGTTCTTTGAAAGATACACAAATATTGAAAACTTTAGTACTTCAAATCAAAACACATGGATATGATATGTTGCCAGGATCAATTCCATTGGCTTTAATATATCGGATTCATTACAAGTAATGAGTTCCATGTTTATTGGTCCAAAACCCAAACACTCTTTAAAAAGAGGAGAAACAATGATTTTACATACAGATCTTACCAGATCTAATGCTGTAATTTCAAGATCTATAAAATGGAAGGATGTAAATCTTCCAGATGAATGGGTTTTGGAAGGAGCAGTTAAAGCTACAAATAAAATACATGAACCAAATACTGAGATCAACAAAATAAGACAATTAAATGATGGATCAGTTAAACTGAGTTTTGCTAGAAGTTTCTCCGCTAGAGAAAGAGATAATGCATCTATTTCTAGCACAATAAATTTAGGAAGATTTTCACAGATACCATCTGTGATAGATGTTCCTTACCAAAAACAAAGATTATTTTCAACATCAGATGTTGAATATGCAACCTCTTCATTTAGAAAAGCTGATTATTCTACGGAAATTCCTAGACCAGTTTATTCTAAAAAAGTATTATTCTAAATCTGATATTAATGCACCCAGTACATCACAAAATATTTACAATAAATCAGACTTTAGTGAACCTAATAGTCCAACACAATCAGCAATAACAGATAATATTGCAAATGAATTAAATGTTATAGAAAAAGAATTTAGGTAAATAAAATATATTACACAATGATTTTTATAGCCAGGAAAATACTAGTAAAAGAGAATGGTTTTTTAAACATTATTGTAATATTAGAAAACAAATACAAAAAGATATTATGAATTTATAAATACTCATAAAATAAATATATTTTTCTTTGATTGGTTTCAAATATATCACAAAATAATATAGAATTTCCTTTTAAAACTTTAAACCCAATAATTGAAAAACCAAAAGAATGGATAACCATCACAGCATCAAAAAAGATAGTGTCAAATCATCCACCTTTAGGAGGCATAAAGTTAGATGTATCAGGGAATCCAATAGAAGCTATTCCTTACAAAAATATGACAGAAGATTCTCTTACAAATACTAAACATATTATTCAACAAAATAATTATACAAATACACATCTACATACAATAGGAAAACAATTAGATAAGTTAGAAAAATATTACAACAACAACAATAAAATCTACAAGTGAAGAAATACCTAACCAAAAATTTAAACAACCATTATTCAAACCTTTTCAAATATCATCTTCTAGTATGCAAACTATATCTAATAAAGATGATTTCAATCAATTTATAAAACAACAATTAAGTCGTATAGAAAAAAGTCTAGAAAATAGTAATTCTATAACAAATGAGGTAGTTGCAGATTCAAATGTTAATACTTCTATAGCTAGCAGAACTAGAAATAAAAAAAAGAAGTTACTTCTTCTAAAATTAATAATTTAGAAGAAAATGAATCTTCAAATAATTCGGATAATTCTGATAGTTCAGATAATGAAATAAGCAAAGCATTTGAACAATTCCAGAATAACAATTCTAATAAAGTAGAAAAAATAGAATGGGATAAATCTATAATACCAGTACAAATGTCTACAGATCTAAAAATAAAACCTATTTCCCAATATCGTTTTAATGCACAATCAATATATTCTTGGAATATAGATGGTATGTCAGAATATCAAATAATAAATGTATTACAACAAATGACAATGGCAGCCAATGCTTATAGAACTCAGTTAACACCTGATGATAAAGCAATTGCTGAATATCTTATTTCTGGTTTCTCTGGACAACTTAAAGGTTGGTGGGATCATTATTTAACTCCCATACAGAGACAAGAAATATTAAATGCAATAAAAGTTGATGAAGAAAATAATCCTATAATTATAGATGAAGGAACAATATCTGATTCGGTTGCTACACTTATATTATGTATATCCTTACATTTTATAGGAGACCCATCACATATTAAAGATAAAAATGCTGAATTATTAGCAAATTAAGATGTAGAAAACTTAGTGATTTTCAATGGTATAAAAATACTTTTCTAACCAGAGTCATGATTAGAGAAGATTCTAATCAGCCATTTGGAAAGAAAAATTCCTTGCAGGATTACCAAATTTACTAGGGAAAAGGTTAGAAATAAAATAGAGAAAATTCAGGACAACAAATAATATCTTATTCAAACTATACATATGGAGAATTAATAAGTTTTATACAAAAAGAAGGATTAAGATTATGCCAAGACATAAGATTACAAAGTGGTTTAAAGAAAGAATTAAGACAGACTAAGTCTGAATTAGGAACTTTCTGCAAACAATTTGATAATGATCCATATAAACCTTATCATAAAGAATGTCAAGGAGAATGTTCTAGAAAACCTTATAATAGAAATATTAGAAAGCCATATAATAACAAATATAACAATAGATATAAAAACATAAATATAATAAATTTCAAAAATCCTCTAATGAATTCTATAAAAATAAATACAACAAGTATACTAAAAAACCTTACAGAAAGACAAATTACAAGAAAAATAAAAATACAAAAGATTACAAAAATATTGAATGCTATAAATGTCATAAGAAAGGTCATACTGCAAATTATTGTAGATTAAAAACAAAATTACAAGAATTAAATCTAGAAGAATCTATACTAGAAAAAATTTCAAATCTACTTGTTGAATCTTCTTCGGAGACAGAAGAAACATCTTTCGAGTCTGCTGAAGATCTTCAAGTTGATGAAATATACACATCTTCTTCAGAAACCTCTGATGAAGAAAAATCTTTATGTTCTAACAAAAGAACAAGAAACAATATTAGAAATGTTAAAACATATAAAATCCCCAATTACAAAAAGAATATTTAGATAGAATAATAGATATAAATTCAAAACAAAAAGAACAAATAAACCAACTATATTACCAAATGTTTCAACTAGTTATTATGATTTAACTAGTATATTAAATAAAAACAAAGATACAAAGAATAAAAATGCAACAATCCCAGATTTACAAAAAGAAATAAAAGAAATAAAAATAGAATTAAAAGAGTTAAAAAATAAACAAAAACAAGATTCAGAAGTTATGAAATTAATACTTACAAAATTACAGACTACAGAAGAGTCTGATCAATCTTCAGAAACAGAACCAGTAAATATAGATAACAATATCATAGAAAATATTTCTAATGTGCCAGAAGATTTTTTATTTGTTTTAAGAGAATAACATCAAGAAAATATTTAATAAGAATAACAATAAAATTCTCAGAACAATATCATTAGATACAATTGCTCTATTTGATACAGGAGCAGATCTTAATTGTATTAAAACTAATTTGGTCCAAAATCATATAGAGAATCTACAACTACTAGACTCTCTACAGCAAATAATACCAAATTACAAGTCAAAAGTAAAACTGAAGCTTATATTATAAAATCCAATACATCAATTAAAACAATGTTTTAGTTGTAGATGATATTCATCATGCAGTTATACTAGGAACACCTTTTATGAATCTAATTACACCATATAAAGTAGGAATTAATTCTATTTCTTTTAAAATAAGAAATAAAAAATTACATTTTGAATTTTTAGAAAAACCTAAAACAAAAAATTTAGATTTAATAAAAGCTTGTTCTATTCATAAAGAACAAATAAATGCAATAATTAAAAGTAAAATTTTCAATTACAATCATTAAAAGATACAGTAAATATTAATAAATAGAACAATATTTAAAGGATCCAAAGATAATTACTAAAATACAAAATCTTAAATTATCATTTGAAAATGAACTTTGTTCAGATCTTCCAAATGCTTTCTGGTCAAGGAAACAACATATAGTTGATCTTCCATATACTCCAGAATTCAGAGAAGAAGATATACCTACAAAACAAGACCAATTCAGATGAATGCAGAATTAGAAAAACATTGCAAAAAAGAAATACAAGATCTAGAATCAAAAGGATTAATCAAAAATCAAGGTCTCCTTGGAGTTGTGCTGCTTTTTATGTCAATAAAAATGCAGAAATAGAAAGAGGAACACCTAGATTGGTAATAAATTATAAACCACTAAATAAAGCGTTAAAATGGATAAGATACCCATTACCTAATAAGAAAGATTTATTAACAAGATTACATTCTGTATGGATATATTCAAAATTTGATATGAAATCAGGATTTTGGCAAATACTGTAGCGCCCCGGCCCGACGCTGTCATCGGAACCAGTGCACCCGCCGTAGCCTACTATGAGAACTACGAAGCGTCAAAGCAGATCAAGCGAATATCATTCATGACGTAAGATAAATCAGCGGAAACGTCATAAAATCTAAACCTTCATCGTCAATAATACAACCAGAAAATGCAGCGGAAATAAAAGGTGTTTGGTCATCTAGCTAACACAAGTTCCAAACAACATAATAACATTGAGTTTCCAAAACTTAAAGAAAGTAGTCCAGCATCTATCTATTCCCATGTCCGTCATCCCATTGAGCCCACTCGCCGTCATCTTCAATAAATATCAACTCATATTCAGGCTCACCTGAAAAGGAACAGAGTAATTGTTCTTAGCGAAATTGTCGCCAGCAAGTAACCCGTCTATACACCCTACGGAATCACACACGTCGAGTCACCGTGTATAGAACATTGCCCAAAAATAAGGTGCTCGGGTTAGCAAATAACATTTTAATAAGAATTCTTCAAACAGATAAAGCAAATATATGTACACAGATACGAGAACCAACATGTATTAAAACAACGTATCACATAAGCAAGTCATAGAATAACCACGTATCTTGCATGTCAAGTCTTATGCTTCGTGTATCATGATGCATGTACATTCTTTAAAATCACACACAACACCCATGCATATGTCTTCTTTCATAAACATGTCATGCATGTCATTTCACAAAACATTTCATCACTTTACATATCATATTCTTCGCGTAGCAGAACTTTATACCCTGTGGGTGATCAGTCCACAGCAAACATAACTTTATACCCCGTGCTGAAAGGTCCACGGCCCCATGACATATAACTTTATACCCCTGCTGAAAGGTCCACGGCCCCATTACATATATCATATATCCGTGCTGAAAGGTCCACGGCCCTATTACATATATCATATATCCGTGCTGAAAGGTCCACAGCCCCATAAAATAACTTTATTTTCCGTGCTGATAGGTCCACGGCCCCATAAAATAACTTAATTTTCCGTGCTGATAGGTCCACGGCCCCATAAAATACTTTATACCCTGCTGTTGATTCACAGATCACGCTTTTATACCCTGCTTTCGCAGGCGTGACTTTTATACCCTGCGATCAACCAGCAGCCATCTTGTCTTTCGAAAACTTCAAACTTTTCTTGTAAACACATGTTCTTTCGCAAAGCAATTTTCAAATCAAATGCAAGTGCCCATGTCATGATGCAGAATGCTCATGTAACATCATATCAAACGTATAAACATGCACACACACTTTACATATCAAGTACAAAGTCATGAATCCCTATCACATTCTGCTCGTATTATTTCATGCCCCTTCGTATTACGAAATCATCTCGAGTTCACACTTAACCTTGCTCGTTCGTACTTCCTCAAACACACCCTTTTCGTACCATTTTGTGCACTTTCATATTGCTAACTCACTTTGGATTCATACCTAACTTTACTCATTCACACTTAACGTTTACTACTCAAATACACCTCATTCATACCACTTCATGCCCTTTCGTATCACGAATCCTCTTCGAATTCATACTTAACCCTACTCATTCACACTTAATGTTTACAACTCTAGCACACTTTCAAACACTTTGTAATTCATGAACAATGGAAGATAATAAAGGTATCCCACACACTCATCTTACATATCTAGCATACGGTCTTGCACCTCAAACACTCCCTGTTTGTATCTTCCCAAGTCCGTTCGTCTCACTAATTCACTTGGGATTCAATCTTATTCTTACTTAGTCCATCTTACCATCTATTCCTCAATTACACCTCAAATACCCTTGCATTTTATGTTCAAAGAAAGTGTATAAAGTTGCTACACTTACATAGGGCGCCTAAAGGGTCAAAAAGACTTCCAGTATACTTGGAACGCCACATGAGGCGCCTAAAGTGACATAAAGCGCCTATACTAGGCGTTCGAAGTGTTCGGAGATGTGCCGTAAACATTGAACGCCTACATGAAGCGCCTAATGTGACATTGAACGCTACATTAGGCGCCTAATGTGACATAGAGCGCCTAATGTAGGTGTTCGAAGTGTTCTGACGGTTCTAAACTGCAGTTTTTCTGTACGGGAAAGCTTCAGGACACATTGAACGCTACATTAGGCGCCTAATGTGCCATAGAGCGCCTAATGTAGGCGTTCGAAGTGTTCTGACGATGCCAAACTGTAGTTTTCCTGCAGTAACTTCCTCTCCAACACCCTCCTTCTTCAACCCTTCCATTTTCAACACTTAAAGATCCATCTTAACATCTAGATTCATCTTACTTAACACACATCTAAACATGAATTGATGCCTAGTCATGCCTAGCAATATCCACTCTAGCCTTCAATCATTCACAACCTTCAAAAGATCTCATCAACTTTCCCAACAAAACAAGACTACAGCAATGTCATCACTCATCTCTCAATTTCCTGCACTTACTCTCAACATCTAAGTGTAGACAATCAACATAAGAGTAGCGCAAGACAATAAGCACGTCAAAATATCACTTTTATGGGCATGCTTGACAACAATAAAGCACCACACAACTATTTTCAGAATATGGCCCAAAGAACAAGACTTTATACAATTAGCAACAAGACTTACATATAACAAAGCATTTAAGATAGACAAGACAAGAATACTAATGTGTGATTCATGTTTTCTCTTTGTAAGAACATAGGGCCTTAAGTATCAAAATTTACGTAAAGCGTATATTACTTGCCTTGATTTCTAGTTAATCTTACGGATTTACTGCAGAATTTCAGTGAAGATTGCACCTAGGTTGGCCTTCTTCCTTCCTTTTTCCTTCCTCTCTTCTTCTTCTTCTCTCTCCTTTCTCCTTCTCTTTACTCCTGCGGTTTTCCCCTCTTCTTTTTGATGGTATAACCGTCCCATAAGGCTGAGATGGGGAGTTATACTAAATTTTGGTAACTCCCCTATCTCCTAGTAGGGACTAGTTTAGTAATTTCCCTTAATTTTCCATTAATTCTACTTTTAACCCCTTCTTCTTATTTCTATATTTTAAGTAACTAAATTTCACAATCTACATCATTAATTAAGTTGCATTCAAGATTGACCTAGAGTGTTGAATGTCGTGCTTAAAAGTCACGGGGTGTAACATTCCACCCCCCTTACAAAAAGTTTCGTCCTCGAAACTTACGTACCTTAGTCAAAGATTTGAGGGTACTTCTCCCGCATTTGTTCCTCGAGTTCCCAAGTGGCCTCACGTTCCGTGTGGTTGCTCCACTGGACTTTCACATAAGGGATCACTCGCCTCCTCAACACTTGATCCTTTCGGTCCACAATTTTCACGGGTACCTCCTCATATGTAACATCGTCCTTGAGTTCCAACGGTTGAGCTTCAAGTACATGACTTGGATCCGCCACGTACTTCCTTAATTGTGACACGTGGAACACATTGTGAACTTGCGCCAATACCGGAGGTAATGCCAACGTATATGCCAAGGCTCCTACCTTCTCAAGTATTTCATAAGGACCAATAAAACGAGGGCTTAACTTGCCTTTTACTCCAAACCTCATGACGCCCTTCGTAGGTGATACTTTTAGATAAACCTTTTCACCTACGTTAAACTCCAAAGGCCTTTGTTTATAATCCACCCAACTTTTGTTGCGGCCCTGAGCCAACTTGAGTCTTGAGTGATTCTCACCCTTCCTAATGTTTTCTCCAATAGTCCAGGTTCGGTGATGGTCCTCACATCGGCTTCACCCAAATAAACCAGGGACCCGCACTCCGTCCACACAGCGCTTCGAAGGGAGTCATATCGATTGCACTGTGGTGACTGTTATTATTAGATAACCCCATTAACTTCACCATTCCATCTCAACTCCTTTTGCAATTAGGATGCAATCTCTTAACAAGTCCTCGATGGTCTGAATAGTCCCTTCAGATTATCCATCTGTCAGAGGGTGATAGGGTGTACTCATCCTTAATTTTGTTAAACTCCAAAATCATGTTATATCCACTTCTTGTTTTTGGTAATCAACCACAAAGTCCATAGTAATAAGTTCCTATCTCTACCCTGGAAGCTCCAACAGTATCACTAATCCACTAGGTTCTTGGTGTTCAGTTTTAACTTACTGACACGCCAGACCTCTCCCAATGAACTCCGCAATGTGTCTCTTCATCTTACACCCCAATAATATTATTAGCGATCCTTGTACATTCTGGTGCTACCATGATTTATTGATAACCTTGAGCTGTAAGCCCCCTGCAAAATTTCTTTCCTTAGCTCATCTAAATCATGTACACACATTTTTCCTCTAACATAAGTTCCTGTCCACCTTGGTCTGAAATCCATCAATCTGACTATACCTCAGTTTCCCAGCAATATCACCCACAATCTTATTCTTCTTCTGAGCTTCTTCCAACCAATCCATCAAACTCGGTGTGACGGTCAATGATGCGAAAACATTACTATAGAGTAAACAGAAACCAAGTTAAATTCTTCTATTTCTCTCTCAATTGGTGACTGTCGCGCATGGTTAGCATTTCCGTTTACTACACTGGCCACTTTATTAGCTTTTCCTGAATGGTAATTAATGGTTAAGCCGTAGTCCTTTTGTAGTTCCAACCCTCTTAGCTGTCTCATGTTTAGCTGTCCTGAGGCATACGCGATAACTCGTTTGTATTGCATCAAAACACAGTCTACAAGTGAAGTATCAACAAAACTCAATTTGGATGGAAAGTCATAACTTATGCAACAGTTTACGTACCTAGACTGTTTTTCGACACATCACTACATATCACAAACCCATCAGTATCAAAAGGTTGAGCCAATACTGGAGCTATGGTTAACCTCCTCTTAAGCTCCGTGAAGCTTTTCTCGCATTCTGCCGTTCACTCAAACTTGGACTTCTTTTGAGTAAGCCGACTGAGGGCTTCGCTATTGTCGAAAGTCCCTCGACAAACTTCCTATAATAACTAGCTAGACCCAAGAAACCCTGACTTCGGTGTCATTCGTAGATCTAGACCACTTGGTAATAAGTTCAACTTCCTTCAATCAACAGCAATTCCCTTGAAAGGTTATACCTTCCATCACAGAATTCTTAACTGTCACTTGTTTTAACCGATAGTCAATGTTGATGCGAAATCGTAATTTGATCTTGGACGCTTGGACATAGTATGGAATCTCCAACTATTCTGGTGAACCACAAAGGCGCTTAACAAATCCCTTTTCCACAAAAGAGGGGTTCACGCCGCTATCAAAAGTACATTGGTGAATATCTTGTTCACCAAAATTGTACCTCATACCACATCGGCGACTTGCCAAATATTCATGGCCATCATGACATTGACGCAAACATCCGTCTTCGGCTATTGAGCCACTTCTCCCAGAGCATTCTTTCTCATCTCTGGACAATCTCTAACGAGATGACTTACCTGTCCGCTCGATAACACACCCTTGCCAACTTCCCACATTCACCATCATGGCTCTTATTGCAATGCGGAAAACTCCTACAGCCTGATTTACATCTGGGTTCTATGGTGGGGGTCTCTACAATTTTCCGACCGAACATCTCTTCTGAATCTTTATCCAAACATCCTAGCCTGCTACCAACTCAAATCTCTTCTCTTACCCTCTTACCTTTGTCAGAGTATCCTGCATCGGCCTCTCTTGCCACCACTCTACGAAATCACTCTCGACGCAGAGGCGTGCATCCATCATGTCCTCGTTGGTTCTCATCCATGCGCTTACGATTGCTGACTGAATTCTTGAGTCCAAACCTCGCTCGAACTTTGTCATCTTTAAGCGATTATCAGGCATAATCGCTGGAGCGAACTTACCCAAAGCATGGACATGGTCGGCATACTCCGACATTATCATCCGACTCTGTTTTAGCCCGTCGAACGCCCTTATCTTGTCTAAGATCGCTGTCTTGGGCACGTAATACTTCAGAAAAGCATCACAAAGTTGTATCCAATAGATCAATGGGGTCTGACAATTTAAATTATTATAGAAATTCAAATGATATACGCGCTCGCACACACCCAACCCAGATCATACTTAGACTCTAGAAAATCAGCACTTATAACTAAGGATCAACCTTAAGGGAGAATCATATCTTAGGTGTCTAAAAGATCATGAACCTAAGTTTTCGAGATAGATCTGAAGCCTAGGCTCTGATACCACCAGTAGCGCCCCGGCCCGACGCTGTCATCAGAACCAGTGCACCCGCCGTAGCCTACTATGAGAACTACGAAGCGTCAAAGCAGATCAAGCGAATATCATTCATGACGTAAGATAAATCAGCGGAAACGTCATAAAATCTAAACATTCATCGTCAATAATACAACCAGAAAATGCAGCGGAAATAAAAGGTGTTTGGTCATATAGCTAACACAAGTTCCAGAACAACATAATAACATTGAGTTTCCAAAACTTAAAGAAAGTAGTCCAGCATCTATCTATTCCCATGTCCGTCATCCCATTGAGCCCACTCGCCGTCATCTTCAATAAATATCAACTCATATTCAGGCTCACCTGAAAAGGAACAGAGTAATTGTTCTTAGCGAAATTATCGCGAGCAAGTAACCCGTCTATACACCCTACGGAATCACACACGTCGAGTCACCAGTGTATAGAACATTGCCCAAAAATAAGGTGCTCGGGTTAGCAAATAACATTTTAATAAGAATTCCTCAAACAGATAAAGCAAATATATGTACACAGATACGAGAACCAACATGTATTAAAACAACGTATCACATAAGCAAGTCATAGAATAACCACGTATCTTGCATGTCAAGTCTTATGCTTCGTGTATCATGATGCATGTACATTCTTTAAAATCACACACAACACCCATGCATATGTCTTCTTTCATAAACATGTCATGCATGTCATTTCACAAAACATTTCATCATCACTTTACATATCATATTCTTCGCGTAGCAGAACTTTATACCCTGTGGGTGATCAGTCCACAGAAAACATAACTTTATACCCGTGCTGAAAGGTCCACGGCCCCATGACATATAACTTTATACCCCGTGCTGAAAGGTCCACGGCCCCATTACATATATCATATATCCGTGCTGAAAGGCCCACGGCCCCATTACATATATCATATATCCGTGCTGAAAGGTCCATGGCCCCATAAAATAACTTTATTTTCCGTGCTGATAGGTCTACGGCCCCATAAAATAACTTAATTTTCCGTGCTGATAGGTCCACGGCCCCATAAAATACTTTATACCCTGCTGTTGATTCACAGATCACGCTTTTATACCCTGCTTTCGCAGGCGTGACTTTTATACCCTGCGATCAACCAGCAGCCATCTTGTCTTTCAAAAACTTCAAACTTTTCTTGTAAACACATGTTCTTTCGCAAAGCAATTTTCAAATCAAATGCAAGTGCCCATGTCATGATGCAGAATGCTCATGTAACATCATATCAAACGTATAAACATGCACACACACTTTACATATCAAGTACAAAGTCATGAATCCCTATCACATTCTGCTCGTATTATTTCATGCCCCTTCGTATTACGAAATCATCTCGAGTTCACACTTAACCTTGCTCGTTCGTACTTCCTCAAACACACCCTTTTCGTACCATTTTGTGAACTTTCATATTGCTAACTCACTTTGGATTCATACCTAACTTTACTCATTCACACTTAACGTTTACTACTCAAATACACCTCATTCATACCACTTCATGCCCTTTCGTATCACGAATCCTCTTCGAATTCATACTTAACCCTACTCATTCACACTTAATGTTTACAACTCTAGCACACTTTCAAACACTTTGTAATTCATGAACAATGGAAGATAATAAAGGTATCCCACACACTCATCTTACATATCTAGCATACGGTCTTGCACCTCAAACACTCCCTGTTTGTATCTTCCCAAGTCCGTTCGTCTCACTAATTCACTTGGGATTCAATCTTATTCTTACTTAGTCCATCGTACCATCTATTCCTCAATTACACCTCAAATACCCTTGCATTTTATGTTCAAAGAAAGTGTATAAAGTTGCTACACTTACATAGGGCGCCTAAAGGGTCAAAAAGACTTCCAGTATACTTGGAACGCCACATGAGGCGCCTAAAGTGACATAAAGCGCCTATACTAGGCGTTCGAAGTGTTCGGAGATGTGCCGTAAACATTGAACGCCTACATGAAGCGCCTAATGTGACATTGAACGCTACATTAGGCGCCTAATGTGACATAGAGCGCCTAATGTAGGTGTTCGAAGTGTTCTGACGGTTCTAAACTGCAGTTTTTCTGTACGGGAAAGCTTCAGGACACATTGAACGCTACATTAGGCGCCTAATGTGCCATAGAGCGCCTAATGTAGGCGTTCGAAGTGTTCTGACGATGCCAAACTGCAGTTTTCCTGCAGTAACTTCCTCTCCAACACCCTCCTTCTTCAACCCTTCCATTTTCAACACTTAAAGATCCATCTTAACATCTAGATTCATCTTACTTAACACACATCTAAACATGAATTGATGCCTAGTCATGCCTAGCAATATCCACTCTAGCCTTCAATCATTCACAACCTTCAAAAGATCTCATCAACTTTCCCAACAAAACAAGACTACAGCAATGTCATCACTCATCTCTCAATTTCCTGCACTTACTCTCAACATCTAAGTGTAGACAATCAACATAAGAGTAGCGCAAGACAATAAGCACGTCAAAATATACACTTTTATGGGCATGCTTGACAACAATAAAGCACCACACAACTATTTTCAGAAATATGGCCCAAAGAACAAGACTTTATACAATTAGCAACAAGACTTACATATAACAAAGCATTTAAGATAGACAAGACAAGAATACTAATGTGTGATTCATGTTTTCTCTTTGTAAGAACATAGGGCCTTAAGTATCAAAATTTACGTAAAGCGTATAGAAAGATTACTTGCCTTAATTTCTAGTTAATCTTACGGATTTACTGCAGAATTTCAGTGAAGATTGCACCTAGGTTGGCCTTCTTCCTTCCTTTTTCCTTCCTCTCTCTTCTTCTTCCTCTCCTTTCTCCTTCTCTTTACTCCTGCGGTTTTCCCCTCTTCTTTTTGATGGTATAACCGTCCCATAAGGCTGAGATGGGGAGTTATACTAAATTTTGGTAACTCCCCTATCTCCTAGTAGGGTAGTAATTTTCCTTAATTTTCCATTAATTCTACTTTTAACCCCTTCTTCTTATTTTCTATATTTTAAGTAACTAAATTTCACAATCTACATCATTAATTAAGTTGCATTCAAGATTGACCTAGAGTGTTGAATGTCGTGCTTAAAAGTCACGGGGTGTAACAAATACAAATATCAGAAAAAGATAGATACAAAACAGCATTTACAGTTCCATTTGGGCAATATGAATGGAAAGTAATGCCATTTGGATTAAAAAATGCACCTTCTGAATATCAGAGAATTATGAATAATATATTTATGGATTATTCTAATTTTTGCATTGTCTATATAGATTATGTATTAATATTCTCCAAATCAATAGAAGAACATTTTAAACATTTAAAAACCTTCTTTTATATAGCAAAGAAAAATGGTTTAGTATTATCTAAATCTAAAATGTCTTTATTTCAGACTAAAATAAGATTCTTAGGTCATCATCTGACTCAAGGAACAATTTTACCAATAGAAAGATCTTTAGAATTTGCATCCAAATTTCCAGATAAAATATTGGACAAAAATCAATTACAAAGATTTCTTGGATCTTTAAATTATGTTGTTGATTTTATTCCAAATATAATAATAATTGCAAAACCATTACATAATAGATTAAAGAAAAATCCACCAATATGGACTGAAGAACATACTTCAGTGGTTAAGAAAATAAAAAGTCTAGTATCTGATATACCCTGCTTATATATAGCAGATCCAGATTTATTTAAAATAGTTGAAACGGATGCTTCTGATATAGGATATGGTGGAATATTAAAACAATTACAAAATGGGAAAGAATCTATAGTTCAATATACTTCTGGTCATTGGAATGATGCCCAAAAATCATATTCTACTATTAAAAAAGAAATTTTGAGTATTGTATTATGTATTAATAAATTTCAAAGTGATTTATTAAATAAAAAATTTCTTTTACGTATTGATTGTAAATCTGCGAAAGAAATTTTGCAAAAAATGTTTCTTATACACAGACACGAAAATGCAACTGCCGCAAGGCTCTGGCGAATATCGACGGTAGGCGTAAGCCGCCGCCATAATTTCTACAACTTCTGTGATCCGGCATCCATTGAACCAATTCCACATTGCCACTCCGCTTGATTTCAATTTCCATATCTCGCTTCTTTTCTTTTCTTTTAGCACTTTCCGTTTTTGCCTTTTTCTATACTTGCCGAATTCTGCGATCGCTATGATGGCCATGCCAACTCCTTTGCCGTTGCAGAAACAATCTCGATCCTTTGCATCCTTATTCAAGACTTCGTCTACTTCATCCATTCCATCAAAGCCGATATAGAAATACATGGGTAGTGCCATGATTGCTTCCACGGATGAAGAGATTACCACGTTGGCGGAGCCATACAGGTTTTTCTTGGTAGGCACTTTCTGGTATGGACGTCCTCCCCTTGCAACTATTCACGCCACTATTGATCGTATTTGATTCATCGGCACGATACGTATTAGCCTACTCGATACAAATCATATTTTACTAAATTTTGCACAACAACAAGATTATTTACGATGTTTTGCACGGCAAAGTTGGACTATTTTCTGTAAATATATGAGGGTCACCAAATGAACCCCTGATTATGATCCTAAAGTTGACGTTCCGATTGTACTGGTTTAGGTTTCTCTTCTGGGACTTCCAATTCATTTCCACTAACGCGAGGCTTTATTTCATATCGGTTGTATGTTAGGCATGCCAATGAAGTTGGACTCGGCCACAGCTGAGAATTTGCGTCCATCAGTAGCGCGTTTATGTATCGAGCTTGATGTGTCTCAAGATCTTCCTGCACATATTTTTATACAGGCTTCTAATCGCTGTTTCTTGCAGATTATTATATATGAGGATTTGCCAATGTACTGTACTAATTGTTCGCGCCTTCGTCATAAAGCTATATCTTGTGGTAAGGATGAGCCAGTTAAAGCTTAGCCAACTGCTGAAACGCAGGTGAAACCTGTGACAAGTTGTGGTTACAAAGAGCGCCCACAACGATTTACCCCAAAAAAGCTGCCAACAGATTCTCAATCGCTTTCAGAAAATATCAAACAGCAACCCAGCAATTCCATTGAGGATGAGCATGATATTTCTGTTCCATTGGTTTTGCATTCTCCAGATATGGTACCGAATGTTGTCTCGATACACAAGATTTAACCAGATTGAAGGGAGTTGACGACAGCACATTACTTGATTTGCTTGCTAACCCTAATGTTTGCCCTCTTTCGGATGGTGACGATGAAGCTTGCCGGCATGATCCTTTATCTAATGATGTTGCAGAGGCAATTTTCACCACTAATGTTAGTGATTTTGTCCAAGCAATTGTTATTGATGGACAACATTGGGAGATCAATAATACTTCCATCAATCAACCTGCAACACCATCATCTTCAGGGACTAACGATCAATTCCAGGTACCACCTAGACTGTTGCGACGTCAACGTCGAACAACTGAGCTAAATTCCCGCCGTTTACATGATCACATGCAGCTCTCTCCAACTCCTTTGATATATTATATAATTAATGAAGATGATGATTTGGAATGTTAGAGGTATTCGAACCTCATTGGATCGATTAGTGTCATTAGTCCAACGAAATCATTTACAGCTTCTTGTGGTTATTGAGCCTAATTCACGGCCTTCTTTGTTGGTATCTAATCGCCTAAAGCTTGGTTTCTCTCAAGCCATATCTGTGAATCGTGATAGCATTTGGATATTCTGAAGGGATTCATTCTTTCAACTAGAGAATCAGTGCCCGGGAGTGCAGAATCATTCATTGCAGCTTCGTTGGTTACCCACAGGTGAATCTTTGTGGTGTACAATGGTTTATGGCCTCCACTCTACTATTGCAATACGTCCGTTATGGGAGGATCTCGTTTCATTTCACGCTTCATTAGATTTACCTTGGCTTCTTGGAGAAGATTTTAACACCTTTCTGACTCTTGATGAGCATAAAGGACGTTCATCTCAATCACTTCCCATGTTACAGGATTTCTATGGGTTTATTTCTTCCTGCTCTCTGCAATCAATCAATTTTCAGGGATCTCAATATACATGGAGTGATGGCCGCGGCTTGGGCCGAGTGTGGCGTCACCTGGATCACTATCTTTGCACTTCTGCGTTTTTTGATTTATTTTAAATTGTCCAATCTTAGCATCTGAAATGTGTCACCTCGGTCACTCGCTTATTTTTCTTGATTGTTCAGCAACAATGTCTCATAGGCCATCTTCTTTTTTATACAAATATGTCTGGACTTCGCATCCAGATTTTGACAGTTTTGTGGCACATAACTGGCGCTCTTATCCGACTGTAGGGGGAATGAGAAGCTTTTATGAAACATTAAATCAATTTATGGCGCAATTGCGTCAGTGGAATAAGGATATTTTTTTAAACACTTTTGATGCTGTAGCGCTTGCCAAAACTGAGGCCACCAGGTGTGAACGGGAATACGATTTGTCTCCATCGGATGATACGAGAATGGCTTATCATTTGAGTAAGGCAAAATTGTGCCTTGCGCAATCTCGAGCATTGTCCTTTTGGAAACAAAAGGCAAATGTGAAATGGATGCGAGAGGGTGCCGCAAACACACGTTTCTTTCATCAAACCGTCAAAGAGACACGTCGAAGACAGTCAATTAAGCAGATCATACGTGAGGATGGTGTATGGTGTGACAATCAACAGGATATTGAAACTGAGGCAATCCGTTACTTTTACACATTATTTATAGGGGCGCAGACCGACAATCATATTTCTATTTTGCAGTAATCCCACGATTAGTTTCTGATGATGATAATCACACCGTACTCGCTATGCCCAAATTACAAGAGTCAAGCAGGCAGTTTGGGATTTGAGTCCCATAAGCGCAGCTAATCCAGATGGCTTTCTAGGACCCTTTTATCGTCATTTTTGGCAAGTAATATCTACGGATGTTCATAACGAGGTCCAAGAGTTTTTTATAGGCATTCCACCACCGGGTCAAGTGGTCGTGGCCCTTATTACCCTTATACCTAAAGTGACAAATCCAACAACATTTTCAGAGTATCGTCCTATTTGCCTGACTAATTTCTTAGCCAAGGTTATTACTCGACTGCTAGCTACAAGACTCTCAGGGCTATTGAAAAAGCTAATATCCCCAGAACAGGCAGGATTTATGAAGGGAAGGGATATACAGAGCAGATTCTCCTGGCTCATGAAATGGTTCATGTCATCGATAGGCCATCTCGTGATGGACATGTTATTCTCAAATTAGACATGGCAAAGGCGTTTGATAGAGTTTGCTGGACATATTTAGAGAAGCTGCTGACCAAATTCGGATTTCATTCCCGAATAATGCGACTTATTATGCACAACTTGGCGGCCACTCGATGTTCCATTTTAATTAATGGGAAACCTGCTGGATTTTTTTGCTGTGAGCACGGTGTTAAACTAGGTGATCTTTTATTAGCTCTTTTATTTATTCTCACTTCTGAAGGATTTTCTTGCAGCCTGAATGCTTTAATGACGGATGGGGTTCTCTATGGTTTTCAAGCAGGCAGATTGCCTAGGATATCACATTTGGGATTTGCAGATAACCTTGTAATTTTCTTAAATGGCTCAATTGGAACCTGCAGCTTTTTTGCCATTTCTTGGAAACATATGAGTAGGATTCGGGACGGTAAATCTTCAAAAAAGCCAGGTGGTTGTCGGAGCAGGTGTATCTAGGACCCGAGTTTTCAAACACGTTAGGTATGCGACTGACTTCTTTGCCTATTAAATATCTTGGATCCTTTTTGTATAAAGCTATCATCGTGCGGCCTATTGTACATCTTTAATTGCTCATTTTGATGCCACACTAAATACTTGCTCTTCCAAATTACTCTCTATGGCTAGTCATGTGATATTAATTCACCATGTCTTATGTTCTATTCCGCTGCATATTGTATCGAGTTCAAAACTGCCAAAGAGTGTGGTAGATGTTTTAAATCGGAAAATGTCACAATTTTTATTGAATGGTAGTCATCATTGGAAGTCTTGGGAAAGTGTTTCTCGACCTAAGTAGAATGGCTGTTTAGACATTTGCAGTCTAACATATATCCAGCAGGCGTATGATTGTCTATTATGGTGGAAATATCAACACTCCTCATCTCTGTGGGCAGTGTACAGTCACGCGAAATATGGACAACGGCCAACAATGTATTCTCATATATATGATTCCGCTACCTGGAAGCGTCTTTGTCGGATTAATGCCTATATGCTTCCTCGTGTGAGTCTTACTCAGGATGGATATTACTGGACG
>AP025051.1:21071819-21229661 GCA_036186865.1 Eustoma russellianum
CCTTAGTGAGATACGGCGGGTGCACTGTTCCCGATGCTAGAGCTCGGGAGCGGGGCGGTACATGTGGTATCAGAGCCGAGGCTTCAGATCCGCCTCGGGAACGCAGGATTAACTAGATCGCTTAGACATAAGCTATGATCATTACCTAGGAATAACGATTATACCCTAATAAATGAAGTAGACCTAAGTTATGATCGGGTTAAGGGAGGTATGTGCCATTGGTGAGCTTTCTCTATTTAATTTCCATTGTATCCCTGAACTTTCGCATGAGCCCATAAATGCTCAAATCTCTCTATCACTCTCGTCAATCCGAATTCTCGTGAAGGCTCGCGTGAAATCCAAGAAAATGTCGTCTGGTGTAAAAAAAAGGAACCTGGCAAGGAGGCAACGGTGGTCATGGTAACGACCACCGGGATTAGGGGGTCATCTTCCAACCATTAGACGACACCATGGCCACCACTTTGGCGCAACAGCGACTGTAAACTATGCAGTGATAATAGCAGCTAAACTAGCGTCTTCCGCCGTTACCGCCACCAGATCTGAGGTCCTACTATGTCGAAATACAAGCCGTCCGGTATTCGATGTTTAGAATCACCCTTCACCGAAGAGGCAGAGATATAAGACATGGCCGCTAACGATCACAGGACCGCCCGCGACGAAAGTACAGTCGTGGAGGAGTGCATGGCCACCGCTGCCACCATGTGCTCATTGTGGATGCCAAATTCGGGTCGGTGTAGGAGGACTATTCAAGCATGAGTGCAACAGCAAGGACGTTTTACGAGTAAGGACACTGAGCAGAGGCCGGCGCCACCATCACAGCAGAATAATGTACAACATAAAGGGAAGCAAGGATCAGTACCCAGATCCACGTGACGACTGATGCGGACATCAGGGGGGCTGGCAATGTCGTAGCAGAGTTCAACCGTCGGCGACCAAGTCTCAATGACTCATCATCAGTGCAGATGACTTTAGTCAGAGATAAATGATCAGAGTTGCGCAGCGGAAACGTGGCTTTCTTAAGTCACGTAAGTTCAGAAGAGTGAACCTCAGTGGATCCGAAGAAGATCAAAGATATCGCTGAGTAGCCCTGACCAACCAGTGTGACTGAAGTAAGGAGTTTTCTTGTTTTGGCCAGTTGCTATGTAGAATCTGTTGAAGGATCTTCTCGATACTGGTGCCCCTGAGCAGACAGAAGCATAAAAAGGCGAAGTTCGAGAGGACAATTTATATCCACAAAGTTTCGCTGAGCAAAAAAAACTTAAACATAAGACCATAATACACAATTTTGGTAATTAACCATATATACACGCACTGATTAATACAACATACCTTAACAACATATTTCCACATATCAAACACGTACTAGAAGATCAACATACAAAATCAGACATAACCACACAAAGAAATGTAAGGAGATATCATATAACAAAATAACTATGAATCGACAGCAACATAAGTCAACAAAGTATATATATACACCCACACATATTTACACATATACATAAATATATACACATATACATATACATACAAAGCGACCAACATGGAAACACGAAGTAATAGGTAAAAGCTCACAATATATATATACACATAATACGATAACAACGTAGGAGTAGCGGGGGAAAAAAATCCATGATAAGTCAGGGTTGTACGTAAACGTTAAGTTGTTAAGAAAAAATAAAACACAAAAAAAAACCCAAACAACACTGATTCTTTTGCAACAACAAAAGAAACATATAGATAAAAATAATTTGTTACCATGATAATGATATAGCGTAAATAAGTCGATTTACGAAAACATACAAATAGATACACGAAACAAAAGTAATTATACGTTGTTACGTAAATATGCACAGGTATGCGCACGACTATAGCAATGACACCACGACATAACTAATACAACAAAACAGTATTAACCATTATAATATATAACAACAACAAACACACAATTACAAATAATACAGTAACACAAATACCTTCATACAAGACATGGGCTACGATATCGGCACACATTTACCAGTTTTAAAACAAATCATTAACATACTCAATTGAAGTAAGACATGCTAGTTACGAGTTAAGAACGACGTGATATCACATGACGACATAGTAATAGATTAAAGTGTAAATAGTTTGATATATAAAAAAACAAAAAAAATATCATACTTGAACACCCAAACAAAATATATATATATATCTACGTCACAATAAAATATTTACATTTATGCATTTCCTTCAGAATGATACATATAACGATATTTAAACAACAATAAGACAAGCTAGTACAGAAAATATAGAGTATGAGTTAAAAAAAGAAAAAAAAAAGAAAAGAAAGTGTTAACCACTAACATAAGCACAAAAAGAGAGATCACGATAAGCCAAAACTAAAATGAACTGCGCATGGCGTGCGTACCGCTTAAAACTCAACTAACAAACAATATAAACATAATACATGTGACGAACTGCAGATAACGGTTGTGAATGCATGAGCTACATGTGATACGTAAGTCATACTTGCGTTTAAAATAAGGATACACAACATACAATTTGTATGTACCAAACATGTTCAACAACTTAATCACTAAAACGACAACACGTATTAAAACTTGTGTATACTAATACATATAATGGACGAAGCTACGTTGAGCACTATATTACATCCCCAGAACAATGGGCAATCGGAGAAGACGATACAGACATTGGAGGACATGTTGAGGGCTTGTGCCATTGACTTCAAAGGGAATTGGGATGTTATGATCAAGTTGATTGAGTTCTCCTACAACAACAACTATCATGGCGCCATTCGAAGCGCTCTACGGGCGTAAGTGCAGATTCTCGATCTATTCGAACAAAGTTAGAGAGCGTATTAGTACCAGTCCAGAGCTGATTGAGCAAACCGAAGAGGAGGTAAAATTGATTCGGGAAAGACTTAAGGTTGCCTAAGACAGAAATAAGAGTTAGGCATATTCGAAGAGGCGTCCATTGGAGTTTACTGTCAGATAAAAGGTTTACTTGAAGGGATCGCCTTCAAAGGGAGTTGCACATTCTAGACCGAAGGGTAAGCTGAGGCCTCGTTACATTGGTCCATACGAGATACTCAATATGGTTAGTACATTGGCTTATCGATTAGTGTTACCCCTGCATTTGCTCTGATGCACGGCGTGTTCCATTTTCTCAGCTGAGGAGATATGTCCTGGATCCGAGTCATGTGCTAAGTGCACAGCTATTAAAGATCCGACCGGATACATTGTATGAGGAGACCTCTGTTCGGATCTTAGACCGCAAAGACCAAGAACTGAGGAGCAGAATCATCACTTATGTCAAGGTGTAGTGGAGCAACCATATGGAGCGCGAGGCGACTTGGGAATTCGAGGAGCATATACGAGAGAGATAGTCGCACCTCTTCCATTAATGTACGCCAAGTTTCGAGGACGAAACTTCTTGTAAGGAGGGTAGGATGTTATAACCCGGAAATTTTTGAACTAATTGTTATGCGTTAATTTAAAAAAAAATAAATTAAATTAGGTAGCTGTTAGGTGCAACGACCCTTTCGAAAATAGATTAACGGTAGCGTGTCGATTATGTCAAAATAATGGTATAATTATATGAAGTTGTTATATATGTATAGGGTAAGAAAAGAAACGAAGGAATAATAATAATAATAATAATAATAATAACAACAACAACAACAATAATAATAATAATATAAGAAATAATAACAAGACAATGACATAGAAAGAAAAGAAATAAAATAAATAAATAAAAAACATATCAATGCTTAAAAAGGGGTGTCGTGGGATATAGGGGTAAAATAAATATTAAAAAAAGAGAAAAATAAATGAATATTAAATGAATGGTAACTGAAAAGGGGAGAGGATAATGGGTAAATTTAATGTTTAAAAAAAAGAAAGCTGCGTTGTGGGGGGGGGGCAACTGCCCCCATATTTCGCACAACCAAAACCAAATATTAAGGGAGGGGGAAACTGAGACCAACACAAAGGAAAAAAAATAAAAGGAGGGATAACGCAAGGGGATGGGAGGCGGCAGAAGAGAAAGGAGGGGAGAAGAAAGAGAAGAGAGAAGAAGAGAAAGAGAAAAGGCAACCGGGTTTATTTCCAATCGCGTAATTTGTCTACAAATAAGTAGGTTCCCTTTTCCCCTCCAAATTGGTACAAATTCAAGCATGCCTTGGTGATATATTATATGTTTTTGTTGTTTTAATTGTTGCAATCTATAGCATGTTAATTATCTGTGAAAAGCATGGGATCTTTGAGTCTGTGGAATGCGTTTGATGATATTGTGTGCTTTGGTTTTGATTTTAGGGAAAAATTTGATAATTTAAATAGTAAAATTGCTTCATGATTGGAGATTTTTCATTTTGTTTTGGCCTTAGAATATGTTCCTATAGACTGAAAATAGGCGAAAATGTAGATCGGGGTCGAAAAAGGGCTGCCAGAGGCCGCCGATGCGCCGCACGCACCGGCGGAAACGGCCGCACATGGCCTTCACACACGCGCAGAGGCTTCACGTGCGCCTGGTGCCCAGCGCTGGGAATTCGAATTTTTTTTAAAAAAAATTAAACCAAAAGGGCCCAAGCCCGGATCAGGGGGCAGGGCCAGTCCTTAACGGGCCGACTGCTCCTGCATCCAGGGCCTGGCCCAAATGTACCCAAAAATATAAAAAAAGGAAGGCAGGCTAGCGGACCGGGCCGAATGACCAACGGACCGGGCCAGCTGCCAGCCGGCCCATTAACGCGGAGATATAAAAAAGAAAGAAAATCGGGCAGCGCCCAGCCGTAGGGGGCCAAGCCTGTGCAACGCGGACCAGGCCTGGCGAAACACTGGCCGGGTTTTTGGAAATTTTAATAATTAAATTTCCTGAATTTCTGGAATTGTATAATTATTTATTTGATTAATTTAAAATAGAATTAATTATGGGAAAAATATAA
This sequence comes from Eustoma russellianum, assembly GCA_036186865.1. Taxonomy (NCBI): domain Eukaryota; kingdom Viridiplantae; phylum Streptophyta; class Magnoliopsida; order Gentianales; family Gentianaceae; genus Eustoma; species Eustoma russellianum. The sequence continues at coordinate 21,076,765 of AP025051.1, forward strand.
ATAAATATCAGAAAATCATAAATAAATTCCATAAATTATAAAATGCTGAAAATAAATTATCTCCATTAAATTTTGGTTATTGTGGTAATTTATTTAATTTGGATAACTAGGTAATGAATAGAAATAAATTAGGGAAAATGAGGAAAAATATAGAAAATGCATAATAAATAGAAAAATAAGTTTAACATCAAACAACATTAAATCACTACTCGGATAATAAGTGAACTTAGACTTGAGTGCCGGATGATGGTGAGGATGGGCCAGGGGCCTCAGGCGACCATTAAATGAATCTAGAATTGAGTGCCGGAGGATGGTGAGGATGGGCCAGGGGCCTCAGGCGATTGTGTTTTTGTATTCATGGCACGTGCATTGTATTGATGGCGGGTCGTAACGTATGGGTCACATGCGCTCAGGATGGTGTACGGTTGGCGGGGCCACGACACTCAGGATGGTGTGCGGTGGCGCGGCCACGCACACTCAGTATGGTGACTATGGGGTGTACGACCTGCAGCCACTCAGTAGGACCTGGGTTCATGCATTGCACGGTATGGATGTCGGCATTATGTGTGACATGACTTTATTGCGTGTGACATGCATAGTGGGACATGCATCACGATGTTGCGCATTCTTTATCTGGAGTGAGTTACTTTCTGCATTCTTTCATATGCTTATGTGATATCATGTTCTATATGTTATGTGTTATATCATTTTTGTATGCTTGTCTTGTACTGGAGGCAGGTGCCTACTGAGTGATTTCCCTGTCACTCACCCCTATTTCCTCCCCCCACCACTAGGTGAGCACGGGGAAGAGTATGTCTATATCTTTGCTGTGGACGGGGCTGACACGATAGTATGGGCAGACTGATGGTCACGCCTAAGATATAAGAAGACCCTGCGACTGTTTGTCTTTATTTTATTGGGATCTCATCGAACATCACCTTGTTTAGATTTTCAGACTTACGTTATTTTCAGGATTTGATTCATTATTGTATTAAGGAATTTTATGTATCAAGAAAACTTTATGTTATTGTATTTTGTTTCCGCGCGAAAAATTTCTACGTCTTTTAGGACATGATGGAAATTGATTCGACGCTTTGTATTCTCCTTAGTGAGATACGGCGGGCGCACTATTCCCAATGCTAGGGCTCGGGAGCGGGGCGCTACAGTCACGCACACCTATACCTCCTTCATTCGTTAGGTAACACAGCTTCGCCAAAGTGAGCCAGTGGTAGCAACCTGAGTCCAGAAAAATCGTGCAAATCGAGCCTCCAATGCTTTAATTACACTTTTCGGAAGGCGGGTACATGCCATAAGATGCAATGGTAGTGACCACAGAACTGATTTGATGAGGATGACTCTACCTGCCATTCCCAAAAGCCTCTGTGGCCAACTTGCCAACCGGTTGTCGACATAAGATAGAAGATCTACACAATGAGACGTGCATGTAATTCCCTTATGTAAATAAGTGCCTAAGTATTTGAGGGGCAATGAGGATTGTCTCATGTTTAACACACCAAGTAGATCGGCCCTCCTCCTAGGCGATATTGATGAAGAAAATACTATTGTGCTCTTATTATAATTAATAACCTGGCCGGAGGATAATTCATAAGATGTAAGAAATCTTTTGATATTCCGCAAACTACGACTGTCAGCTGAAACAAAAAGAAGGAGATCATCTGCATAGGCCAGATGGGATATAGTAAGAGAAATTCGGCCCATGGAAAAAGGCTGTATGTAGCCGCTACGTATATGATAATGAAAAGCTTTGGTGAAGGCCTCTGCCACAATGATAAAAAGCAAAGGGGATAACAGATCCCCTTGTTTCACCCCCCCCGGTCGGCTGGAAAAAACCACTGGATACTCTTTTGATTAAAATAGAGAAATGTGTGCTGTTAAGATGATTATTGATTAATTTGATGAAGAAAGGCGAGAAGCCAAATCGGGCTAAGACCAGATGTAAAAACTGCCAAATAACTCGATCAAATGCTTTAGCAAGATCCAACTGAATTAAGCAGTTAGACGAGTGAGGAGAGTGGTCTAACCAATGAATCATCTCATTGGCTAATAGTACATGCTTAGCAATACCTTTACCTTTTTGAAAACCCGCTTGTTCAGAGGAAATGATTAGCGGCAATAATGTGCTTAATCGAGTGGCTAAAATCCGTGTCTGGATCTTGCTGAGAAAAGTACAAAGTGCAATCGGTCGGTAGTCTGCAAAAGATGTATGTGATGTACCTTTAGGAAGCAATATTATCGTGGTGTGGGCGGTAGCCTTTGGTAAAGGGAAACCCAGAAAGAATTCCTTCATGGCCTTATAGACATCTGAGCAAATAATATCCCAGCAAGTGCGATAAAAGCTTCCATTGTAGCCATCCGGTCTGGCTGCGCTTTGGGGGTCTAAAGCCCAAACCGCCCCACGCACTTCGTCCTCCATTAGCATAGCAGTTAAGGAGGTGTTATCTACCGCTGAAAGAGTAGCAGGGATCGTGTCAAGTAAAGCAGGATCGACATGTGTCGGTTGAGCTGTAAATAAGTGGGAATAAAAATCATCGGCTGCCTACTGGATATCCTGCTGAGCATCGCATAAGGTACCATCAGTTCATTGTATCTGATGTATGAATTTCCGACAGTGTCGATCTTTAACGATGGGGTGATATTATGCCGTATTAGCGTCGCTCTTCTTTAGCAATTTTACTCATGCTTTCTGTTGCCAATTTTCCATTTTGCGGGCACATGCATTTCTATATTCGGCATGAGCAGCATTATATGTCGTCCGAGTTTCATCTGTGGGAGATGTATCATACGCTAGCTCAGTATATTGCACTAGTGATTGTGTGTATTCCACCTTATTGAAGATGTTACTAAAGACCTCTTTATTCCAAATGGAGAGATCACGTTTGAGAAGACGCAATTTGTGACAAAAGTCGTGCATTCCTCCAGTGATGGGATATGACTCCCATTTTTGCCGAGTATAAGAAAGAAACTGGGGGTGGGATGTCCATGCCGTAAGAAAGGGAAATTGCTTAGGTGTAACAAGCCTAGATTGTAGGCAATGTATCAATAGCGGGCAGTGATCAGAGGTGACTCGAGGTAAATGTGTAAGCTTAACCTGTTGAAACCTGTCAAAGAATAATGTGTTGCAGAATACCCAATCTAATCGACGTCGAACTTGACCTAAGCCGCAACCACCCAGCCATGTGAACTGTGTCCCAAGATGTGCTATAGTATGCCAGGATAATTGATCCACAACTGAATTAATATCAGATAGTGATGATAGTGAAGGCCGAGAGCGCCCTTGATGATCATCCAATGAAAGAAACGTGTAGAAAGTCACCTGTTATCAACCAAGGGGTGGATAAGGTAGCACCAAAATTGATCAAATCATTTCAAAGAAAGTGGCGGCCCACAATAGTATGACGCCCATACACACATGAGTGCCAATAATCAACTTGCAAGGCAGCTATACGCAGATGAAAATGAGCCACTTGGTCCCGAACCCGAACCTCTTGTACAGATAGAGAGTCACGACGCCAAAAACTCCAAACAGGATCACTACATACTGAGAGGCTGGAGGTAAATCCAAGCTGAATTTGAGCATGCTGTAATCTAGTTACCGAATGTTGAGGTTCAATGACACCAAGAAAATTTATGGAATATTGATGTAAGAGTAAGCGCAAGCGAGATAAAGAGGTGCGTAAGCCTCTAATATTACAAACTAGTAAATGCATTAAGACTGTTGAGAAGATGAGTGCGAAGGCCGAATAGAACTTCGGGTAAGAACCTGACGCAGGGGACGTAAAACCTGGGAGTCTGGCCTATGATGTTGCTTTTTTACATATACTGTATAACCATCAGTGTTAGTAGGTTGAGATGGCTGAAGTAACTGCTGCAATAGTATTTCATCCGGTTGAGGCTGAGGTAACTGTGCCATTCGACGAGCAATAAGTGAAGAGTCTGCTTGATATTTTGTTAGAAGATTAGGGCCAGCAGGAGTTTCATGAGTGGGGTGCAATGGTATATAAATCTCGGTGTCAGAATGGCCATGTATAAGTTCTTCAGTAATAGAAGGCTGTGAGTGAGTATCATCAAAGACACGGCCCAATAGCGCTAAGTCTTGTGATTTAGTGGGCAGAGGATCCACCTCAGGGGGTGAAGTATCAGAAGGTGGAAGCACAGAGACAGAGGCTGGAGCAGGGTGAGACATTGAAACTAGAGCGGCCAATGAGTCATGCGTATCACCTGGAGCGACAACGTTCTGGTTTATGGCTGGTACAGGTGGTGACGCAGAGACAGGTTGAGGAGTGGGTCCTTTTTCCTTCCAAACCTTTGTCACCAGGTCTGGCTTTGGATTATCATAAACAGTTGAGGGGCAATTCCTAGTTTTGTGCCCCAAAACGCAACATGTTGGGCAAAATAAGGGAACATCTTCATAGATCACTTGCTGGAAGGACTCATGATTCTTACACTGGATGTGCAGTTTAGAGGGCAATTCTTTTGATATGTCGATCTCCAGACAAACTCGGGCAACAGAAGGGCGCAATATTTTTTGAGTTGCAGCATCTAAGCAGATAAGTGTGCCGATCATGGATGTAATGGCAAAGAGCGCTGATTCATGATGAAGATAAACGGAGAGAGTAGGCAAACAAATCGATACTGGAACAATTGGCGCATCATACCTAGGATCAAAATCATAGGCGTATTTGGTGATGCGCATCGGATATCCAAGAATACTCCATGTGCGCCGACAAAAGCATCGGGTGTAATCACGTTCATGATCAAAACGAATAAGGATGTGAGATTTGTCAATTAAACCAAGGTGTACTGCTCCAGTAAATCCAATCCGATTGAAGGCTTTTTTAACACTTCCATGGACGGGCATCCATGCCAGAATGAACCGACGAGAGTGTTTTGAAACGGAGCGATCAAGGAATCCACTTCTGCGTCAGAGAAATGAATGGAAGGGCAGCCTTTATATCTAGATGATGTTTTCGGCTGTATCAAAGGCAGAGGAATACCGTTGTTACATGTGTTGTAGGAGACTCTCCCGCAGTAAGAAAAAGAAAAAACCGAAAGTAAGAAAGGTATAGCACGAAATTGTTGGTACATGAAGATGAAATTTATTACAATGCAAATTCTATTCTACAACTATCCGAAAGTATAAATCTGAAGATAGTATCCTCCCGCCGTCGCTCCAGATGATTATCCAGAGTGTAGGTCCCCAGGATCCGTGCATGCCACATAAAAGAAACAATCAATAAATTATAAGCAGGATATGGTAATAACAATGATTTGAAGGCCATGCACATACCGACGTTGCCTGTATTCGAGATGAACACATGCAACAATTCATTTATAATTCCACGGGTCTGAGGTTGTCAATGTTTATAAGGGCCGCCAGGAGCTATATGCAATTGGTTATATTCCTCGGCAATGTGAAAAAGGAAATGCTTAGTATCCGCAATCTAAAGATGTTTAAGTATACAGGCTAAAGCTAAGTGTGTGAGATAAAAAAACATACCGACGTTGCATATGCCATAAAGTGACATAAGAAACTATATCATGCGTATGCGAACCCACTGGGAGACTTATAATCAAAATCCCAGATATTAAAGTCGCAATGTTGATGTGGAATTGTCCGTTAAGAAGAATCATCTAGCCACCGACGGTAGAGAAGTCGGCGTTGCATATTTCAATATGGAAGGGAACATGCTGCTATGTTGTGCGATATGATGAGCCACTACATTAGCTTCTCTAGGAATATGTTGCAAGGAGCTGCCTGTTAGACTCATAAATAAAGACAAGCGACTGAAGAGTGCAGTATAAGATGAAAGGAGTGTGGTTGTGTGTTGAGTAATTGCTAAACAATCCGTTTCTACCAACATATTACGGTGTGAAGATCCAAAATAGATGACGCTAAAAATAACCCCATGAAGTTCGACAAGTAAAGGAGGAAGACATGGTAGAGCAACAGAAATAGCTCCAAGCATATTCCCAAGATGATCTCGTAGGATTGCACCAGCAAAAGCCATATGCGTAGCAGCAGATGCATCCACATTTAATTTAAGTTTGCCCGATGGCTGAAGCATCCATTTAACCACAACAGCCCGTGATACCTTTAACTTAGGTGAGAAACCGCTATCTATAAGCTCAGAAATGTTAGCAGCATGTTTCTTACCAGAGAAAGTTGAAGCCCAGATGTAACATGATTGGCGAAGTACACTGTGTATGCTATTAACAGACAAATCGACATCCCCAAATATTGCATTCATATAGATCTTCCAAATTGCCCATCACATAAAAGACAGGGCAATAATGCGAAACTGCCTTGAAAGTGTACAGGATGAAGTGGATTGCCACCATTTTAATATATACGGCCGAAGATTGGATGTTTCTGGTAAAGGGCCATTCAGAAGCAATGCTGCCCGACATCATATATTTTTTATGGTAGTGCACTATAGAAAAATATTGGTCAAGGTGGTAGAAGAGAGCCTACAAAAAGGACATATAGTAGGACATATTTGAAGAAAGTGAATGAGATTATCCTGTAGTGGTAAAGCTCCATGAAATAATTGCCACATAAAAGTACTCGTTGATTTTGGAAATGTCTTCCACCAAATGTATTTGTGAGAAAGTAATGTGGGTCTATGAACCCGAGAATCTTCATATCCTTGCCGTAGAGAGTAAACTCCTGATGATGCCGTATTCCATATAAGACCATCGGTTGAGGAAGTGTGATCCGCACAGAAAGAATGAAAATAACAAATACACTTCCAACCCGGAGAGTCATGGATTTTTGGTATGTAGTCATTACGTGAGCCATAGTGATTACGCATATAGACTGCCCATATAAAAGTATTGTTATAAAAGTTCCACCACAACTTACAATCATAAGATTGCTGTAAAAACATGATATTTCGAATACCCAATCCTCTTTCCTTAACTAGAAGACATAGACAACTCCAAGAAACCCGATGGTGGGGTGTACCCCAAATAAAAGATGCCATTTTACGATGAATAACGTCAATAACACTTTTAGGCAGCCGTGAAGAAGCCATGATATGTAACGGCAGCGATGTTAAGATAGATTGCGGAAGAACTAACCTGCCTTCAGGAGTAAGTAAATGGCTTGACGAACCTATCAATTTAGCCTCAAAATGCTGAATGAGTGACTGACAATAACGAGCTCTATTGACTCCCCGATATAAATACGATCCAAGATATTTAATAGGTAATGAAGAACATTGCATTCCCAAAATATGTCCAATATCCTGGCTTCGATGATTTGTCACTACGCTGCTAACAACAAATTGGCATTTGGAATAGTTTACCTGTTGTCGAGAGGCTTGTTGATAGAGATGGAGAAACTGCTGGAAATTCCTCAAATTTTGAGTGTTACCATGTAAAAATATCAACAAATCGTCAACATATGCTAAATGCGAGACTCCATGAACACGACCCATGCGAAATCCATGTAGCATTCCATCTTGAAAAAGATAATTAATTCTCTGACCAAATCCTTCGGAGCACAAAATAAAGAGAAGTGGGTTTCACACCACATGTGGGTGAGAAATTGTTACACCCTGTGACTTTTAAGCACGACTTTCAATATGTTAGGTCAACCTTAAATGCAACTTAATTAATTGTGTAGGTTATGGGACCTAGTTACATAAAGCATAGAAGAATAAGAAAAGGGGTCAAAAGTATAATTAAGGATAATTAAGGAAATTGCCTAAAAGTCCCTACTAAAGGATAGGGAAGTTACACAATACATAGTGTAACTCCCCATTCATACAAGGGGGCGGTTAAAAGAGAGCCATAGGGGGAGAGAAACGGCTGCAGAGAAAAAGAGAGAAGAAAGAAGAGAGGAAAAGAGAGAGAAGAGAAGAAGAAGAGGAGAAGGAAAAGGAAGGAAGAAGGTCAACCTAGTTCCAATCCTTACAGAAATTCTGCCATACACTTATAAGCGTAACTAGAAACAAAGGCAAGTAATCTTTCTATACGCTTTACGCAAATTTTTGATACTTTAGGCCCTATGTTCTTACAAAGAGAAAACATGAATCACACATTAGTATTCTTGTCTTGTCTATCTTAAATGCTTTGTTATATGTAAGTCTTGTTGCTAATTGTGTAAAGTCTTGTTCTTTGGGCCATAGTTCTGAAAATAGTTGTGTGGTGCTTTGTTGTTGTCAAGCATGCCCATAAAAGTGTATATTTTGACGTGCTTATTGTCTTGCTCTACTCTTATGTTGATTGTCTACACTTAGATGTTGAGAGTAAGTGCAGGAAATTGAGAGATGAGTGATGACATTGCTGTAGTCTTGTTGTGTTGGGAAAGTTGATGAGATCTTTTGAAGGTTGTGAATGATTGAAGGCTAGAGTGGATATTGTTAGGCATGGCTAGGCATCAATTCATGTTTAGATGTGTGTTAAGTAAGATGAATCTAGATGTTAAGATGGATCTTTAAGTGTTGAAAATGAAAGGGTTGAAGAAGGAGGGTGTTGGAGAGGAAGTTACTGCAGAAAAACTGCAGTTTGGCATCGTCAGAACACTTCGAACGCCTACATTAGGCGCTCTATGTCACATTAGGCGCCTAATGTAGCGTTCAATGTGTCCTGAAGCTTTCCCGTACAGAAAAACTGCAATTTAGAACCGTCAGAACACTTCGAACGCCTACATTAGGCGCTCTATGTCACATTAGGCGCCTAATGTAGCGTTCAATGTGTCCTGAATCATCCCCGAACACTTCGAACACCTACATGAAGCGCTCTATGTCACATTAGGCGCCTCATGTAGGCGTTCAATGTCTACGGAACATCCACGAACACTTCGAACGCCTAGTATAGGCGCTCTAAGTCACTATAGGCGCTTCATGTAGCGTTCTAACTATACTGGAAGTCTCTTTGACCCTTTAGGTGCCCTATGTAAGTGTAGAAACTTTATACACTTTCTTTGAACATAAAATGCAAGGGTATTTGAGGTGTAATTGAGGGATAGATGGTAAGATTGACTAAGTAAGAATAAGATTGAATCCCAAGTGAATTAGTGAGACGAACGGACTTGGAAAGATACAAACAGGGAGTGTTTGAGGTGCAAGACCGTATACTTGATATGTAAGATGAGTGTGTGGGATACCTTTATTATCTTCCATTGTTCATGAATTACAAAGTGTTTGAAAGTGTGCTAGAGTTGTAAACCTTAAGTGTGAATGAGTAGGGTTAAGTATGAATTCGAAGAGGATTCGTGATACGAAAGGGCATGAAGTGGTATGAATGAGGTGTATTTGAGTAGTAAACGTTAAGTGTGGATGAGTAAAGTTAGGTATGAATCCAAAGTGAGTTAGCAAAATGAAAGAGCACAAAATGGTACGAAAAGGGTGTGTTTGAGGAAGTATGAACGAGCAAGGTTAAGTGTGAACTCGAGATGATTTCGTAATACGAAGGGACATGAAATGATACGAGCAGAATGTGATAGGGGTTCATGACTTTGTACTTGATATGTAAAGTGTGTGTGCATGTTTATACGTTTGATATGATGTTACATGAGCATTCTGCATCATGACATGGGCACTTGCATTTGATTTGAGATATGTTTTGCAAAAGAACAAGAAAGGTAAAGTTTGCGAAAGACAAAATGGCTGCTGGTTGATCACAGGGCATAAAAGTCACGTCTGCGAAAGCAGGGTATAAAGAGCGTGATCTGTGAATCAACAGCAGGGTATAAAGTATGTTATGGGGCCGTGGACCTATCAGCACGGAAAATGAAGTATTTTATGGGGCCGTGGACCTATCAGCACGGATATATGATATATGTAATGGGGCCGTGGACCTTTCAGCACGGATATATGATATATGTAATGGGGCCGTGGACCTTTCAGCACGGGGTATAAAGTTATGATGGCTGTGGACTGATCACCCACAGGGTATAAAGTACTGCTACGCGAAGAATATGATATGTAAAGTGATGAAATGTTTGTGAAATGACATGCATGACATGTTTATGAAAGAAGGCATATGCATGGGTGTTGTGTGTGATTTTAAAGAAGTACATGCATCATGATACACGAAGCATAAGACTTGACATGCAAGAAACGTGGTTAGTCTATGACTTGCTTATGTGATTCATTGTTTTAATACATGTTGGTTCTCGTAACTGTGTTCACATATGTGCTTTATCTGTTTTGAGTAATTCCTATTAAGATGCTATTTGTTAACCCGAGCACCTTATTTTTGGGCAATGTTTTATACACTGGTGACTCGACGTGTGTGATTCCGTAGGGTGTATAGACGGGTTACTTGCTGGCGAAGTTTTCGCTAAGAACAATCATTCTGTCTCCTTTTCAGGTGAGCCTGATTATGAGTTGATATTTATCGAAGACGACGGCGAGTGGGCTCAATGGGATGATGGACAAGGGAATAGATAGATGCTGGACTATTTTGTTTGAGTTTGAAACTCATTGTTATTATGTTGTTCTAAAACTTATGTCGGCTAGATGAACAAACAGTTTTATTTCCGCTGCAGTTTTCTGGTTGTAATATTGACAACGAAGGTTTAGATTTTATGACGTTTCCGCTGGTTTTAACTTACATTATGAAGGATGTATGCTTGATCTGCTTGACGCTTCGTAGTTCTCTTAGTAGGCTACGGCGGGTGCACTGGTTCCGATAACGGTATCGGGCTGGGGCGCTACAGAAATACCCATAAAACCTTCAGTTAATGGAGATAGATAACTTGGAAGTGGACATGGAGTTCATAATTATGCGAATGAAGAAATCTGAGAAACCAAATCGCTGAAGTATGTGCTACATATATGTCCAATTCACCCTGTCAAATGCTTTGTCCATATCTAATTTAATCATCACATGACCTCCTCGGACGTCCTTATTCAGATAATGTATCATTTCATTGGCCATAGATACGTGCTCACTGATGTCATGCCCTTTTAGAAAGCCAATTTGTTCTGGAGAAATAATAGCAGCCAAAATGCTAGCCATATGTGATGCAATCAAACGTGTGATTACCTTGCTGACAAAATTGGAAAGGTAAATAGGCCTATATTCTGCAAAAGACTACGGATGTGTCACCTTGGGCAAAAGTGTGATCACTGAGGACAACATCGATTTTGCTGCCGGAATGCCCATGAAGAATTCTTGAGCTGCACATAAAACATCGACCTTTAATATGTCTCAACATACGCGATAGAAATGCCCATTATATCTATCCGGACCCACTGCACTGTTTTGACTCAAGTTCCAAACTACACTCTTAACTTCCTCCATCGTTGGAAGTCGAAGTAAAGCTTCATTATCCTCAGACGAGACTATATGCAGTATATGCTGCAAGAAAGCATCCTCTCCTACTACTGGCTCGCTTGTAAACAAGTGTTGATAAAAACTAACTGCTAAATGTGCTATATCATTTGGATCTGTATGTATGTTACCATTAACATCCTTAATCTGCCAAATTCTCTGACGTCGATATCTGTCCTTAACCAAAGAATGATAGTATGCAGTATTGGCCTTACCTTCCAACGCCCAACCTAGGCGAGATATTTGACTCCAGTACGAAGCTTGTTCTAAGTTTCACTATAGTAAATTCGCTTGAGCCAACGACATAGCCGCTCTATTTTCAGCTGTAGGTGAACTATCAAATGCAGTTTCCTTACGTTAAAACTCCTTCTCAGCATCTGCAGCGTGGCTAAATATATTCCTATAAACATCTTTATTCCAGCGACTGAGATCTTTTTTAAGAAGATGAAGTTCAGCATATAGTCCGTGCATGCCTCCCACTGTCAGATATTCCTTTCAAGAAGCGGCTACATAGGTATAAAAATCCGGTTTCATAATCCATGTATTTAAAAAACAGAATAGGGCTGGAGGCTTATCATTAGATAATTTGCAGCATAATAAAAAAGGTGAATGATCCGAAGACACACATGGCAAATGATGAACCACCACATCAACAAATAGATCCACAAATGAAGTGCTCCCAAGAATCCTGTCTAAGAGACGCAGAACCCGGTTAATACCAGAGCCACGTGCCCATGTATACAAAGATCCCATGATAGGGAGTTCCTGCAATTGGCAACGATGCACACAATCATTGAAATCTTGTAAGGAACGTAACGTAGGGGAAGTCCGACCTTGGTGTTCATCCAATCGTAAGAAAGTGTTAAGGACGGACGGTACCGTCCGGTGATTTTATTAATAAAATACTCTCACTTTTGGAAGAGGACACCGTGGTTACATATAAAGTGGGAGACTCTCCTACTTAAAAATAGCTACTGATTACATAATGCTGGAAGAAAAATAAACCTACATTCGATATTATATGCGACATGTAATAGAAGAAACATACATCGTCCTACGTAAAGAATCTCATCACTGAATAGAGAAGACGCTATTTGAAGACGCAAACATGGTGAAGATCTGGGCCAACATCCATAATGCATCCTTGTCCAACATCCATATACAAAGGTCCATCTCGCTCATTTGCCACAGTAAAGAATTGTGGTTAATGGAAGAAATGTACAAATGATGAAATCAAGATGAATAAGCCATGTACATACCAATGTTGCCGATATTTATCATGAACATAGGCAACCAATTAAATAGCCAATCAGTAATAGCGGTGAGCAACCCTTGATGCCGTGCAGCAATACCTAGCCTCAAACTCATGGAAAATGCATAATGAATCGTGTCATATGATAAGATAAGAAGCATGACCAAATAGGAAAAAATGAGAAATAGATGAGGTACAAATGTTGCCTGCATCAACCAGTGATACATGCAACAAAGTGGCAATATAGCCAACCTAATGGGAGACAAACCACCATTTTTGCGAAAGGCAGGAACACTAAAATCCAACACCATGGCACCACCACAAATGCCAATATAAGAGGGCCGCATAATTTCCCAGCGGCATGTGATAATAGTTCGCAGCAAGCTCAGAGAAGATAGTATTGTTACTCATACATCAATAATAGTAACCAAATAAAGAAGGCAAATGAAAAGAAAGAAAACATACCAATGTTGCATATGCCAATTGATAGCATAGGCAACTAATTGTTGAATGCGCCAACCCATTGGGAGACAATGAGCAAAACTGAAGATGGGGAACTGACTTATCTAATGATATAGCTCCTCAGACTTCTTATAGCAAGGCTATAAATAAGTTATAAATAGTCAGACCTGCGTAATGAAATCCATGTCAGGATAATATATGTGCTGCTGTATTTGCCTCCCTCGGGCAGTAATTCAACGAGGAGCCATTAATATTCAGAAATTATAGTGTGCGGTGCAAATCCACTGCTAGTGAACCTGTGTATCTATTCGACATTGAAAGGTGATGAAGCAACAGACGACAGTCCGTCTCAATTAGTAGTTGGTCATGATCCCTGGCATAAAAGATTAAGGCACACTAAGTGCCATAGGTTCAGCCTGCAACAGTGACGTAGCCAGTAATGAGAAGCAAAGAGCGGAGACAATTCTCCTTGATGATTTTGTAGCACTGCGCCTGTAGCTGCCTTTGCTCGACTAACTGCTGCATCGAAATTTAATTTTAGCTTTCTTGTTGGTGGCAATTCCCAACGAATAACCCGAGGTCATCGCAATCTTAAGGGAGGAGAAAAATTTCATGCAACCAAATGAGGAATATATTGGGAGTATTTGCGGCCCTGCATTGACGAACACCAAGTGTATATGTGATCTCGGTCACGCTAAAACAATCTCCTATACGAGAAGCTGCTATCCCCAAATCAAATACTTGTATAATCTTTCCAAACGACCCATGTGATTAATGAAGGAATTACTGCTCGTAATTGTCCGAGCATATTAGTCTGTGATGAAATTTGCCACCATTGAAATAAATGAACTTTGACAGTTTGGCTACTATGCATTGGTCCAGAGAACAAGATAGATATCTCTTGCCACAAAGGCTGTATTGCTGGACAAAGCATGAAGAGATGATCCTGTGTATCAGAATGTATCCTGCAAAAAACACATTGCGTTGGAAAAATGGTTTGCCAATTGCGTAGGTGGTCAGGCAAGGGCAACGAACGCATCCAGAGCTTCCATAGGAAGGGAAGGTGCTACAACTCGTAGGATTGCTTGGCCACGAAATGTATCTTGCGCAATCCAATGATGTCGAATCAGAAACAAGAAGGCCATAAACTGATTTTAATGAGAACTGTCCAGAGGAATCGGCAGACCAATTTATGCCATCTGATGTAAACTGTACCTCGAGGAGACATACAATCATGTATCTGACAAATACGCTTCCAGATAGCCGAATGGTAAATGTGTGCAGATACAGTGCTTCTTGACCATACTTTTCCCGAGTGTACACTGCCCACAATGATTGAGATTGATGATATTTCCACCACAAAAGGCATTCATATGCCTGCTGAACCAGATGAAGATTCTGAATGCCCAACCTGCCCTTTTCTGTGGGCCGACAGATATTTACCTAGGATTGCCAGTGATGGCGGCCATTCCACAGAAAGCGGGACATTTTTCGATGCAAGGTATCCATAACACTCTTTGGTAATCGCGAACTAGATATAATATAAAGTGACATTGAACATAGGACATGGCGAATCAAAAACGTATGCCCAGCCGTTGACAGAAGCTTAGAGGACCAAGAATTCAGGACAACATCAAAATGACCAATTATGGAACCACACTAATCAGCGATTGATACCCTTATAAGGAAAAAAGCCAAGATATTTATTGGGTAAGGCTGACAATCGCATACCCAACTCTTGGGCAACTCGTGCTCCTGAAGCACCTAAACGTGCTACTACCTGACTTTTATGGAGATTCACAAGCTGGCTAGATGCTTGCCGATAAGAATCTGGAAAATTCTGAGAATGTCACAAATTACGAATCGAACCTTAAGAAAAATAACAAGATCATCGGAAAATCCCAGATCCGAGACCCTCGGGACTCGGCCTGCTTGAAAGCCGCATATATCTCTAGTTTCCATAAGTTTGTTGAGGCCTTGGAAAAATCCTTCGGAAGCGAGAATAAATAGGAGAGGTGATAATGGGTCACCTTGTTTGATCACGAGATAGCGAGAAGTAACCCGTTGGTTTTCCATTAATTAAAACCGAACATCTGGTAGCAGACAAATTATTTAAAAGAATACACACCAGACGTGGATGAAATCCCATTTTCACCAAAAGCTGCTGAAGATAAGACCAACACACCCTATGAAATGCCTTGGTCATGTCTAACTTGATAATAGCATGTCCACCTCGGACCGGACGATCTAAAACATGTAACATTTCCTGAGCTAAAAGAATTTGCTTAGTTATATCCCGTCCCTTCATAAATCCTGCCTGCTCTGGAGATATCAAAGTGGTAATAATGACGACAATCGTGTGGCAATTAATCGTGTAAAAAATTGGTCAGGCAAATAGGTCGAAAGTAAGAGAATGTTTGGGGGTTCATAACCTTAGACCTGGCCTGGGGGACAAATTCCCAAGAAAAATTCTTGAACGGACTTATGAACATCCATATGAATCACCTACCAGAAGTGCCTATAAAAGGATCCAGGAAAGCCATCAGGGCCAGCCGCACTTGTCAGACTAAGATCCCATACTGCCTGCTTGACCTCCTGCAAGTCCAACAAAGATAGTAGATGGCGGTTATCCACATTTGATAATAGTGTCAGAATATATTGTATAATGGACTCATGCCAAGAAGTGAAGACACTCGTAAATAGAGTCTGATAATAACGGATCGCCTCTAATTCAATAGCCTGAGGGTTATCGCACTCTACAATATCCTTGCGTATTATCCGACGTATAGCTTGTTTTTGACGCCTATCCTTAACTATTTGATGGAAAAAACGACTGTTGGCATCTCCTTCACGCAACCATTTGACATTTGCGTTTTGTTTCCAAAACAATAAAACTCTAGACTGTGCCAACCTCAATGCAGCTATACTCCGATGATATTCCATCCGTGTATGATCCAAGGGATTGGAGTCGAAAACTTTCTCACAGCGTGTTGCCTCAACCTCTGCATCAACGACTGCATCAAACGTATTACCAAAGACCTCTTTATTCCATAGACATAAATGGTGCATAAGCTGTTTCAATTTAGAATAAAATCCTCACATTCTGCCCACTGTCTGAAAGGATTGCCAATGATGACTGACAAAGCTACAAAAATTAGGATGTATTGTCCAAACATCCAAATATCAGATTGGTGCAGCCGTGGTAGAAGTATATGCGATACAATCTAAATATATAAGAGCATGATCCAAAGTTGTTCGATTTAGATGCTGACACTGTACACCCGAAAATAAATCAAGGAAATCTGATGAATAAAGAAAATGATCCAAACATCGCCTAACTCTGCCTAATCCCCGTCCATCACACCAAGTACAAGGGGATCCTTGAAATGTAATCGACTGAAGGGAGTAGTCTGAAACAAAGTCATTGAAATCCTATAAGGAGCGAAGTGATAGAGAGAAACGACCTTTATGTTCATCTAACGTCAATGAAGTATTGAAATCCCCTCCAACAAGCCATGGGATGTCTAATGAGCCCTGCAAGGAAAGAAGGTCCTCCCATAGGGGACGGCGAGCTGCAATAGAATGATGACCATATACAAATGTACACAAAAAAGAATCCTCTGTGGGTAATCAACAAAAGCGAATGGAATGATTCTGAATACCGGGGTGTTCTCCTTCTAGCCGAAAGAAGGAATCTCTCCAGAATATACAGTTGTGATCACTATTAACTGACACAGCGTGTGAGAATCCAAGTTTCAAACGATAAGAAACCAATGATGTGGCCCCATCCTTAAGTTCAATAACAACAAGAATATGCAAATGATACCTGCGAACTAAAGATAATAGTCGATCAACTAAAGTTCGAATTCCTCTTACATTCCAAAACATTACCTTCATTGGGTTGATAATATATCAAAAGAATTTGAGAGTGCTGCCCAAGATCGTGAAAATGGGGGTGAAGTGGGCTCAATGTGTCTATGCTGATGCCTCATTGATTTCGGCGGGACTTGAAGCTGCCTACCGTCACCTAGGGAATTGGGTGTTGTCGGATGAGACTGCAAATCACTCATTTGATCCATTTTTGACTCCTCCAAGACTACCGAATGGACCATAGCAGAAATATAAGAGACATAAGTATCGTCAAAAGATGAGCAGATAACTGAACATCAGGAAGAAGAATATCTGCCTCACTATCCGAAATAGAATATGTATTAGGATTAACAAGCGAATCATTAAGAATACTATCATATATTCCCTACAACCTGGAAATATCTTGAGCATTTGAGACAGTTACAATACGAGCCATATCCAGAGATATAATTACCGAAGGTTGCATCTCGGACACAGGTGGGAGTGGAGGATCTGGTGATTTCAAATGTATGGGATGATTCTTCTTTGGTGTCCAACGCTGCAATGGTTCCTTTGACAATTGAGGCCGCTTACTCACGGCAGCTTCCCCAAGGGGTAATTCCTGAGGTTCCATCTTCCCACAATTTGAAGTCTTATGTCCTAAAGGAAAGCAAGAAGTGCAATAAGATGGAAGATCTTCATAAATGATATCCTGAGAGATAGTGCGATTAGTCACCTGAATAAATACTCACGTAGGCAAATCTTGTGAAATATCAACCTCCACATGGAGACGAGCCACCGATGGCCTGAGAACCTCCGCAGTTGCCGTGTCTAATTTCATCGGATTTCCAAGCATGCGTCCTATCTGAAACAATGCATCCTACTGATGAAAATGAATCGGCAATCCCAGTAATGAAACCCAGACAGGAACAATCGGAACATCCACTTTCGGATCATATTCAGGTGTCCATTTTGTCACCCTCATATATTTCCCTGTAATTGTCCCTCTTTGTCACGCGAAGCAGCGAAGATAATCCGTTTCTTGTACAAAATGTAACAGTACATGCATAGAATCAAGAAGTCCAACTCAGACTGATCTAGTGAATCCGAGTCGATCAACACTCGATCGAATGATGGCCACTGAGGGTCTTCCGTACCAAAACAGTCCCACCAACGTAAATTGATATGGAGCTGCCAGGGAGATGATCTCATCATCAGTAAATTCAATCATAGGTATTCCTTTATATCGTTGAATAGGTTTTGGGGCAATTGTAGGTTTGGATGATGAAAACAAGGAAGCAAAGGATTTCCCCATCACTGGTTCCATCATTGGCGGCTGCCAAGGCCAGTTTGCCGCAGCAATTTCCATCTGTGGTGATCGCTAGTGGTTGTATAAGGTAGAAGAAGGTCGGAGAAGAGAATTGAAGTAGCAGCAGCGGCCCTAGGCCGCCGATCGCCTGTAATCGCCAGAAAGGGGAGACGCTATCTATTATATATATATATATATATATATACACTATACATATGCCCTTTGTGTGTGTATGTAGTGTGAAGAAGAACTTTCTATTTGAGATTTGTTGACGAATAGGCATTTTCAAGTATATCTCATTAAGCAATTCATTTAATGAATGATACATGTTTGAGGCACGTATGTATGTGTATAGGACTCTTCCTTCATCTCTCCCAAGCCCTCAAATGTTGGTTAAGGATGAGCAATGGTGCAAGGCACCACCTTTCTCCTCAATGGCGCTGAAAATGTTTGTGCTGGGAAAATCAGCCGTCCAATCCACCAAGTCGTTCCTTTTCTGTAGATTGTGGTTACCAACAAGGGTTTCTCAACCTTTGAATTGGATGTAGCTTTGATTTGGATATGTGAAACCAAAGAAAACACACAAGAAGGAAGCACACTATGGCTATCGAAAAAGTATTTTGAAATTTTTGGAATATGAAACTGGTTTACAGGCTATTGAGAAACCAAGGTTTGAGTGATTTGAAAATGCATGATTTAAATGTTACCTGTCTTCGAAACGCATGATTTTTAAGTGTTACATGACATGTGTACGTGATAAATATGCTTTATATGTTTATATAAATTATTGTCGTACTAACGTGCCATGAAGCGTTAAGGCTTACATCATATAGCAAATATTTGTTGTGTTTACACTATTTTCAAGTGTCATGTTAAATGAACTAAACTAGTTCATTTATTGAAGTGTTTAAGGAGATGAACTAAACTAGTTCATTGAATGAAGCACTCAAGGAGATATATTTGGAGATACCTATTTGGCAACAAATTTGGAATGGAAAGTGCTCCACACTCACACCCACGGCCATGAATATATATTATATATATACATACTTTTTATAACGACGAGCTATATATTTCTATCTCAATGTTTCACCAACACATCATAAACGTACGTCAACATCAAGCGACCATATACACATCGTATTTGTGATTATATACAGGTTCCATGTCATACATTACATGTCATCAAGTTAACAAAATTATGCCGACATGTCACAAGTCCATAAACCGAAAATTGCCACATCAAATGACTACCGAACCGTCACCAACATGTCACATACTTACCATACAAATATGGCCAGCCTATATACACTCCAAATGCTCAAAAATTTTGTGCACCACATGCCCATTTTAGCCTCAAAATTATACCATATTTACACATATCAATTACCTACAATTTGCCTTGATTTGTTGGAAATTCAAATTCTAATTCTAAATCACACATGGCTGAATTGTCTTTAGCTGTTGGAGCTGAAATTACAATTTATATTATTTTTATTGTATGATACATAACATATTTTACATGTCTAAGAGGTTTGAAATTAATTGGAGAAAATCACGTAATCGACGGAAGTCGAAAATTTGGTTTTCTACACTTCTCTTGAATGGGACGTTTTTCTTATCTTGGTGGGACATGTATCTAGACACATTTTACACATCTAAGACACATTGGAGTATCCTAGAAAATAATTTAAGTTATGATTGAAATTTACCATATGCGTGGAGATATTGCATTATTATTTCAACAATTAATTTCAGCACATGGAGCTGAGCCTTGCACACCATTTTCAGCCTATGAGGAGCCTAGATGGAGCTTGTTTGGCACTTTGATTGGTGGAGGATGATCCACAAATGATTGGTGGCATTGAATAAGAGCAAGACACGCAAGGAAAGGATTCAAATTCAAACAAGTGCTGAAGTTTTCAACACATGGTTATAGTGGCCGATTTTTGTCATATGTTTGTCTTCAAATTGTTCCAAAAATAAAGGGGCAATCACCTTATGATTGATTGGCAATTAACACATTTTAATTTTGACATGTTCTCAAATTTTTCATGATTAAATTCCAAGTCATATTATCTGTGCCAAGGTGGAAAAATGAAGGCCCTATAATAGAGTGACAACAAGGCGAAGACACATCGTTTGTCCAATCATATTTCTCCAAGTAAGAAAAGGTGTGTCACAATGTTATACAAGGCATCTTCCAAGAGTATTTAAGACAATTTTCAAGGAAACATTTAGCATATGGGGCGTGCCTCACACCTATAAAAGGGAGCCAGACACATTCTCATATTCAAGCAATACAAAGCAAGACTTTCTTCTTCTCCTATCTTCTTCTCTTGCACATAGCCTCAAGCCTATTATACTTATGTTCCATATTCTATATAGGCTTTGTTTTCACCACCCATATACATCTCATTCTTTTATATGATTGATCAAGGTGTGATCAAACCTTCATTAGTGTGGTGGTGGTATTCGCATTGGTCGTTTGTGTTTGTTCATTGTAAGAAGGGTGGATATTGAAGGAGTTGGTGTATAACTTCAGCACCCTTGACTTAAGGTCTTTTTGGTGTTTATTGAATACCGAGGAAGGTATCCTCGAAGACTGGAGTAGGTCGATTTGACGAACTAGTATAAAAATCTCTGTGTTCTTACTTTTAAGCGCTTTTACTTTCAGTTCTTGCTTTTTTGCATCATTTTCATAGCCATGAGAAAAATAGCAAATTTTTTAAAAAATCCTCAAACTTTGCAGAAACATAGCCAAAGGTTTTAGGTTTCATTTGAGACAAGTTTCGTGGAATTTGGATAAGTATAAGTCATCCAAACGTTCATAGTTTTGAGACTAGTGCAATCTGATTCTCAGATCTGCAAAGGTTGAGAACATCAACGTGGTTTCAGGTATACATTTTAAGGCCCATTCCATAAACTTTTCAGAGCATTTAGAGTTGTCATTAAGTAGGAATTAATTTTCGTATTTTAAGGAACAGTTCTGGCAGATTGACAGAGTCTGAGTAAAAATGTTTTTGAAAGCCTTAAACTTTGAATTTGAATCTGCTATTTTTATGACACATACATAACATCTGAGAATACTTTGTCACCAAACTTCACGATTTTTGGAGGTATATAACCTGAAGTTTGAAAAACTGTTTCAACCCTTTAATGTATATATTTTAAGGGTCATTCCATAAACTTTTCAGAGCATTTAGAGTTGTCATTAAATAGGAATTAATTTTTGTATTTTAAGGAATAGTTTCTGGCAGATTGACAGAGTGTGAATAAAAATGTTTTTTTAAAGCCTTACACTTTGAATTTTAATATGATATTTTTATGACACATACATAACATCTGAGAGTATATTGCGACCAAATTTCATGATTATTGGAGGTCTATAACCTGATCATCTATTTAATCAAAAATAGGATCTGAAAACAGAATCTGTTTTCAGAAGTGAGTAATTGGTAACAAAATTTTTTAAAAAACCAATTTTTCTGCACTAACTATTCAATCCCCCCTTCCAGTGGTGCTATCCAGGTCTGGCAAGTGGTATCAGAGCAAGGTACACTCACGACAAGAAGATATAACAATCTTTGTGAGATAGCATCCACTAGTCACAAAACCGAGCAAGATGGAATATCAAGCCAAAGGTCTTCCCTTTTCGATGGTGAGTCTTTTATTCAATGGAAACTTTGCATGAATCTTTTTCTTATGGATATTGATATAGACTTATAGTTCATCATAGAAGATGGTCCGTTTGTTCTATCTAAGATATTTACGGTTGATGGTGTCACTTTTGAAGTTGTAAATCCTAAGCAAGAATATACTATAGAATATAAAAATAGACTGAGTATGAAAGCTAAGGCTATGAAACTTCTCATAAATAGTTTAAGTACAAGTGAATCGAGTTATGTATCAAATTGTTCTAGTGCCCAAGAGATGTGGAGATGTCTTGAAATGAAACATGAATGTACTAGTCAAGTTAAAGAGTCTAAGATAAATATGCTTATGTCTACTCTTGAATCCTTCAAATTTTTACCGAATGAATCGATTGTCGATATGGATTTAAGATTGACTAACATCTGCAATTCTCTTGCTTCTCTTACCAAAGTATTTCTTCACAGGAAAAGGTGCAAAAAGTATTGAGAAGCCTCCCATCCGAATAGGATTCTAACGTCACCACAATTGAAGAAAGTAAGGAAACCAAGCCAATAAAAATGGGCAAATTGATCGGATCACTAAAGGTATATGAAAAAAAACTCACTTTAAGGAAACTGGTATCAACGTCAAAACCAGGTAAGACTATAGCATCTAAATCAAATGAATATGTCTCTACATTTTCTGATCACGTAGATGATAGTGACACGGAATCGGACAACGAAGATCTAATATTATTGGCTAAAGGCTTAAGAAAATTTATGAGAAAGTCATTTAAAAATAAACCTAAGGTTAGTTCGACTAAGAAAAATAAAATAAGAATAACGGTAAAGATACCAAATGCTATGACTGTGGAAGACTTGGACGTATATCGTATGACTACCCGAACAAGGACAAAACAATGAACAAAAGCCGTGACAAGGATTGGACATAAAACTAGACACATCTTAGAATCTAAGCAAAGGAATACAAGAAGAGCTCTCAAAGTCTCCACATGGAGTGACTCATCCGATTCTGAGAATGAAGAAACCGAAGAGGAAACGGCTCAAGTATGATTTGCATCCAAAGAATCTAGTGAGATACATTCTGACTCCGATTCTGATACTGAACCTTCTTATGATGTTTTGTTTTGTCAATATCTTGAATTGCATAGATTCACTAAAACTCTTGCAAAAGAAAAGAAACGTTTAATTGAAGACAAAAAATTGTTAGAATATTCTAACACAAATCTTGTATCTCAATTAAATTATTCAAAAGAGGATTTGTCTAGCATGATCAATTCATTAAAGTCTGAAATTTCATCTTTGACATCCGAGAATAATGAAATGAAATCCTAGATTTCAAATTTAAAATCAAGAAATGCAGACTTAGAAAAGACGGTAAAACAATTCGACACAGGAACTTGCATGTTAGATCGTCTTATTTCTTCTCAAAAGCATGAAAATGATAAAACCGGATTAGAGTATCTTGAAGATATTAAGGTAAAGAACAATTATAAACACTTTATTCTATCTTCATCTAAGCAACCGCATGCATTTAAGACGATTGTACAGTCTAAGAAGACAACTAGCATGCCACCTATTATATCTCATCGTACTCCTTCTTTATCACATGCAAAGTATAATCACGTACCATATAGATATAAAAGAAAGCCATTGATGTATATGCGACATTCATACAATTTTAATGCATCTAGATCACGAACTATTCATTCAAACCAAAATGCATATCAAAACCGAAAATCACATTATGCTCACAATGATGATTTCTGCCATAGGCCAAATAGAAATGCTCCTAACATAAATTATATTGCTTCCTCATCTTTCTTCTCACCTTTTGTAAGACGAAGAAAGGCAAAAGGTACTCTTGCAAATGGTTGAACACTAACCCTTAAGGACCCAAAATAAAGGGTATCTAAGTTGTTGTTACACTTTGCAAGGATCACATAAACTTAAAAATACATCAAATAAGTGGTTCCTTGACAGTGGTTGCTCGAGGCACATAACGAGTGGCCCGAGCTTGTTCTCAAAATTGAAGAAGGTTACGAAAGGTGAATCGGTAACCTTTGGAGGTAACAACAAAGGTAGGATCATTGGAAAGGGAACAATCGGAAATCCAAGCACTCTTCAAATCTCCAACATGTTCCTTGTAAGTAACTTATCCTACAACTTGCTTAGCATTTCACAATTTCTTGATAGTGGTTTTGATGTGTGTTTTTCTCATCCATATTGCAACATTGTTAATAAAAGCAGAGAAACTATATTAAAAGGAAAAAGAGAAGGAAATATATTTACATTATCTATAGATGACATGTTAGATGCTAAAGTAAAATGCTTTATGTCAAATGAACCAAATGTGAATTTATGGCATAGACGTTTAGGACACATTGACATCTCAACTCTTGAAAAACTTCGATGTAAGAATCTAGTACGAGGAACGCCTAAACTTGATTTGGATAACTTTAAGTTGTGTGAATCTTGTATTAAGGGCAGACAAACACTTGAATCACTTAAGTCCAAGAATGAGATTAGCACATCTAGCGTCTTAGAATTATTACATATTGATTTGTTTGGTCCTAGTCGTACTAGAAACCTAGATGGGCGACACTATGCATGCGTTATTGTTGATGACTTTTCTCGCTATACATGAACTTTATTCCTTGCAAGTAAAGATGATAGTGTCGTTCAGATTGCTAAATTAATAAAACAACTTGAAAATGAATATGGTGTAAATGTGAAAATGATTAGGAGCGATAGAGGCGGCGAGCTTAAAAATAAGAATATGATTGCATTTTGAGATGAAAAAGGTATTAAGCACGAATTTTCACCACCTAGAACACCACAATTAAACAGAGTAGTAGAAATAAAAAATAGGACATGACAAGAAATTTCAAGAACCATGCTTTGTGAAAATAAATTGCCTAGTTTTTTGTGGACGGATGTCGTAAATTGTGCATGTTACATAATTAACCGTTCATCAATTAGAAAGAAAATAAACAAAACATCATATGATATTTTAAATGATCGCATGCCTAAGATTGATTATTTTCATGTGTTTGGATGTGCATTTTTTGTATTAAACACAAATTATAATCTAGATAAATTTGAGTTTAAATATATTGAATGCACCTTTGTTGGAAATTCTGTTAATTCTACAACGTATAGATGCTATGATCCTATCACTAGAAAAATCTTAGATTCATGTGAAATTCAATGAATTTGGTGAACTTGAGACAAATAAAGATTATGATGATGATTTTGAATTGAAACCCGTGATGGATGATATAGAAGAAAATAGCATACATGATGAGCATGACACACTGGAAATGCATGATCACTTAGAACCGAATGAGAACTTAGAAAATAATCAACCAAGATGGAATGGAGATCACCCACACGATCTCATAATAGGTGACATATCTCAAGGTGTAAGACCACATAGAAGAATAAATCAAGATGAAATAAATCAATTCCATGCTATGATTTCTGAAATAGAACCAAACAATTTGTTTGATGCTTTGAATGATTCTTTTTGGATTCATGCTATGCATGATGAATTAACTCAATTTACAAGAAACGATGTATGAGATTTAGTACCCTGACCATAAGATAAAACGATATTAGTCACAAAATTGGTGTTTAGAAATAAAATGAATGAGGATGGAAAAGTCGTAAGAAATAAAGCTAGGCTTGTAGCACAAAGATATGATCAAGAAGAGGGAACATATTAAGAAGAGACATTGGCACCCGTAGCATGTTTAGAAGCTATATGATTACTACTTGCTATTGCTTGCATTAAGAATTTTAAACTTTATCAAATGGATGTAAAAAGTGCATTCTTACATGGTTTTATACAAGAAGTTTATGTAAAACAACCACCCGGATTTGAGGATATAAAATATCCTAATCATATGTATAAGTTAAAGAAAGCATTATATGGTTTAAAACAAGCACCTAGAGCGTGGTACAATCGCTTTGCTACTCTTCTTTTAGAAAATGGATTTAAAAGAGGAACCATTGATAGTACTTTATTCTTGAAACAAGAAATATCGGATTTTCTTATTATTCAAATTTATGTTGATGATATTGTTTTTGTAGCGCCCCGCCTGGGACTAGGTCTCCGCACGGTACACCCGCCTGCCGTACTCTGCTACGAGAAATACAAGGCGTCGATAACCTTCATGCACGGATCGTCATAACATGTATCAATGAGCGGAAGCAAAGTAACATAAGCAGAAATAAACATCGACACAAGTACATCTTAATGCATCCGAATAAGTGTCATCACTACATCATAAGTACAAAATATCGTAATAAAGAGCTGAATATCCAAAATATAAAAGATGCCACTGCTGGCTACTAGTCAGCTCTCCACACCTAGTCTTAAAACTATCCTCTATGAACTCTGGCTCGAGGTCCTGTGGGTCTGCATGGTAAAATAAAGGGATGAGTGATAACGAATTGCTCAGCAAGTATTTCTGCCTAGATTCGTCAAGTGGATCATGCATGAGGACTGGGGTAGTGGATCATACAGTGATGTATAACACAGAAATCATATGTACAACATGCATGGAGATAACAGTAAAGAAGTCAACAAAAATAAACAGTGTAGTAAACCAGATAGGTATCATGTAAGAGCAAAATGTTATAATTAAAGAGCATCATGCCTCTAGCCGTACACTGCAATCAACCTAAAACGATGCCCGTGGTCCGTACATCACGATCCACCAAAACCGAATGCTCGTGGCCTGTACACCACAACCCACTCCACTCGAGTGTCTGAGACCTGTACATCTCAGCTCACTCCAAATGCAATGCACGTGCCATGAATGCAATGCGAATTTCACTTTATTATGTTCTGGGCCAAGGCCTGCCTCCTCAACTGGCCCGCTGGCCATCCACGCCGGGCTTGGCGGCCTGCCTGGTGTGGCTCTCTTCTTTTTCATCTCATTTTCATTTTCATTTTTGTTTTTGTTCATCTCATCTTTCGTTAATCCTGTACATCCACACTCATACATGCACATCATTCACATGTGCATACATACATCTAATTTACATATGTAATCATATATCTCACATAATACACATAACTCGCATATACACAAATACAAATATACAACGCATAACACACTTAGACACGATAAACATAACAAGCACAGATAGATCACTTACCTCTGATGCATGACAACATAACGAGCACAAATAGACCACTTACCTCTGATGCATGACAACATAACAAGCACAAATAGACCACTTACCTTTGATGCATGATAACATAACGAGCACAAATAGATCACTTAACTCTGATGCATGACCACATGACGAGCACAAATAGACCACTTACCTGACCACAAGATCTGTATATTGCTTATAACCACCATGGCTCAACCACCTCGTGCTGCAATAGCATCCAGTCTCTGCCATGTTTGTTTGGAACCAAAGCCAACTATACAATATATTTCCTTTGTTAGGTTGAATTTTCCAAAACATGAATTTTTCAAACACATTTTATAATTGCCATTACACTTTTCCGTTTATCATTTTATTACCGTTTCAATTCCGATTTATCATCTATGTATAAGTATACCCACGTATATGCCCGCGCCCATACACATGCATATACACGTTTATAATTCGATTAATACGTATATACTAATCATATATCTCAATCATACATTCGGTATTATTCTTGCGAACAATCTTTTTTGTCTTGTATCTTGCTGTTATTTATTCATTCTGGTTCTCATAGTACAAGAGTCATAAATAGGGGCACTTAGGGATTCGTTGACATGATCGTGATGTATGCATCATAAAACCTTTTTGAAAAACATTTCATTTCATGCGTACATAAATGTGTCGTGACATGAACTAGCTATAGCAATTTTCGTAAAATAAGAATGGTACCCACGACATATCGAATGATTCCCCGAGTAGCCACGAGTACCGTCTATGAATCTCGATGTTCCAACCACGGTGTAACATCATACGTACATAGGACTAATGGTGACGCATTATAACAGAGAACCCAACTCCCAGATGCGGTGTTACACTCTGCAACAACGTATTTTGCCCCTGACATCCTCCCCACGACCAGACATCAGGCAGCTCTCCATACAGAATGTCGTAAACGTGACTGAAAGGCAGAGAACCCTTGTCCCGGACAAGGTGTTACACTCAGCTAGCAGATCATGCATATATAGAAGGGTAGAGAACCCTTGTCCCTCACAAGGTGTTACACTCAACCATAGATACATGCATAAGTCATATGAATCATTCGTCCCATAGTACAATTCCTTAAATCATGAAAACTTTAAAAACATAAACATGTTCATAAATAAAACTCATTGTTTTGAAAATCATGAAGACAATATGCATGAGGGAATGCTTAATGTAGGTCTCCTTTCTGTAATTAGCTTCATAGTCATTCTTGATTGGAATTAGTACTTATTTGTTCATAATTGTATATAGTTAATATTTATTCAATTAGCTCGTCTTATTTGGGCCAATTTCTCCTTATGAGTCGTGTATTATCATACATGCATAACTTAATTTCTTTGATGTGAGGTTTGAGGCAATTATGTTATTTGCTTACATATCTATTACACATGTAATACTTATGTTTAGGTAAGAGAGTACAAGTGGTTATAAATCAAGTTGAATAAGGCCATACAACTTAGGGCCGAAAGTTGGTGTAAGTCTTTTCTTAATTTCTCTTTTTATATATTGAACATGTATGTTTTTCTTTCAATGATAATATAATCCCAACATATTTTATATGCATTTACATGACTATGCTTGGAAGAGGTTAATCCATGACAAGGCACCAAATTTGGGCCTAGAGCCGAAAAGTGCCCATTTACACAAATTAAATTCCTCAATTTCATGTAGTGTTCCATTGTGTTCATTTTTATTATATATGACACATAATAAATATCGAATCCTATAAAAATTGTCACATGGTTGTAGTTCATCATTTTAGGTTCCAAAATGGCCATTGGTCCGAAAACTAGTAATGTCCAATTCTTGGAATTTCAACATTATGTAATTGTTACACTCATGGCCATTTTCCTTTTATTTACATAGCATTATTATACATAATTATGTAAATATACTCCAATGGAAATTTGTGTCTCAATGTGACATGATTTAGACACCTTGGCCGAAAGTAGGGGGTGTTTCAATATGGATATTTCAACATATAGAATACATGCTTAATGCTATGATGATGACATCTATCTTCATGTTTCACTTACCATAAGTATTTTTATAATGATTCATGATGTACATCAAAATCCATAATTTTAACATGTTCAAATCACATCATATAAATATATTCATGATCACGAGATTATGATTATGGTGGTGATCATGATAAAACTGACATGCAAGCATATAGGGTGTATCATCCATGGAATCACACTTCCTTAGGCCATGATCATCAAGATACACATCATGATGATGTTGATGAATTCATGGCCTATGATGGAGGCTAACAAACCGTCCCCTCTAAAAAGGAAAATAGTGATTCTATGATGTTGATGATCAAAGATGACATCTTTCATGACATGCATTGTGAAATGGTTTATATTGTACCATCAATGTACTATATTATGACTTTAATCATGTAAATCTCTTCTCTTATATATGAGCGTAAAGAAAATGATGTAATTCTTTTCTTCACATGCATGTATGAAGATGATGATTAATGAAATTCTTAATACACTTTCTAGGAAAATGTACTCATGTTCCTACAATTTACAATAAAATGATGTAAGAATGATAAAGATCATTTCTTATTGCCATGCACACCCTCAAAGGGCTATTTATGACTCATTTATGCAATGCATGTGATATCTAAGTATCATCCTAATCATTTTTTATGAATCCATTCAAGAGAAGTACACATTCATACATAAATTTAACATGCAAACATAGTTTTCATCAATTGGTGTTAGAGACTTCATTTTAGTTGTTTCATGATCAATTTCTTGATTATGAACATAAGAAACTTCATTTTTAGTTTTCCTAAAGGAGCTAGGAAGAACACTTGCCTTGATACTTGAATCCTTCACCTAGAAGAGCAAGATTCCCTCCTTGTTCTTGGCTTGGTGGTACATGGCCTTGATGGCCAAAGGGTGGAAGAATTAGTCCATAATGAGTTCATGAATGTTCTAAGAATTTGA
This sequence comes from Eustoma russellianum, assembly GCA_036186865.1. Lineage (NCBI taxonomy): Eukaryota > Viridiplantae > Streptophyta > Magnoliopsida > Gentianales > Gentianaceae > Eustoma > Eustoma russellianum. The sequence goes on from AP025051.1 coordinate 21,106,777, forward strand.
CCTAAATGAACCTTACCTTGAATGGCTTGAGGCTTCTTACTTGATGTACTAAAAACTTCTCCTACCCCCTTTGTGGAACTCACGGATGGGAGCCTAAAATAGAGGTGAAATAAGTGTTTTTGTGAAAGGTGAAGGATGAGAAAGATGTGAACAAGATTGGTAGAGTGTTTAACTTGATGTTTGTAGGAGTTAGACATTTGGTTCTTCACTTGAAGAAATTTTCTTCTTCTTGTCTTGAAGGTTCACGGTAAAAAGGAAGAGGTGAGGGAGTGTGTTTAGTGAGAGAAGGGAGTGATGGGAAGAATTTGAGATGAGAGAGTGATGAATGTAAAATGAAGAATAATCAAGATGAAATGCATGTTTATGGCTTAGGGAAGGCTTTGGCTGGATGGTGTAGTGGGGAAACCATGATGAAGATTTCTTGGATGGTGAAGAAAGTGGACGCAAAAAGAATTTGCATGCAACCTTATTGGATGCATGTCTTACATGGTGTAAGACATGATAATAATTAAACAGAAGGAATAAAAGAAAAGAGTTAAAACTTTAAGGAATAAAATAAAAGGGTGGCCGGGGGGGGGGGGTTGGTGTGCAATTGGATGGTGAAGTTACCATTCTATCCCTCTTTTGTCTCCTTATATGCTAATTTCTTTTCTCTTTATTTAATTTCTAAATAGAACTTGTACTACTTCTTTATTTTAAATTACTAGTCTTACACTTAATATATTATCTAGTAATTTCTATGATTCACTTAAAATAACACTTAGACATGTTATACCATAGCATCACGAGGTTTATTCTGAGTATGTAACTGATGTCGGGTGTAACATTTTCCCCTCCCTTATAAAAAGTTTCAACCTCGAAACTTACGTACCTTCGTCAAAAAGCTGAGGATATTGCTCTCTGATTCGTTGCTCTGGCTCCCAAGTAGCCTCCCGTTTAGTGTGATTACTCCACTGTACTTTCACAAACGAAATCAGCTTACTTCGTAATACTTGCTCCTTTCGATCTAAAATACGCACGGGTACTTCGTCGTAGGAAGCGTCATCCCTGATTTCCAACTGCTGATGTTCCAATACATGACTTATGTCATGAATGTATCTCCGCAATTGCGATACGTGGAACACGTCGTGTATCTATGATAGTGAAGGTGGTAATGCTAGTCGATATGATACGGATCCAATTTTCTCTAAAATTTCATATGGTCCGATGAAATGAGGACTTAACTTTCCTTTTACCCCGAAGCATATTACTCCTTTTGTTGGTGAGATCCTCAATTATACCTTCTCGCCAATCTGAAACTCGATAGGTCAACGTTTCAGTGTGCCCAGCTTTTGTTGCGATCCTGGGCCACCTTTAGTCTTTCGTGTATCTGTCGGACTTGGTGCTTGGTTTGCCCTACCAATTCTAGCCCAGTAATTGCTCTTTCACTGACTTCGTCCCAATACAAGGGGGATCGACACTTCCGTCCATATAACGCTTCGAAAGGTGCCATTCCAATCGAGCTGTGGTAGCTATTGTTGTAAGCGAATTCCATTAACTTCACAAATTTATCCCAGTTACCCCGAAAATCAAATGTACAAGCACGTAACATGTCCTCCAATGTTTGTATAGTTCATTCAGTCTGTCCATCAATTTGTAGGTGGAATGCGGTACTATTCGGATCTCATTACCCATAGCACGCTAAAACGCGGTCCAGAATCTGGAAGTGAAACGTGAATCTCGGTTGTAGACTATACTTACTAACATACCATGCAAACTCACGACATTATCCATATACATTTGTACCAACTTTACATTGAATCTTGAATTTTCATGGGTAGGAAATGCGCAGATTTAGTAAGTTTGTCCACGATCACCTATATGGTGTCACTGCCTCCTCAGGTCTTACGAAGTCCTGTGACGCAGTCCATAGTGATATGATCCCACTTCTATTCTAGAATTTCTAATGGTTGCAGAAGTCCTGCCGGCTTCTGGTGTTCCGCCTTCACTTGCTGACATACTAAACAGCATTCCACATAATCTATGATTTGTCGTTTCATTCCATTCCACTAGTAATGTTGCTTTAAATCTTGGTACATCTTAGTAGCTCCAGGGTGTATGGACAGTCGTGAATCGTGAGTTTACTTCAAGATCTCTCTCCGGATTTTGTCGTCGTTTGGTACACACAGTCGGCTTCGGAAGCATAAACTGCCGTCATCAATTATTTGAATATCATCTGCGGGTGCTTGTTTAGCCTTATCTGCAATCCTTGATAATTCGACATCCTTAATTGTGCATCTTTTATCTGATCGATCAATGTTGGCGTTATTACTAAGGTTTCTAGAATATTAGTTGTAGACTCGACCATATTTAATTCGAATTCAGCCATGTCTTGCTCTAGAGGTGTCTGTCTTGCATGGCTGGACTTTCGACTCAATGCATCAGCCACCTTCTTCGCTTTACCCAGATGGTAATGAATGGCCAAGTCATAATCCTTAATTAGTTCAAGCCACCTGCGTTGTCTCATATTTAACTCCTTATGGGTGAACAGGTATTTCAAACACTTATGATCGGTATACAACTCACACTGTTCTCCATAAAAATAACGTCTCCAAATTTTTAGTGCGAACACTACAGCGGATAAATCCAAATTGTGCACCGGGTAATTCTGTTCATATGGTTTAAGCTGCCAGGATGCGTACGTAATGACTCGGTCTTTCTACATCAAGACGCAGCCTAATCCATTTCGAGAAGCGTTGGTGTAAATAGTGTAACTTTCCGCGGCAAGTGGCTGGGCTAAGATTGGAGCTGAGGTTAATCTTTGCTTGAGTTCAGTAAAGCTTCTTTCGCAGTCTACAGTCCACTCAGATTTGGTTTTCTTTTGCGTTAGTCTAGTCAATGGTACTGCTATTCTGGAGAATCACTCCACAAATTTTCGATAATAGCCAGCTAGCCCTAGAAAACTTCAAACCTCAGTACATTCGTCATTCACGGACAATATGTAATTGCCTCGATCTTCTTGGGATCCACTGCTATGCCAGCTTCCGACACAACATGTCCTAAGAAAGCAACACTCCGTAGCCAAAACTCGCATTTGCTAAATGTGGCGTACAATTGGTTTTCTTTCAAAATACTCAATACTACACGCAAGTGTTTGGCGTGAGTATTCTCATCTGGCGAATATACTAGGATGTCATCGATAAATACCACAACGAACTTGTCCAGTTGTTTGCGATACCAAAAATTCGTAATGCTCGTATCAGGTTCGAAAAGCGGTCTTTGGAATGTCTTCAGTTTTAATTTTCAGCTGATAATAACCAGAGCGGAGATCGATTTTAGTGAATATAGTGGCTCCTCTAAGTTGATCAAATAAGTCATTAATCCGGGGTAGGGGGTACTTATTCTTAATAGTAACTTTATTTAATTCCCTATAGTCGATGCATAGTCGCATGCTACCGTCCTTCTTCTTTACAAATAGCACTAGTGCTCCTCAAGGTGATACGCTAGGCCTGATGAACTTTTTATCGATTAATTCCTGTAATTGTGCTTTCAGCTCTTTTAATTCTGCAGGAGCCATTTTGTACGGAGCCTTCAAGATAGGTTTTGTTTTAGGCATTACATTAATCTCGAAGTCAATCTCCCTATCTGGTGGCAAGACTGGCAAATCTTCCAGAAATACTTCCGGAAATTCTCGAACCACCGAAATGCTCTCCAGAGTTGGTGTCTCGCTCTCTGCCTCCAGGGCATATGCTAAAAATACTTCGTCTCCTTTTCTTAATGCTCGAAAAGCCTGTACCGTGGTCAGATATATGTTCTATGGGGTCTTCTTTAATTTTTTATTTCCCTGATAGATAATTTCTTTCCGTTCTGGGTTTTGGATCACTATTTGCTTCATCCGACAATCTATCTGGGCATGATCATGGAATAACCAGTCCATACCCAGAATGACATCAAAGTCTCCCATCTATATCGGAATCAAGGTTGCCTCGAATTGCTTACCCTCCATTTGAATTCCACAATTCTTATACAAGTAGTGTGACACGATAATCTGATCCCCCGCTGCTAGAACCTTATAGGGGTATCTAACCAGGTAGGCAGCTGTCCAGCTTCCTGGAAAATCTTTTAGATATAAAGGAGTGTCTTGGGCCACTGTCGAACAACACGTTTGCTTCTAAGTTATTTACTAGTACCGCACCTGAATCCACTCATATACAAATATGCGATTTCTACATTAGATACTGGAAATCCCGTCATGGAGTTCTAATATGCAACATTGTATAACATTTAGAACATGCCATAACAACTAGGTTAAAGCATATAATTGAGAATACATGCCACGACATCAGGGGCCTCCTCTACTTCATCGTCTATCATGATATGAACCCTAGCATTAGCTCGAGGGCGTCCTCCTTGCTGTTGTTGCTCTGCCTCTTTGGACACTCTCTCATCATATGTCTGGTCTTTCTGCACCCAAAATATGCTCCGCTTTCCTTGCGACATTCCCTAGGATGATTCTTCTAACATGTTTGACACTTAGGAAAAGCTGGTTGTGTTTGATTTTGTTGTCGCTGCAGTTGAAATTATCTCTGTCCCAGCTGTTGTTGACGTTGGGGCTGTGGCCTCCCACCTGATCCCTTCTGAAACTTGGTCTACTGCTCGGACCGACCACTTATTATTTCTCGAGGTCTCTTTCCTTTAGTCTCTTCCTCTCTTTGAGTGATATCATGTTCAACCCGATAGCATGAGTCCAAAAACTGGCCAAAATTAACTTGGTTTGCATTTACGATCCAGGTCCGGATCCTCGAACTAATCCCTGTTCGAACTTGATCATTTTGAGTCTTCTACAAACGGAACATACCGACCTAGTGCTGTCAAATGATTGACATATTCTAGTCATACCATCCTCTTGCTTCAGAGATTCAAACTCGCTAATCTTTCTGATGGTCATCGAAGGTGGAATATAAAATTTCCAAAAATCATCTATAAATATTTCCCAAGCAACAGGTGTAGCCATCGGTTGAACGTTTTCCACTATTGGCTGGCCTAGCCAATCAGAAACAGGCGAACGATCTGAGCCTTGACCTCTTCGGGTACTTGTAGTAAGTCAAAACAGTTCTCGACCTTGTCCAACCATTTTTCAGCCTCGTCTGGATTAGGGCCTCATCAAAACTTGACAGACAGGATCTCTTAAGTTCTCTAAAGAAGTATCTCGTGCCCATTTGTTGTGGTTGCAGCTGTTGAGGTGGCGGGGCTGGTGCAGCTTGAGCATTCCCCACTGCTTGCCTAACTAGATCATAGCGTCAAAGGATGCTTGGGGAATACCTCCAGGGCCCTACGCCTATGGAGGAGGGACTTGTTCTGGTGGTTGTGGCACACGGTCCTCAGCCGGTGGTGCTGGTGGTGGTGGAGGTAATTGCACTGATCTATCCATACGTGGTCTGTCTCGTGGTCTTGAAGCCATCCTATCGACAAAGTTATTTCACATTATCAGTTTACCTAGTCAATAGAGTTTTCTTCCAAAATTTCATTTATGTGTGTAGATTCGATAAAAGGACCATCTAGGACAAGATGGTGATAATTAAAGCCTAAGGAGGGCTTATTATTAAGTGGGCCGTGAACCCCACAAAGGGGCAAACATGGTAATTTTACCTAGGGAAATGATTTGATACAAGAGCCAATCATCAGTCTTAATTATGGAATCATTAGAGGTATAAAATCAGCCTATATCGAGTCTAATGCCATGCATACGACAAAGTTATTTTATAAAGCGACATGTTTTATCTCGCGATGCATATTTACTTAAATGTTTATCACATGAAACATTTTAAAATGAGTTTTACACGACATGTTTTCAGAGATGACTTTATCATGTCAAAAAACTTTAAAATGATTTTAACGAACCGTACCTTGCGACAACTAACTCCATATAAGACATGTTACGCTGCTTCGACAGCTCATCTGTTTGTTTGAAGGCCGCCTGAGATAGGGTGTAGTAGTGAGGATGTCAGGGGCAATATCTTTTCTGATACACCCCTCGTTGGGTGCTTTTCTGTATGTTTGCCCCACGACGCTGGAACCTAGGTGAGAGGTTGGCGTCATGTGGTGAGTTTCTGTTTACTTTTTGGATGAGTGTAACACCAGGTCTGGGACCTGGAATCTTTGCAAATGTGTTTCCGTTAGTCTTATACGTATGATGTAACACCGAGGTTGGACCTTGGGATTCATAGACGGTAGACGATACTCGGGGAGTCACCATTAGTACGTACGTATGATGTAACACCATGGTTGGACCATTGGGCTTTATAGACGGTACGCGACTGCTTGGGGAAGTTCAGTCGGTGGGTCTTGTGTATGTTCATATAAGTTAAGTTAAGTTTGAACACCGTTGTGAACGGATCTGATACGATGATTTCTGATACGATTACAACTTTAAATATTTCTCTAAAAAAAGATGCATGACGTTTTTATCACACGAGCATACGCATGTGTACCTGTGTCACCCTACAAAACACAATCTTAGACCCTTAGCGGATAAAGAATAATGACACAGTGTAGGGCTTGGCATAGACGTAGAAAAAGAAAAGGACCCTGAAGCATATGTAAAAGACTGTACCACTATGAAAAAATAGGGAAACACGAAAGTTAAATGAATAAATCTGAGTTGTATTTTATGCAGATTGTCTGTTTCTATGTATTGTTGTCACCTTCATTTATCTGTTAGTACATGTTATGTTATGCTACTATTCATGTTGCATGTTCTATTCACCATGCATGATCCACATGACAAACCTAGGCGGGAATACTTGCTGAGCGATTTCTTATCGCTCACCCCATCATTTACCACATCGCGGGGCCAGGAGCCAGTCCCAAGCCAGGGAAAGATGAGCCAGAGATAGATCATCAGTGATGGACATATTGGATCAGATTATGTATGTCCTTATGTTATTTCAGATTTGCATTTTGATATTGTATTGATGACACTCAAATGTAATCGAATCTAGTTATTCTGCTTTATGCATGTCGGTTATGCTTTGTACATTTTATATTGCCTCCGCAATGTTGATGCATGATTATGTCGACATGCACATGAATGTTATCGATGCCTTGTACTTCTCGTAGAAGAGTACAGTAGGTGCACCGTGCTGAGACCCTAGTCCCAAGTAGGGTGCTACAAACATGCTTATGACTAAACTTGAGTCTTTCAAAAAGTTGCCGAATGAATCCATAATATCTATGGATTTGAGGATTACGAATATCATCAATGCACTTGAAGCTTTAGGTAAATCTTTTACCAACAACGAGAAGGTTCAAAAGGTGCTGCGAAGCCTTTCCGCTGAATGTGATCCAAAAGTAACAGCATTGAGGAGACAAAATCAATCACAAAAATGGACGAATTGATAGGCTCACATAGAGTATACGAGGTAAAACTAAACCAATGGAAGTCCGAGTCATTTAAATCTATGTAAGACTATTGCTTTCAAAACAACTGAGTCACATATGAATAATAATGAAAGTAATTGTGATAGAGAATTAGCTGCCGACTTGATATTAATGGCTAGAAAATGTAGGAAATTTTTCAAACGGACTAATAGGAATAAAGAACTATCTTCCTCTTATTCTTATCAACTTAAGAGAAATAATTCAAATAGAAATAGTGACAAATGGTATAACAAAGAACTAAAATGTAGCGCCCCTCACCCGACCTCGTCCGAATGCGATGTACCCGCCGTACTTCACTACGGAGAGTACAAAGCGTGATGCATAACATGTAAAAATCCATAACTAGGTCATGGACTACCATGTTAACACTTAACAGAGTAGCAAAATTTAGGCAAAATTAAAAACTTCGAAATAATCATGCTTGTCGAAAATGTTAAGTCCCAAAACATCGGTCCAACAAAACGAGGTAAAACCGAAATCCCAAAAGTTCCAAACATAGTCCATAGTACAAATATCATGTCGGCACAAAAGTCCTTAAGCATCGTCTTCTCTCGGCTTCTTGACTACGGGTATGGCACTCTTGGTTCATCATCGATCCACTCAACATTGGCATTCTCGGGCTCTGGGAAAAAATAAAGGTATGAGTGATAAAATCACCCAGAAAGCATACATTAAACTATCATGAAATAAATAAAGAATCATAACATGAATGAAAAACTCCAAGAGCCTCAACCATTAATTCATACCTGGCTTTTAATCCTTGATCCGCTAAAAATATAACCTAATCATACTTAAGTAATACCATTCTGACATTATCATATCACTTCCTAACTTAACCGTCCTAACATGCAAAGTGTACATGAAACATGCAAGATGCAATGCATGATGTCATGTCGTGGCAAAATCATCATTGGTCCCATAAAGCAGGCATAAAAGAAAATAGAGTGTTAGATTGATTAACCCTGGATCTGAGCGGGTCCAGAACATGTCGTCAGACCAATCAACCCCAGGTCTGGGACGGGTCCAGAATGTGTCATCAGGCTGATTAACCCCGGGCCTGGGTCGGGTCCAGAACATATCATCAGACAAATTAACCCCAGGTCCGGTATGGGTCCAGAACATATCATGTCATCAGACCTATTAACCCCGGGTCTAGCTCGGGTTATGAGCATGCTTAACCGGCAAGGAAATCATAGAACGTTTCTTTTGAAAATCATGGGACCATAAATAACTTACTTGCATAAGGAAAACTTGCTTTCTTGAAAAGAACTTGCTTGCATAAGGAAAACATAGAGAAAAGTCAGATTTGTAATGCACATGGTCCTGCATGATACATGGGATGAAATGCAATGAGAGTCATGGCATGAATCATCTTAAAAATCCCTTAGGACATGACATAGGTACAATCCCATAGGCTGAAAATAACTTTCCAGCAGATCGCACTCATTTTTCTTGACTCAAAATGCAATCAAGACAACTTATTCCCTGAACCTTTTTATACAGCATGCACATTAGGGTCCTAACTATCAACCATAAAAATTTCGTAACAATCCAATAAACATAAGGGCTTCAAATCTGGGTTCCAACAAAACATGGCACAGCCGATGATGAGGATCAAGGGTCCGATGAGGATCAAGGATCCATCAAGAGGTCAAGGGCCCTATAACAAGAAGGAGGGCAAGGGAACTTTGTCATCAAGTTGGAATCTTCTTGTATAAGCATGTTCAAGATGAACCTAGGGTTCCATGGGTTCATTTCATTGAACCCACCCTTTGAGCATTATGAGTAGGCGTGTGTTCATTACTTTGGATTTTGTCTTGTTTTCTTGTGATCTTTGTTTTTATGTGTTTGGTTTGTAGGTAAATTAGGTACATGGAAGATCCAAATGAAATGAAGGCCCAAAAACAGCAATGTAGCCGTGTGTTGCAACATGGGAGACAAAAGGAATGTTGTCTTAAAGAGAAAGTTTGTCTCCACAAAGACAAATTCAAATGTGTCCAAGATGGAATCTTCTTTTCAAAATTGAACTCAAAATCACATCCAACCGACAACCAAGAGGCCAACCATTTTGAATGCAAGGATGAAGCTCTACATGAATTTGGACTTCAGGATAAACTTGAATTTAAATTCAACCATGATTTAAATTCAAGTTTCAACCAATTGGAGACCTAAATTTCAAGAAGATATCAGCCTATATTCCCAGCCTTGGACACGCCATCTTACAGGATAAAGAAGGCTAGATTCCAATTCAAATTGAATCCAAGTTTGAATTCAAATTCAAACTCAATTTTGAATTCAAACTTCAACCATCCTTTGAATTCAACCCCAGCCATATTATCATCATCAAATCAGGTTTCAAGACACCTCTTGGATATCTTGAACACGGCTGGAATGATGGAAAGAGTATAAACAACAAACAAATTCAAGGTGCATTCAAATTCAAACTCAACTTGAATTCAAACTTCACCCAACTTTTGAATTCAAGTTCAACCCCATCTTACTCATCAAATCAGCTCTCCAAGACCTCATTTGATGACCAAATACACAGCTGGACAAAGGAGGAGTCAACTGATTTTTAGCTAGGATTTTCTAGTTATTTTTGAATTCAAACATTTAGCAAATTCAAGTTCAATTCAAATGTTTTTCTAGCTATTTCTTTTAGATAGAATCTGTTTATTTTAAGTGTTTTTAGGCATCTATAAATAGGCCCCCTTTGGTCGATTTGGAAGACAACTTTTGATGAATAACAATTCTTGATATTTTATTCACTTTGTGTGAGACTTTGTTTTCTTGGTTTTGCATTAAAAACCTGAGTTAAGATCCTTCAAAGTTGAGCATTTTGAAGGTGTTGCCATTGCTAAAAGGTGCCGTCTAGGAGGGCCATATTGGTTTGATGATCAACGACCATCTTGAAGTTTTGGTATTGCTCATTTGATCCACACGTTTTTATCACTAAGGAAGCATGGGGAAGGAAGTCTTCTTCCTTGTGCCTAACCCTTTGTGAAGGACATTTGGAAGGTGGAATTATTGGAGCCCACGTCTTGCACGCATCAAATTGGTATCAGAGCGCAGGTTACTATATTCCACCGTATTCTATCATTTTCTTTTCATTTGAGTCTATTCATTTCAAGTTCAGTTGTGTCCTTCTTCTACCCCTCATTCTACACGCCATTTGTCTATCATTCATACAAAAAAAACATCCAGGTTTGTTTGAGTTCTTAGCATTTTGTTGAGTCTTGTTTCTTTTCATCATTCTAGCATCCTTGTTGATTCTTGTCCTAGTGTTATGTCTCATTCATCTAGGGCATCAAACATCTGAGTTTTAACATTCAAACTTGAACAATTAGGGTTTGTGCAAGTAGGTTACATTCAGCTCTCTTTTTTTACTACAACCATCAGCCTATAAAGCTACCTCGGTTTCAAATCATCTTGTTGCTACCGAAGCTTTTAGTTGGTGATGATTGTATGCATCTTGTGATTCGCATTGTGATTGATTTCGTGTTTTAAATCAGGTAGTCCTATGTGTGTTTGTCTTCATAAGCCATTTTCAACATCAAGAAAACCCTAAAACCACCACAATACCCACGGTCCAACCAACACCCACCCACACCCAACCCTAAAACCCACCAACCAGATTCCAAACTATCTTATTTACACTCTTAACAAAAAGCCCCAAACCAATTTTACGAAACAAAAATCAGAATCAAAAGTTCCCAACTCATTCAAAAAAACCTTAACCCTAGAATTTGAATTTTTGTTCAATTCTGTCCTACATCCATCCATTTTCCAAATTGACCACACAAATCATCAATTACCAACCCACATAGTCCATTTACAATGCCCATTCAAATCCCAAAACCCCAAGCCGCAAATTCCCAACACGTCCAAAAAGAACCCTAAATTGAAAACCCTAACCCTAATCCCAATTCTGCCCTACCCCAATTTCCTTCACTTTCCAAGGTTATTTTTGTTGCAATTCAAGGTTGCACACTACAGTTTAAAGTCATTGCACTATTCTGCCCAAAAACAAAAGTTCTGAGTACAAAAGCGTGACATTCCAATTCTGTCTCCTAGTCAAAAAAGGACGAATCTGAACCTTGCTTACGTTAAAATAGCAAGGAAGGGAAGAAAAACAAAAGAACAAGAGAAAAGAAAAAGGGAAAAATGTTTGTGCATTACCTAAAATTTTTTTTGGTGCAATTTGAAAACCTTGGATACCATATTTCGTTTTTGCTACATGCAACCATACTCCCACATCTTATTCTCCTTATCCTGCTCTTCTTGAATCAATCACACACTTGGTTGCTCGATTATTGCATGACTTGAACCATTTTGTGGATAATAAGTGCATAGAATCAAAATTAACTAAAGATTGCCCACGGCAACCCTTAGTTCATCTTTGGTTTAGCCTTCTACATCAATTTTGGCTGCTTACTTTCTTTGAATCTTAGTAGAAAAGTTCAAGTTTGTTCCATTTCACTTGATTCTATTTTGATACTATTTGGTGCAACTTGAAAGCAAAAGGGAGAAGCAAGTGTGGCCCGTTGTGATTTGGAGAAGCATTGGCAAACCACTTTCTTAATTGATCTCTTTGAATCTTCTTAACTTCAAGTTATCCAAGAAGCAAAGTGGTAAGAGAGTGGAAAGAAGAGAAAGGGGAGTGTTCATTTTTCATTTTTCTACTAATCACTTAACATTTGTTTATCTTTGTGTTAGTTTTGTTCTTTCCTTTTTCTTTTTGTTTTCGTTTAAATTCCTTAGCCAATTTCTTTACATAGACATCTGACCCAATGCTTTAAGCGACTCCCATAAAAATTTCAAGGCAATCTAGGTCCTTTAAAGTGGTTAAACATTAATTTTTCCAGATGATGAGGATCAAGGGTCCAATGAGGATCAAGGGCCCCGTCAAGAGGTCAAGGGTCCTATGACAAGAAGGAGGGCAAGAGAACTTTGTCATCAAGTTGCCACCTTCTTGTACAAGCATGTTCAAGATAAACCTAAGATCCCTTGGGTTCATTTCATTGAACCTTCACCTTGGGTGCAAACGTGTGTGTGTGTACCTCTTTGTCTTGAAGTTTATCTTGTTTTCTTGTGATCTTTGTTTTATGTGTTTGCTTTGTAGGAAGATTAGGTGCATGGAAGATCCAAATAAAATGAAGGGACAAATTGAGGAAGATAGCCGTGTGATTCAAAAAAAGAGACCAAAGGAATGTTGTCTTGAAGAGAATGTTTGTCTCCACCAAGACAAACTCAAAGGTGTCCAAGATTGAATCCCTTGATCAAATTGAAATCAAAATCATCTCCATTATCCACAAGGGGACCGGCCATCTTGCAAGAAAAAGGATGATGATCAAGTGAATTTAAATTCAAAGCCAAACTTGAATTTGAACTCAACCTTGATTTGAATTTAAGTTCCAACCAGATTGAGCCTTAAAATTCAAGATGAATTCAGCCAACTAGGCATCCATCCACACGCCATTTTTGAAGAGAAAAGAAGGAGATAAAATCCAATTCAAATTGAATCCAAGTTTGAATTCAAATTCAAACTCAATTTGAATTCAAACTTCAACCATCTTTTGAATTCAACTCCAGCCATATTATCATCATCAAATTCAGATTTCAAGACCTTCTTGGACTTGTTATACACGGCTGGAGCAAAGGAAAAGATATCCAAGAGCCAAGTTCAAAGCAAGCTCAAATTCAAACTCAACTTGAATTCAAATTCAACGAACTTTTGAATTCAACTTCAGGCCTCATCCCACTCATCAAATCAGCTTCTCCAATACACCATTTGGTCCTCATACACGGCTGAACATAGAGGGAATAACATCTTGCAAGCATTTAAAGTTTTAGCTAGAATTATCTTAGCTTTGAAATTCAAGCAAATTTCAAATTTAAACATTTGTTAGTTAGCTTTATTTGAATTGTTTCTAGCCATTTCAAGGCTGAAGGGGGGCGATTTTAAGGCCTATAAATAGACCCCTTTGGCTGATTGTAAACACAACTTTGGATGAATAAAAATTCTTGATATTTCTTTCACTTTGTGTGAGACTTTGTTTTCTTGGTTTTGCATTAAAAACCTAGGTTAAGATCCTTCAAAGTTGAGCATTTTGAAGGTGTTGCCATTGCTTAAAGGTGCCGTCCAGGAGGGCCATATTGGTTTGCCTGATCAACGACCATCTTGAAGTGTTGGTCTTGCTCATTCTTAACCCACACATTTTTAATCACTAAGGAAGCAAGGGGAAGTCTTCTTCCTTGTGTCTAACCCTCTGTGAAGGACGTTTGGAAGGTGGAATCGTTGGAGCCCGCTAGTTGAACGCATCAATTGGTATCAGAGACAGGTTACTCTATTCCACCATCTATCATTTCCTTTTCGTTTGAGTCTAGTCATTTCAATTTCAATTGAGTCCTTCTACCCCTCACTCTACACGCCATTGTCTTGCATTTCAAAAAAAAGAAAAAAAAAGTCCAGCTCATTTGCTTTGAGTCCTTGCATATTGCTGCATTTTGCTTTTCATCATTCAAGAGTCATTTCCTTAATTTCCTTTTAGAATCACAATCTGATTTTGAGTCATTCAAACTTGAACAAATTAGGGTTTGTTGCATTTTAGGTTACATTCAGCCTTCTTTTAAATATTCCAACCATCAGCCTATAAAGCTAACTCAGTTTCAAATCATCTTGTTGCTACCGAAGCTTTTAGTTGGTGATGATTGTATGCATCTTATGATTCGCATTGTGATTGATTTCATGCTTTAAGACAAGTAGACATACGTGTGTTTGCCTTCACGAACCATCTTCAACAACAAAACCCTAATTCTACCCCACACACCCACGGCCCAACCAGCTCCACCCCAACCCAACCCTAAAAACTCACCAACCTGATCCCAAACAACCCTATTTACACCCCCAACAAAAAGCCCCAACCCAATTTTACCAAACACAATCAGATTCTAAAGATCCCAAATCATTCAAATAAACCCTAATCCTAGAATTTGAATTTTGTTCAAATTCTGTCCTAAACCAACCAATATCCAAATTGACCACACCAATCATCAATTACCACCCGAAATAGTCCATTTACAACGCCCGTTCTGTTGCCAAAACCCCATCCCGCAAATTCCCAAAACGTTCAAAACACCCTAACTCAAAAAAAACCTAACCCTAACCCCATTCGGCCTTACCCCAATTTCCCTCATTCTCCAAGGTTATTTTGTTGCAAGTCCAAGCTACAAATTGCATTTTAAATACATTGCACTATTCTGTCCAAAAGCGCAAGTGCTAAGTGCAAAACGCGTGAAATTTCAATTCTGCCCTTAGTCAAAAAAAAAAGAATCTGAACCTTGCTCAATTGAAATAGCTAGGAAGAAAAAGAAAAACAAAAGAACAAGAGAAAAGAAAAAAGGGCAAAACGTTTGTGCATTGCGTGGAACATTTTTTGGTACGATTTCCAAACCTTGGATACCATATTTCCTTTTACCCCATTGCCGTCCCCTATATACCTTATTCACCATCTCCTGATCTTCTTGAACTAATCACACTTTTGGTTGCTCGATTGTTGCATGACTTGAACCATTTTGTGGATAGTAAGTGCATAGAATCAAAATTAACTAAAGATTGCCCACGACAACCCTTAGTTTATCTTTGGTTCAGCCTTATACATGAACTTTGGTTGCTTATTTTCTTTGAATCTTAGTAGAAAGTTCAAGTTTGAGTTCATTTCAATTGATTCTACTTTGATACTAATTGGTGCAACTTGAACGCAAAGAGGAAGAAACAAGTGGAGAACAATGTGATTTGAAGAAGCCTTGGCAATACACTTCCTTATTGATCACTTTGAGCCTTATTAACTTCAGGTTATCCAAGACCCAAAGTGGTAAGAGAGTGGAAAGAATCGAAAGCGGAGTGTTCATAGCTTATTTTTTTTACTAATCCCTTAACGTTTGTTTGTCTTTGTGTTAGTTTGCTTCTTTCTTTTTTCATTTTTGTCTTCGTTCAATTCCTTAGGTACAATGGAGAGCAGCAATCATTCCGCATCTAGCAAGCCAAAAGAGGCCGAAACTGTTGACAACACGCAACAACAAATGCTGGAGATGCTTAAGAAACTCATGCATGACAATGAGGTAATTAAGCATCGCTTGGAAGACGTGGAGCGAAGCTACAAAACGAGTGATGGCCAAGGTACAAGCAGGGCCGTTCCCCAACCACAACCTAGGCGCCACCCACCAGAGGAAGTTGAAGATGACAACCTTAGACCGCCACACATCGAGGCACGAAGGTTTGTTCCTCCTACACAACCAAGAAGGTACGTCCCACGAAGGTACAACGATGATTACATCCCATATGACCATGATGAGTACGAATTTGATGACCACCCTCCCCGTGGTTACCAAAGACGCCAAAATCCCCTTTTCCCGCAAGATGACGATTTTCTCAAAACCAAAATAAATATTCCCACGTTTTATGGTAAAAGTAATGCGGAGGAATATTTAGAATGGGAAACGCAAGTGGATTTGATCTTTTCTTGTACCAGTTATAGTGAATTACAAAAAGTGAGGTACGCTTCTATTGAGTTTTCTGGTTATGCACTTAATTGGTGGACAAATTTGTGTCGAAATAAAACTAAGACAAGACAACCTCCAATTGCTACTTGGGAAGAAATGAAGTTTGAAATGAGACAACGTTTTATTCCAAACAATTATGAGAGTTCTATTTTCACAAGTTTGCACAACTTACGTCAAGGTTCCAAAAGTGTAGATGAGTACTATAAGGAGTTAGAAATTTTGTTGGAAAGGTCTAACTTGCAGGAACCTGAAGAGGCCACCAAAGCTCGTTTCTTACATGGTTTAAACAGGGAGATTGCTCAAAGGGTTGACCTTCAACCTTATCTCGACCTCACAACCATGGTCCATATGGCTGAAAAGATTGAAACACAATTAAAGGTACGTAATTCCTCCAATTTCAATTCCAATTATCGTACTAATCAATCTTCATCAAGACTTTCCAGCAAGCCTTCAGGAACGGGAATTTCACGGCCTACAAGAGGCCAAGCACGTGACCAAGGTGCGTCATAAAGAATGGACAATCGTGTGCAATCCACACAAAAGAGAGATGAACGCACCCAACAAAAGGCTCCTACCGGAAATTCTTCTGATCCCTCAAAACAGGTTTCGAGACATTAAATGCTATAAATGTCAAGGACGTGGTCACATTGGAAAAGAGTGTCCTAATGCAAAACGAATCATGTTAATTGAAGAGACAAACGAATATGTGTCCGAGTCCGAGCATGAAAACGAGTCTGAGCATGATAATGAAATTGAACCTGAAGAGGATCTAGGCGCATTAGATGATTTTGACACTAAGGAGTTTCTTGTTGTGCGTAGAGATTTAAATGCATATCTGAAATTAGATGATCACGAACAACATAGAGAAAACATCTTCCATATTCATTGCATGATAAATAGAAAAGTGTGCACCATGATCATTGATTCCGGTTCTTGTGCGAATGTGGCTAGCATCGAATTAGTTAGAAAACTGAATTTGCCTATGACTAATCATCCGCATCCTTACAAGCTTGCATGGCTAAATGATTGCGGAGAAGTTAGCGTAAGTAAACAAGTTTTGATTTCTCTTAGCATTGGTAGTTACAAAATGATATTTTATGCGACGTTGCACCAATGCATGCTAGTCATATCTTACTTGGTAGGCCATGGCAATTTGATCGACATGTGACATATGATGGTTATTTGAATCGTTATTCTTTCAAATTGAATGGCAAATTGTACAAACTACATGCACTTCCACCACACAAAGTCCACGAGGATCACCAACGCATGTCCAAGTCTAGAGCCAATCCTAAGGAAAAAGAAGTCGAGAGAAAATTCGTGGAGTGTATGAAAAGTGAGAACAAAAAACACGAGAGCAAGGGAAAAGAGGTAGTGCCCCTAAGTGTCAACGAGTCCAAAAAGAAGTGTGGGTATTTCGCAAAGAAAAGAGAGGTCACACGCACCCTTTATAACAACCAAACTGTCCTCATCATCATCCCAAAGTCGTGTCCCCTTATACTAGAAGAACTCCCACCAAACTTACCTACCTCAGTTGCATCCCTTATCCAAGAATATGAAGTTCTATTTCCCTCCGAACCTCCATCCGGATTACCACCCATTAGAGGAATAGAACACCAAATCGACTTTGTCCCAGGAGCCATGTTACCCAATCGCCCAGCCTATCGAGCCAAACCCGAAGAAACCAAAGAAATCCAAAGGCAAGTAGAGGAGCTCCTAGCGAGTGGATAAGTCCGAGAGAGCCTAAGCCCATCTACCGTCCCAGTCATTTTAGTACCCAAAAAGGATGGAACGTGGAGAATGTGTACCGATTGCCGAGCCATAAACAAAATCACCGTCAAGTATAGGTACCCCACACCTAGGCTAGACGATATGTTGGACATGTTACACGGATCTAAATTCTTCACCAAAATCGACCTTAAGCAAGGGTACTTCCAGGTACGCATTAGAGAAGGGGACGAATGGAAGACTGCATTCAAAACCAAGTTTGGGCTCTATGAGTGGTTAGTGATGCCCTTCGGGCTCACCAACGCCCCTAGCACCTTTATGAGGCTAATGAATGAAGTCTTACGAGCGTTCATAGGCCGATTTGTTGTTGTTTATTTCGATGATATCCTAATCTATTCTCAAACCATAGAAGATCATCTTGACCATATTCGAGCCGTTTTTGAAAAGCTTAAGCAAGAACAACTTTACGCCACCTTTAAGAAGTGCTCCTTTTGTTTAGAACGCGTAGTTTTTCTAGGCTTTGTCATTTCAGCTGAGGGAGTAGAAATGGATGAGGAAAAGGTTAGGTCAATTGTGGAGTGGCCTATACCTAAGAATGTAGGGGAAGTTCGTAGTTTTCATGGACTAGCAAGCTTTTATAGACGCTTTGTCAAAGATTTTTCTTCCATAGCTGCACCCCTAAACGAAATTGTGAAAAAAGATGTGCCTTTTAGGTGGGAAGAGCCGCAACAACAGGCATTTGATGAGCTCAAGCGTAGGCTGACCACTGCACCCATACTTAGACTACCAAATTTTGACGAGACCTTTGAGATCGAGTGTGATGCAAGTGGAGTGGGTATAGGCGCAGTTTTGACCCAAAGTAAGAAACCCATAGCCTACTTTAGTGAAAAGTTGAAAGGAGCAGCATTGAATTACTCTACCTATGATAAGGAACTCTATGCCCTTGTGAGATCCCTACAAACTTGGCAACACTATCTTCAACCTAAAGAGTTTGTGATCCACACTGACCACGAAAGCCTTAAGTATCTTAAAGGGCAGGGAAAGTTGAACAAAAGACATGCCAAATGGGTAGAGTTCATAGAACAATTCCCTTACGTGATTAAGTACAAACAAGGAAAGGATAATATAGTTGCCGATGCCCTCTCTAGGAGATACACGTTAGTGACTACATTATCTTCACGCTTCTTAGGATTCGAATCACTTAAGGAATTGTACTCCAATGACCATGACTTTGGCACCATTTTCGAGGCATGTAAAGAAGCACCATTTGGGAAATTTTACATACATGAGGGTTATCTTTTCAAAGAACAAAAATTGTGCGTTCCCCAATCATCCCTACGAGAAGCATTGACTAGAGAAGCCCATGAGGGAGGTTTAATGGGTCATTTCGGAGTGTTCAAAACCCTTGAGACTCTTAAGGAACATTTCTATTGGCCCCACATGCGAGTAGACGTCGAGAGGTTGTGTGGTAGGTGCATCACTTGCAAACAAGCCAAATCCAAATCCCAACCACATGGCCTTTACACGCCTTTACCCGTCCCTGATGCCCCTTGGATTGACATTTCCATGGACTTTGTGTTAGGACTTCCTAGGTCTCGGGGAGGACGCGATAGCGTTTATGTTGTGGTTGATCGATTTTCAAAAGTGGCACATTTCATTGCATGTCGAAAAGTTGATGACATGTTGCTGATTTGTTCTTCAAAGAAATTGTTAGATTGCATGGCATGCCACATACAATTGTAAGTGATAGAGATACGAAATTTTTGAGTCATTTTTTGGCGTGTTTTGTGGGCTAAACTTGGTACACAATTGTTGTTTTCAACCACCGCACACCCACAAACGGATGGACAAACTGAAGTCGTTAATCGTACTCTTTATCAACTTTTGCGTGCCATTTTGCAAAAACACATTAAACATTGGGAAGATTGTTTACCATATATCGAATTTGCATATAATAGGAGTGTCCATCACGGTACTTTGCATAGTCCATTTGAAATCGTGTATGGCTTTAATCCCTTGTCTCCCATCGATTTGATTCCTATTCCCGTGCATAAAAGTTCTAGTCTTGATGGTAAACAAAAAGCGGAAAAGATAAAGAACCTGCATGAACAAGTTAAAATACAACTTGAAAAGAAAAAAAAAATCTTATGAAAGACGAGCTAACAAACATCGGAAACGAGTCGTGTTTAAACCTGGAGATTTAGTCTGGTTACATTTGCGCAAAGACAGATTTCCCAATGAGAGAAAGTCCAAACTGTTGCCTCGCGGAGACAGACCTTTCAAAGTTTTGAAACGAATAGGTGACAATGCATACATACTTGATCTTCCCGAAAGGTATGGTTCAATTTCACCTACTTTTAATGTTGCTGACCTCACCCCTTTCACCGATGACCTTTTTGATTCGAGGACGAATCCTTTTAAGGAGGGGGGATTGATGAGGATCAAGGGTCCGATAAGGATCAAGGGCCCCGTCAAGAGGTCAAGGGTCCTATGACAAGAAGGAGGGCAAGAGAACTTTGTCATCAAGTTGCACCTTCTTGTACAAGCATGTTCAAGATGAACCTAAGATCCCTTGGGTTCATTTCATTGAACCTTCACCTTGAGTTCAAACGTGTGTGTGTACCTCTTTGCCTTGAAGTTTATCTTGTTTTCTTGTGATCTTTGTTTTATGTGTTTGCTTTGTAGGAAGATTAGGTGCATGGAAGATCCAAATAAAATGAAGGGCCAGATTGAGGAAGATAGCCGTGTGATTCAAAAAAGGAGACCAAAGGAATGTTGTCTTGAAGAGAATGTTTGTCTCCACCAAGACAAACTCAAAGGTGTCCAAGATTGAATCCCTTGATCAAATTGAAATCAAAATCATCTCCATTATCCACAAGGGGGCCGGCCATCTTGCAAGAAAAAGGATGATGATCAAGTGAATTTAAATTCAAAGCCAAACTTGAATTTGAACTCAACCTTGATTTGAATTTAAGTTCCAACCAGATTGAGCCTTAAAATTCAAGATGAATTCAGCCAACTAGGCATCCATCCACACGCCATTTTTGAAGAGAAAAGAATGAGATAAAATCCAATTCAAATTGAATCCAACAATTTGAATTCAAACTTCAACCATCTTTTGAATTCAACTCCAGCCATATTATCGTCATCAAATTCAGATTTCAAGACCTTCTTGGACTTGTTATACACGGCTGGAGCAAAGGAAAAGATATCTAAGAGCCAAGTTCAAAGTAAGCTCAAATTCAAACTCAACTTGAATTAAAATTCAACTAACTTTTGAATTCAACTTAAGGCCTCATCCCACTCATCAAATCATCTTCTCCAAGACACCATTTGGTCCTCATACACAGCTGAACATAGAGGGAATAACATCTTGCAAGCATTTCAAGTGTTAGCTAGAATTATCTTAGCTTTGAAATTCAAGCAAATTTCAAATTTAAACATTTGTTAGTTAGCTTTGTTTGAATTGTTTCTAGCCATTTCAAGGCTGAAGGGGGACGATTTTAAGGCCTATAAATAGACCCCTTTGGCTGATTGTAAACACAACTTTGGATGAATAAAAATTCTTGATATTTCTTTCACTTTGTGTGAGACTGTTTTCTCGGTTTTGCATTAAAAACCTAGGTTAAGATCCTTCAAAGTTGAGCATTTTGAAGGTGTTGCCATTGCTTAAAGGTGCCGTCCAGGAGGGCCGTATTGGTTTGCTTGATCAACGACCATCTTGAAGTGTTGGTCTTGCTCATTCTTAACCCACACGTTTTTAATCACTAAGGAAGCAAGGGGAAGTCTTCTTCTTTGTGCCTAACCCTTTGTGAAGGACGTTTGGAAGGTGGAATCGTTGGAGCCCGCTAGTTGAACGCATCACCAGAACATATGCGCCCAAAAATCTGTTTTGCACAGGTTCATCTTAAGGTTCCTTTAAGATTATAGAACTAGTCTTTTTATCGATCTACCACCACACGCACTTAATATACATAATGGCCTACCAGCACACCAAATTTGGGGTTATTCGCGCAATCACAAGGTTCATTTCAAGGCCAATCATTATGACACTCAAAACAGTTCTATTTCTGGAATTTTTCTTAGACCACTCCTTGTCCCTTGTCACGCGCATTATTAACCCCTTCATCCTTTAATCCTACTTATTAACCACAATATCACATAGACAAAAAAATTTATTCTTAGATTATAAGGTCATTATTAGGGATACTCACGGTGATGAAACCAAGCGGTCCTTCAAATACCAACACCATGACTAATTTCGCTTCTAACTTCTATAGCACAACTTGGAACACATAGACTTCACTTAGCGCACGATATCCAAATTTCCCAGCCATAAATCATTATGAGAATAGGTCCTAAACATGCTCTTAAATAAGGAAAAATAAACACCATCCATTTCCTATTAGACCCTATTAAGGCCGAAGTAGAACACACAAACATACTCATCCACCACTCATGATTTAACACTATTCTTAACATAGTTCATCAAGGGTGATTAGACCAACATTCTTATGGATCATAGTACCTTATTTTAACACCCATTAATACCTTCAAATGTCTTATAAGTCTGTTTTTCAAAAGACTCGAAAACAGTCCACTTGACTTGTCATTTTGGCTATTTCAAGCATCATGGAACACGCAACATACAAGATTCATACCGTTCCTTGTTATGTTACCATTGCAGCACAAATATAGGAATTATTTAACATACTACATGCTAAAAAGAGGGGTCTTAACATATCCATCAAGTAACACAAGCCAAAGGGTAAACTTTTATAATAATGATTCATCGAGGTTCATAAACTTTACTATTTCATGCTTACCATGTCATCTAAAAATCATACCTTACTATGACTAAACATTCAAGTCATTAACTCCTTAAGTAAATCATGAAAGTCTAAAGTATACTTGCCTCTTGTTGAGTCCGAAATTCTTCTTAGCTTAGAGTGGATCAAATAGCTTGAAATCTCCTCCTACTCCACCGTGGTGTACACGGTTTTGAAGTCAAAGGTGGAGGTTAGCGTTAGCCACAAATCCGAAGGTAAATGAACTATATCTAAGATAGATTTCTTACCAAAATAGCTTAGTGTTGCAACCTAGCCACCAAACTATCACCACTTCTTGAGAGCTTGAAGATATCACCTCCCTTTTTTCCCTAAGACTCACGGTTTATGGGGTTAGGAAAACATCCGAATTTAAGCTTCATGGGGAGTTAGAATGGACATATAGAGGTCTAGAATCTTTACCAATATGGAACTTGTGTTGGAATGGCTCACTTGAAGGACACCTACGCCAAGGAGCTTGAAGATTCCTCACCTAGAGGCACATGCAATGCCACGGTTTTTGGGGGAAATGGTGAACAAAGTGATCTTCCCAAGTTGATAATCTAGGATTAGAGGAGATGTTTAAGAGACTTGCTTACCTAGCTTGAAGCTTGAGAGTTGAATGAGATGGTCTTGGAGTACTACTAAGAACACCTTCGGTCAAGAGGTTCCTTGAGTGTTTGAATCTCTTGAAGTGTTTGGATATTGCCTTGAGAGGAGTTAAGTGGATGGAATGTGGATGGAATGGAGCTTGCTTGTTATGAGGTTGAAGAAAAATCCATGGGGGCTTCAAGGGTAACCGGCCGGATTGTTAAAGAGGAGGAAGAGGAAGACTCTTCAATGGTTCTTGGAACATAATCATTGTGGTGGGATGAATGCATGTTGGCTACTTAATAAATGTTAAACTTTTGAGGGTTAATCAATGAAAGACTCCTTTTAGTTGGTTAGTTGGATCATTAAGGGTAGATGGTTCTAGACCCTTAAGTGTGTGACGATTTTATATTTTTTTTCGCAATGTAGGGAGGGCATAATTGGTATTTCACCATAAAGCATTATCTACACTTATAATTTAGATATTTGCTTATAGAATATTATTTTTCTTAAGGCACCTATAAAAGAAAGAAAATAATTGGAATGTAGAAAATTGTAATTGGGAAATAGGATTTTTATTAAGCCACTTCATATACATCGAGGGTACATAATAGTTTCACGATGGGTACAACATAAAATGTTACAAATGCAGGCAAAAATGGCATGTTTCATATGATTGTCTAACTAAGAAAATAATAATAATAATAATAATAATAATAATAACAACAACAACAACAACAACAACAACAACAATAAACAAGTTAAGGAGGCACAAAAACCCAAGCTAAAAGAGCACAAGGCAAGGAAGGGCAAAAGGGCAATGAAGTCTAGCACATGGAGCGACTTTTTTGACTCAGAATCCGAGCATGAAGAAGCACAAGTATGCTTCGTGTCAAACGAGGTAATTTCGTCATCCAACATAGATTATGTAATGAAATGTCCTTTAATGAAATGTATGAAGAATTTCTAAAGATGCATGCTCACTGTAAAAGGTTATCTAAAGAGAAAAAAAACTAATTGAAGAAAATGACAAGTTGAAGACGTCCAACTTAGAATTTTCCGATCAATTAGAGTCTTTAAACAAGAATCTACGAATACTCTTGACTCTTTAGAAATTAAAATTGAGTCATATCGAAAAAACAAACATACATTGAAATCTAAAAATAATTTGTTAAAAACTAAGGTAGATAGTTGTGAAAAAGAAATATCACAACTTAAAAAGACTAAACAAGACTTAGAAAAAATGTTTGAACAATTTAAGTCTAGAACCAACATGTTACATACAATATCATCACAGAAATATGGAAACGATAAAACAGGATTAGGATATGAAAAAAACATGACAACCTAGGTAAAAATACTAAGTTTGTTTTGTCTAGCTCTAAACTACAATATAAAGCAACAAAAATGAATTCAACTTTGCCTGCTACTTCTTCTTCAATTTCTAGAGTAAAAATACAACATGCACCCACAAAAACACCTGGGAGAAGTTTTGCATCTAGATATGCCTATATGTATACAAATGTGTCTAGGCAAAATAAAATGCATCCAACTTATTATAATAGACATAATCATAAGCAATCATCTTATTTTTCTTATAAGGCATATAGGAACACACCTGTATCATATGATTATACTCATAAGGTGCCATTTAAAACTCAAAATCATATGCCTTATACACACTATCAAAATCGACCAAGTAATAATGCATATAAATCAAGATATAACATGTATGACAATGTATCTTCTTTTATATGGAATGGACAAATACATGTTAATCTTTTGCCTTCAACTTATAATAATGCTAAATATGTGCCTAGAGTGTATATCCAAGTTTGTATATCCAAAGGGTACATAAACAAGGATGTTGCCCCTAACATTCAAGGACCCAAATAAAGGGTACCTAAAACTTTATCCCCTTTATAGGTAAATTATGAGATAAAAGACAAGGAGAGAAAGCCAAAGAATCTAAAAACCAAGTGGTTTTTAGATAGCGGGTGTTCAAGGCACGTGACGGGGAATCCCAAGCTATTCATTGAGCTGAAACAAGTAGAGAATGGAGGAAACGTAACTTTTGGTGACAACAGCAAAGGAAAGATTATTGGAAAATGAACAATCGTGGACCTGAACACATTTCAAATAAGAAATGTGTTACTTCTGAGTTATCTTTCTTACAATTTACTAAATATTTTGCAACTTATAGATTGTGGCTATATTGTTTCTTCCTTCCTACTTCATGTGATATAACCAATAATGAAGGAGAAATTGTATTAAAAGGAAATAAGAATAGTAACATTTGCACACTATATCTGAATAACATATTAGATGCTAAAATTAAATGTTTAGTATCACATGACTTAGAGTGAACTTATGGCATAGACGACTAGGCCATATAGGGATTTCAACTATTGAAAAATTATCTAGAAAGAGTCTAATTAGAGGAATGCCTAAGCTAGACTTAGATAATTTTCAACTATGTGAAACATGTATTAAAGGAAAACATATAAAAGAAACGTTGAAGACAAAACCTAGAGTGAGTACTAGTCACGTATTAGAATTTCTTCACTTAGACTTATTTGGTCTAAGTAGGACAAGAAGTCTTGGTGGACACTACTATGTGTGTGTCATAGTGGATGATTACTCACGATATACATGGACATTGTTCTTAACACACAAAGACAATGCTCCATTAGCAATCAAAAATCTCATTAAACAACTTGAAAATCTTTATGAAGAAAATGTTAAAAGAATTAGGAGTAATAGAGGTGGAGAATTTAAAAACAAATATGTAATTAAGTTTTATGAATCACATGGAATAAAACATGAATTCTCACCACCTAGAACATCACAACTCAATTGAGTTGTTGAACGTAAAAATTGAACAATTCAAAAATAGCTAGGACTATGTTATGTGAAAATAAAGTGTTGGACCGTACACCTGCAGTAAACATAACTAGAGGGGGGAGAATAGTGGTTAGCAGAAATTACACTACTACCCTTGATTAAAATCCCCTTTGAAAATAATATCTGAGACTTCCTCAAATTCAGTATCTGTTTTTGAAAAATCCAAAACTCCATGTACAAAATAAAATGCATCTAACTCTTGGTTGCAACACATTTATCACCTATTGGTGTAGCCTTATAAACTTGGCTAACCAATCTTACAAAATCACTAAGAGAGGCATGCATAATGTAGCTCAACAACAACAAGAAATGAAACACCTTAGCTACAAAGAATGAATCAAGAACAAGAAGAGAATAGCAAGAACTTTAGCTTTCAAGTGTGTTCTCTACTTCACCTTTGCCTTCTATTTATTGTGTGAAATAGGCCTTGAAGATAAGAACTCCTATGTGTCAACATCTTCATAATCAAGTCTTAGTTGTCTTCACATCATTGGTTGGCCACATAATCACCTTGTACACTTGGAAACATAATGAAACATGATTGGTCCACCTTGGCACACCAACTTGGCCGATTTTTAGTCTTCAAAAGTGACATAGAAATTGTAAAGATAATACTCAAGGATAAGATGGCATATTCCACAAGAATTCCTCAATTCCTTGGCATAAGAATAGGACATGTGATGGCTGCAATTTTGACTCCAAAAACAGCCTACTAGCCGTTGGTTTCAAGTTTGAAAATTCCAAGTTGGCAATTTTGCCAACTAGCTTGTTTTTGATTGGTTTACTTGTCATCATGTCATCAAATGAATACATCATAATTTCCACCTGTATAATCATGTTTTGGAGGCCATAAAATGTTTACAACTTCAGAATTTTTGAAGAGAAAATCATACATAATAGTTGACAAGATTATGTCCACATATAACATCAAAATTCCCACATTTTCTCCTTTATATATTGTGATAAATTTTGCACCAAGAACACCTTCAAATTCTCTAAAAAATAATGATTAGTAATCTCCAATAACATACACAAGAAGGTCTTCAAGAAAAAATAAAATGTGACACGAAAACCGTCACATATCCTGCAACCGTCGATAATATCATCAAATAAGAGAATATAATAGAAAACCACCAAATAATCTTTAAGAACGCCATAAATAAACTCTAAAATGAAGATAATAAGATACTCAAGCAATTCTTTGAGTAAAAATACAAAAACTGCCCTTGGGGTAAAATGACCAAAATACCCCTAGGGAGAGAAAACTCCAGAAATGACCCCGATGATCAGAAATAGATATAATAACACCTTTGTGATGATAAATAAGATGAGGATAAGTCATTGAATCATATTCACCATGTCAAGTACCTACAAAACTCAAAATATCAATTTTGCCCTTTTTAGTAAGTTGTAGAAACTTCCGAGGCACATTAATCCCAATGCATAATATTTATTAGAATCACATAATAACACCATGATAAACATATATGAATCATGTAAAATGAAACAACCATTTTATCACATTTTAGAAGAATTTTTTAAAACCCTAAACATAGATCGATCAAAGTGCCTCTGCTTGAGAGATCGATGTCTCACAGTAAGGTTCAGATTTTGTCTCTGACCTACATCGATCAATCAAAGTAGAGATCGATGTAATGTTTCTCAGGTTTAGAGATCGATGTCTCACAGTAAGGTCTTGGTTTTTCTCTGTCTTACATAGATCGGTCGATGTAGGGGTTCGATGTACATCGATCGATCAAAGTACATTGATCTGAGAGATCGATGTCATTTTTCTTCACTTTTTCATCTTTTAATCATTTATAACATTATGTGTGATATTTTTAAGCATTCAACACTTAAAATCATGACCTTGAAAATAATCCAAACATATTTCTCAACATTATCCCCTTTTTGGATGATTTTCAAAATAACCCTACATGATTTTAATATCACAACTCTTTACCAATTGTTTATCACATATCTACCAACTTTATACCAATTGTTTTGAAAAACTTTGAAAAACTCAACAATTTTATACCAATCGTTTTCAAAACCTCACACTCTTTTTAGATACATGTTTTTAATATATGTGCTCCCCCTCAACTTATACTCTCCCCCTTATCCTATGCTTCAACCCAATTTAACACCAATTAAAACTCATACCAATTGAACTTAACTCATTATGACTTAAAATCTAAAATCATGTTCTTATTCTATCTCTCCCTTTGTTTTGCAAATCATGCAAAAGATAGAATTATTCAATTGTATAGTAGGTCATCGTACCTAACTTGGCTCGTAAGTTTTTGAAAGTGGCTTGACTAAGGGGTTTGGTGAAAATATCAACAACATGAAGATCAGTTCTTATATGGTTTATGACTATATTCTCATTTTGAACATTGTCCCAAAGGAAATGGTATCGAACTTCTATGTTTTTGGCCTTAGAATGAAGTACCATATTCCAAGAAAGATTGATCGCACTCGTGTTATCGCAAAAAATCGGAATTATTCATTATAATGTCGAAATTACTAAGTTGTTGTTTAAGTCAAAGTTTTGGGTAGTACATAAGCTTAAGGCTATATACTTGGCTTCAGTGGTAGAGAGTGCTACAGTAGCTTGCTTTTTAGAAAACCTAGAGATCAGGTTGGTTCCTATGAGTTGACAAGTTCTGTGAGTGGATTTTCTATCTAATTTGCAACAACCATAATCTGCGTCACTATAAGCATACAATTCCAACTTAGTATTTCTATCGTACCAAAGTCCTAAATGAGGTGTGTGTTTAAGATATCTAAATATCTTTTTCACTGCATTGTAATGTGATACTTTAGGACAAGATTGAAACCTAGCACATATACACACACTAAACATGATATCAGGTCTTGACGCAGTTAAATATAACAATAATCCAATCATAGACCTATATAGTGTGTCATCAAAAGGTTTTCTATTTTCATCTTTGTCTAGTTTGGTACACCTGTAGGGAATACGAACTTCTTTCCAGTGGAGATAGGCCTCCATCAATGGTCTGCTTTGAGCCCATTCCTTTTTGCAGTTGCCCTAGATGAGTTGTTAAAGGCGATCCAAGAGACAGCTCCATGGTGTATGTTTTTTGCTGACGATATTGTATTAGTCACAGAAAGTAGACATAAACTGAGTATGAGACTAGAGGAGTGGCGAGGTGCTTGAGAGAGAAAATGCTTAAGGATTAGTCGTTCCAAGATTGAGTATCTGCACTGTGACTTCAGCGGTGCAGCCGGCGATGAGAATAGCCAACTCACCATCGAGGGTCAAGTGGTCCCAAAGGTAAGTAAGTTCAAGTACCTAGGATCATTTGTACAGAAAGATAGAGACATATATAGTGACGTAGCACACCGAGTTCAGGCAGGTTGGTGTAGGCGGAGGGCGGCCTCAGGGGTGCTGTGTGACAAGAATTTTCCAATTAAATTAAAGGGAAAATTTTATAGGGTGGCAATGCGGCCTGTAATGTTATATGGAACAGACTGCTGGGCCATCAGAGGACATAGTCTCAGAAGATGGAAGTGGTAGAGATGAAGATGTTGATGTGGATATGTGGGCATACAAGGCTAGAAAAGATAAGAAATGAGGTATACAGAGAAATATTAGAGGTGACTAGTGTAACAGATAAGATAAGAGAGGGAAGACTGAGATGGTTTGGGCATGTCAAGAGGAGACAGACAACGACGTCTGTTAGAGCAATGGAAAGCTTCAATGTAGAAGGGCATAGGAGTAAAGGCAGACCCAAACTGACGTGGGATGAGCAGATTAGACATGACTTACTAGAGTTGCACCTCTCTGAGGACATGGTTCAGGATAGGAGTTCATGAAGGCAGAGGATTAAGGTTAAGGAGGGGTAGACATGATATAAGACACCTTAGAGCATACCTAAAGGATTAGATAGTATTTGCACTTTAGTTTGATTTTGCCTATTTTGTTTCAGTCTTTTTCTTTCAATTATTTGTGCATGTTCACTATTATGACTAGTTTAATTTCGGAATACTTTTATATAGGTTTAATAAAATAGCTTCACTAGTACATATTTTTGTTATTATGATATCGTTGCAGGTACTTATAGAGCCGAGGGTCTCACTGGAAGCAAACTCTCTATCCCTTGGGATAGGGGTATTGTTTGCTTGCCTCCCACCCTCCCCAGACCCTAACGATAGCTGGTGCTGTTGTTGAGATATACTGGGTATGATTGTGATTGTGATTGTGATTGTGTTTGTGTGACATACTTAAGTTGACTAATACGGATTCGTTGAGGGGTTTGTTTGATTTGAAGCCCTAAGAAGTAATTCAACTCTCCTACCATTGACATTTCAAATTCTGACTACATACACTCTTCAAAGTCCTTTACTAAGGTAGGGTTGGTTGAACCAAAGATAATAGCGTCTACATATATTTGAACTATTAATAAGTCATTATCTTTTCTTTTTAGGAATGATGTGTTGTCTATGGTCCCCCTTTGATAATTATTTACAATAAGAAAGTTTGCAAATCTATCATACCAAGCTCTTAGAGCTTGTTTCAAACCATATAAACTTTCTTAAGCTTGTATACATGGTTAGGATTCTTTGTATCTTCAAATATAGGGGGTTGTTTGACAAAAACTTCTTCTTAGATGTATCTATTCAAGAATGCACTCTTAACATCTATTTGGACGAGTTTGATGTTGCTTAAACTTGCAATCTCAAGTAATAATCTTATTGCTTCCAGTCGTGCAACGGGTGCAAAGGTTTCTTCATAATCTATTCCTTCTTGTTAATTATATCCTTGTGCAACTAGCCTAGCCTTATTTCTTTTAATATTTCCTTGTTCATCCATTTTGCTTCTAAATACCCATTTCGTCCCTATAATGGATTTATTTTCTGGTTTAGGTACTAAGTCCCACACGTTGTTCCTGATAAATTAGTTCAATTCTTCATGCATGACATCTATCCATGATGTATCACCTAAGGCTTCTTTAACATTCTAAGGTTTTAAGTGTGAGATTAAGCTATGTCCTTCAGCTTGACTTATGTTTCTATGTGTAATAAGCCCAACACTTGGATCCCCAATGATTAATTATTAGGGTTTTTATGTTTATCTTTTATAAGCCACGAATTCTTAAGTTGACTAGATTCACCTTCATCTTGTTCAAATGTTTCATTAGTGTGAACATTATCATATATAATTGGAGCATCTTGTAAATTAGATGGATTATCTTCTAATTGCAAAATTTCGTCATTTACTTCACCTAAGGGTTCATGCATGTCATGTTTAGAGGGAGTTGGTTCTAGATGATTACATATAGGCTCAAGTAACATATCATTATCATCAAACATATTTTCAACATTATTATCTTGTTTATGTTGAGTATTATCACTAACTTCAAAATATGCATTCTCATTGAATTTCACATGTATGGATTCAATTATTTTTCTAAATGCAGGATTATAACACCTATATGCTCTAGAATTAGTTGAATAACGAACAAATATGCATTCAATATACCTTTTTTCAAACTTGTCTAGATTATTCTTAGTGTTCAACACAAAGCACTTACAACCGAAAACTCTAAGATAATCTACCTTAGGTTGTCCATTATTTAATAGCTCATAAGGTTTTTTATTTAATTTCTTTCTAATTGAAAGCCTATTTATATATAACAAGCACAACTAACAGCTTCAACCTATAAATATTTAGGTATTTTGTATTCACACAGCATTGTCTGTGCTATTTCTTGTATTGTTCTATTTTTACGTTCAACAACTCCATTGAGGTGTGGTGTTCTAGGTGGTGAGATTTCATGTTTTATTCCATGTAATTCATAAAACTTGATTACATCTTTGTTTTTAAATTCTCCACCTCTATCACTTCTAATTCTTTTAACATTCTCTTCGTAAAGATTTTCGAGTTACTTGATAAGAGTTTCGATTGCCAATAGAGCACTGTCTTTGTGTGTTAAGAACAATGTACATGTGTATCGTGAGTAATCATCTACTATGACACACATAGTAGTATCCATCTAGACTTTTTGTCCTACTTAGATCAAATAAGTCTAAGTGAAACAACTTAATGGAGTTGTTGAACGTAAAAATAGAACAATTCAAGAAATAGCTAGGACTATGTTATGTGAAAACAGTGTTGGACTGTACACCTGCAGTAAACATCACTAGAGGGGGGTGAATAGTGGTTAGCAAAAATTACACTACTACCCTTGATTAAAAATCCCCTTTGAAAACAGAATCTGAAACCTCCTTAGATTCAGTACCCGTTTTTGAAAAATCCAAAACTCCGTGTACAAAGCTTCAAAAATTATGAAACTTTCCAGAAATTAATTTCAATTCTTGACTAGACTCTATCTAAAAATGAGACAAAAATAAGATTGTTTGCCCTTGAACCAAATAAAAATATTCAGATGGTCAATCTGGACAGAATTGGACAGAATAGTGTTGAATTTTGCATATATTTTCTCTTTAATCACTCAACCAAAAAGGTTAATCTTTATGTCAAAACACTCCTTAGGATGTCTAGTTTATGTTTTAGAAAGGCTCTGACCTGAAACTATTCTTGATGAAATCAGAATTCAAGTTTCTTTGATTCTGGTCAGATTGCAGCCAGAATGGAGCAGTTATCTTGCAACGACTGAAAGAATAACTTACTTTGCTCAAATCAAGTGATTCTTGTTGCAAATGAAAGCTAACAGCCTTAAGTATAACTCCACCAAAAATCACGAATGTTGAAAATGTTTGCTATTTTTTCAAGACGTGTGAAGTTGTGTGAAATCTGCAATAAAAACGGGTAGAAAACAGAAAAATAGAAAGAAGACAAAAACACCGAAGATTTATCCTGGTTCGGTCAATGTGACCTACTCCAGTCCCAAGGAAAAACTTTCCTTGTATTTCACTATGAAATGAACACAAATACAAAAAGAACCAAGGTTGATCCTTGGGTTAAACACCAACTCTATTCAAGACTCGGATGAACAGCTCTATGCAACTCTTGGTTCCAACACCTTTATCACCTATTGGTGTAGCCTTATAAACTTGGCTAACCAATCTTACAAAATCACCAAGAGAGGCGTGTATAATGTAGCTCAACAACAACAAGAAATGAAATACCTTAGCTACAAGGAATGAATCAAGAACAAGAAGAGAATAGCAAGAACTTTAACTTTCAAGTATGTTCTCTTCTTCACATTTGCCTCCTATTTATTGTGTGAAATAGGCCTTGAAGATAAGAACCCTATGTGTCAACATCTTCATCACCAATCTTAGTTGTCTTCACATCATTGGTTGGCCACATAATCACCTTGTACACTTAGAAACATAATGAAACATGATTGGTCCACCTTGGCACACCAACTTGGCTGATTTTTAGTCTTCAATAAGTGACATGGAAATTATGAAGATAATACCCAAGGATAAGATGGCATATTCCACAAGAATTCCTCAATTCCTTGGCACAAGAATAGGACATGTGATGGCTGATTTTGACTCCAAAAACAGCCTACTAGCCATTGGTTTCAAGTTTGAAAATTCCAAGTTGGCAATTTTGCCAACTAGCTTGTTTTTGATTGGTCCATTTGTCATCATGTCATAAAATGAATACATCATCATTTTCACCTGTATAATCACGTTTTGGAGGCTATAAAATGTGTAAAACTTCAGAATTTTTAAAGAGAAAATCATACATAAGAGTTGACAAGGTTATGTCAACATATAACATCAAAATTCCCACATTTTCTCCTTTATTTATTGTGATAAATTTTGTGCCAAAAACACCTTCAAATTATCTACGAAATAATGATTAGTAATCTCCAGTAACATATATAAGAAGGTTTTCAAGAAAAAATAGAACGTGACACAAATACCGTCACTATCTCGCAATCGTTGATAATGTCATCAAATCAGAGAATATAATAGAAAACCATCAAATAATCTTCAAGAACACCATAAATAAACTCTAGAATGAAGATAATAAGATACTCAAGCGGTTTTTTGAGTAAAAATACCAAAACTGCCCTTGGAGTAAAATGACCAAAATACCCCAATTGAGAGAAAACTCTAGAAATGACCCCGATGATTAGAAATAAATACAATAACACCTTTGTGATGATAAATAAGATGAGAATAAGTCATCAAATCATATCCACCATGTCAAGTACATATAAAACTTAAAATACCATTTTTGCCCTTTTGGTAAGTTGTAGAAACTTCCAAGGCACATTAGTCCCAATGAATAATATTTATCAACATCACATAATAACGCCATGATAAACATATATGAATCATGTAAAAATGAAAAAAAACCATTTTATCATATTTTAGAAAAATTTTCTAAAAACCCTAGACATCGATCGATCAAAGTGCCTCTGCTTGAGATATCGATGTCTCACAGTAAGGTTCAGTTTTTGTCTCTGACCTACATCGATCAATTGAAGTAGAGATCGATGTACACATCAATCGATCGATGTGTCTCAGGCTTAGATATCGATGTCTCACAGTAAGGTCTTGGTTTTTCTCTGCCTTACATGGATCGATCGATGTGAGGGTTCGATGTACATCGATTGATCGAAGTACATTAATCTGAGAGATCAATGTTATTTTTCTTCACTTTTTCATATTTTAATCATTTATAACATTATGTGTGACATTTTTAAGTATTCAACACTTAAAATCATGACCTTGAAAATTATGCAAACATATTTCTCAACACAAAGTACCTAGATATTTATGGGTTGAAGCTGTTAAATGTGCTTGTTACATAATAAATGGGCTTTCAATTAGAAAGAAGTTAAATAAAACACCTTATGAGTTATTAAACAATAGACAACATAAGGTAGATCATCTTAGAGTTTTTGGTTGTAAATGTTTTGTGATTAATACTAAAGGTAATTTAGACAAGCTCAAACAAAAGTCTATTGAATGCATATTTGTTGGATATTCAACTAACTCAAGAGCATATAGGTGTTATAATCCTGCATCTAGAAAGATAATTGAATATATACATGTAAAATTCAATCAGAATGCGTGTCTTTAAATGTGTGATAAATCTCAACATAAACAAGAAAATAATGTTGAAAATACGCTTGATGATGATGACTTCTTACTTGAGCATGTATGTGATCATCTAGATCCAAGTTCCCTTGGACAAGACAGAATGAACCCTTAGGTGAAGTAAATCAAGAAATTTTACAATTGGAAAATAATATATCTACTTTACTAGATGTTCCAATTGTTTATGATAATGTTCATACTAATGAAACATTTGAACAAGATGATGGTGAACCTAGTCAATCTAGGAATTGCTGGTACATAAAAGATAAACATAAACACCATAAAGAATTAACCATTAGTTATGTTGTACCCCGGCGAAACGTCATATTGTACTTGAAGATTCGTATGAATAAATTAATAAAGTGGCATCCTTCAAGTGCATTTCACTAAGTTTCCTTAGTGTTTCTCCTATTTTATGTTAATAAGCAAACAATATAATTATTCAAGCATGAGTTATGGACCATGGCCAATTCACCCTAAGGGCTTAAGAGATTTCGGCCATAAGGTTAAAAAGGGCCTTAAAGGGTTTTCCCCAAATTATAAGAGAGGTTAATCTTGAGGGCCTCCTTAAAATAAGCCCAAATGAAAATTAAGGAGTTATAAGAAGTGGGCAATTTCCCCCCCCCCCAACACCCACAAAATTCGGCCCTATGTGTATAAGGAAGATCCTAATTCTTCTTAGTTAAATTCTAGAAAGATAAAAAGGGGAAATTATCAATTATTTAGGGGACAACTACCCACATAACTTTTCCTTTAAGAAAAATTAAGCATGGTAAGGGGCCTCCGAAGCCTTAAAACCGCCCCCCTTCATGGTTAACCAAGGATCAATTCAAATGTTACCATGGTTACTTTATATTAACTACAAGGTGAAAGTAACTCAAGTTAACCCATAAAGTAACTCTAGTTGGATAAAGTAACCTAGGTTAGCCATAAAGTAACTATAGTTGAATTAAAGTAACTATAGTTGAATTAAAGTAACTATAGTTGCATTAAAGTAACCTTGGTTGGGTAAAAGTAACCAAGGCTAATTAATTCTAATTAGCGTAACTAAGCTAAGGAAAACCCCCTTCCCCCTTCACTAAACCAACGGCTAACTTCTTGCCAAGGGAAGAAAATTTCTCCAAAGGATTTCACAAGGAGCAAGTGACTTCCCTATTTCTCCATTGTAGTACACGGCTAGTTGAGCCAAGAAATCCAAGATCTTCAAGCCTCAAGAACTCATCTAGGTAAGTACATGCTAAGTGTTCTAAGTGAATTCTATGTTTCAAAGAATGAAACTCACATTGGTATCCCTCTTGTCTTGCCAAAAATGTGACACCCAAAATGGTCATTAGGAGAAGATTTGTCAAGCTACTAGGAGGAACTAACATCTTGGGGGTTTGAATCCATTTCAAGCCCCATCCAAGTTTTATTTTGGTAAGGAAATCATATCCTCAATGTAGTTGTTTCTTTATTAAGATAATAACTAATGTTCATTCTTTTTCCTCCTCTCAAAACTGTGGGCTATATGTAAAGTTAGAGGAAGACTTCACTCCATTTCAACCAAGGCTCATGCTAAAGAAGAGCTCTAAGGTTCAAAGAGGCAAGTATACTCTAGCCAATCTTGCCTTATTTGCGAAGTGCATGCTTGAATGGCTAGTCATTATTAGGCTATGAATCTTAGTTAAAGATGCTAAGTACAAGACATGAAAACTAGTTGTTATAAGAAAAGTGATGGTATGAGCAAATGATTTGTTGTATGAATGTGTGTGACTGTTTTGATACGATTCATAAACAGTTTATTTATGGTTTAAAGCATGTTATGAGGCTTGTAAACATTATGTTGAAGTGTGTGTTTAATGGATATTAAGTCAATTTTAAGGAATAAAGTTGATTGGAAATGCTTGAACCATAAAGTGAAGAAGTGCTGGAACTACTGGAGCTGGACAGATTTGTGTAGCTAGTTGTCTGACCTGAAAACGAATCTTAGAAGTGTTCAAATTGGCTAGTTTTTGGTATGATGTTAGCCTTATATGTTTATGAAATGTGTGAGCTAGAATTTCAATAAAAGGAGTTGTGGTGTGTCCTTAATGAAATTTTTAGTAAGAGTTGGCAAAACAGAAGTACTGGAGCAGGACAATTTTATGTGACATGTTTAACGACCTGGAAATGAACCTTAGGAAGGTCCAAATTGACTAAATGTTGGTATGATGGTAGCCTCATATGTGTAATAAATGTGGGAGTTGGAATTTTGGTAAAAGGATATGGGGATTGACCAAAGTATAATTTTTAGTAGGAATTGCTCAGACAGAAGTACTGGAGCTGAATAGTTTTATGCGACATGTTATACGCCCTAGAAATGGACCTTAGGAACATTCAAATTGGTTAATCTTTGGTATGCTAATAGCCCTATGTGTTTATGAAATGTGTGAGTTGGAATTTTGGTAAAAGAAGTTGTGGATTATCCTTAATGAAGTGTTTGGTAAAACTGGTCAAACAGAGTTGCTGGAACAAGACCGTTTTGAGTGGTAAGTTGTGTGGCTCGAAAGTGCACCTTAGGAATGTGAAAATGAGCTGATTTTTGGTATCATGATAGTTTGACGTGTGTATGACATCTATGAGTTGTAATTTAGTAAAACGAGTTGTGGTTTGGTCACAATGAAATTCGTGGTAAAACTGGTCATTCCAGATTCAGCATGTACCTAGCTAGGAGAAAGTAATTAGTTGACCCCCTTAAACTTATTGGAATGCCTTGGAATTTTTATGGTAATTACCTAAGGCATATATGTACATGTTCATGTAAAGAAATCATCATAAAACCACCATTTTAATGGTTAACAACTGAGTTGAAGTTAGTTGTACAAAAGTGGAAAACAGGACAGTTTAATGTCTTAAGTTGTAATGCTTTGATCTTGCTCATCTAAGCTTGAATGTGATGTTTGGCCTTATGAATATTGTTCCTTGGTGAGTTAGCTATGTTTTCCAGGTGATGGATTAAAATGAATAAGTTTTTATGACCCATGAAACTGAGGTAATGCGGTACTGCCCTGCTGATTTCAGCAGTACCTTTGATGATAGTATGATGATTTGAGGTCGTTAGACTTTTCGGATTGTTACAAAATTTTTATGGTAGGAGTCTAAGACTTCATTATGCATGTGTATGGCATGAGCTTATGAAAATGAGCACAAATTGATCAGCACAAGGCTGTATGAACAGAATGTGATTGCTGGACAGTGTTTCCAGCTTAAAAGACAAGTCCGTGCATGCATGTTATGATGTATTTGTTCACGACTCGCATAGTGCATATCATACATTGCATCATCGTCATTTACATGATTTATGGAACTGATTTTATGAGAAAGAAAGATGAAAAAGCGTTTTTTTAAAAGAAAAGATTCTGATTTTAAAAGAACGCTTTCCACCGGTACCGTGTGTGTTTCCTGGCCAGTAAGGACCCGTTTCAGATCCGGGGTTAATTGATCTGATGATATCGGCCGTTCAGGTCCTGAGAGAATAGACCTGATAAGCGATGACGTTATCGCTCCGAATCCGGGAATAATAGATTCGAAGGGAAGAAGTTACCGCCTCAGATCCAGGAAAATAGATCTGATAAGTGATGACGTTACCGCTCCGAATCCGGGAATAATAGATTCGAAGGGAAGAAGTTACCGCTCAGATCCGAGTGAATAGATCTGAATACTCTCTTGTTTTCTTGACGATGATGTTTTGAATGAAAGAACGAAAGGAAAAGATTTTCATTGTTTCATTATGCACTACATTTGCATATTCATACGCATTGTATATGGTCGTGAGCATGAAGTTGAGTCTATTTGCATC
Source organism: Eustoma russellianum (assembly GCA_036186865.1). Taxonomy (NCBI): domain Eukaryota; kingdom Viridiplantae; phylum Streptophyta; class Magnoliopsida; order Gentianales; family Gentianaceae; genus Eustoma; species Eustoma russellianum. Next base: position 21,145,681 of record AP025051.1, read on the forward strand.
AAGCTGCGTTATTACTTGCTTCATGGTTAGGCTCTGATTTTATTGCCTTAGTTGCTATTGACTGAAGGGATGAGATGCTAGCCAAATGCTAGAGGTAATGTTACCTAGGTTATGACCCTCTTATCTCTTGTTACCTAAGTTACGATCTCACTACTATTGTTACGTAAGCTATGATCTTATTCATGATACTTAGGCCAGGTTGTTATGACTTGGTAGCTCCTAAGCTATGATCTTTATTGAGTAATGATCTTTTAATGACTTATGGATTATTATCAGTTACGTTCTTTAACAAGTGATGAACTGTGATGAGTTTTAATCTTTGATAAGTTATGAGCTTATTTCTTATGGGTGTTGGATGGAAGGTCAGGTATGTTTTTAACCCGAATTTTGGGGGATTTGGTTCCTGTGTGCACTTTCCATTTAATGCATGATTGTTTATAGTTTACTTGCTGGTGACTTTGTCACTCACCCCCGCTATTTTTCCTCCCGGAGGCCGCAGGTAATAAAGTGGAATGGATTGAGGATGAACCCAGGGTTCCCTACCCATAGACGTGCGAGAGATGGATGGCCTAGGAGACATGACGAGCTGGTTGTGATCGATGACTTTTTATATAATTGTGATGGGAAACGGTTACTTTTGAGAATTTTCGGTACTTTCAATTTGGGTTGTAAAACTGAGAAGGATTTCGTAGACGTTTTTAATTTGAAGTTTTTATTCTGCCACGGTTTCGCTTACTTGTTGACGCGTAAGCATGAAAGTCCATGTATTTTATCATGGACTATGACATGTTATGGATCGACGCCTGGTACTCTCCGTAGTGAAGTACGGCGGGCGCACCGTATCCGGCTGGGTTGGGGTGCGGGGCGCTACAAGTTATCCAAGTGATGGGGTTCGAAAACATAGAAACATCAGTAAAGGACTTCAAAGAGTGTATGAAATTTGAAGAGGGGACAATAGACAACCCACCATTTCTAAAAAGAAAAGATAATGACTTATTAATTGTTCAAATCTATGTAGATGACATAATCTTTGGTTAACCAACCCTACCCTAGTTAAGGACTTCGAAGAGTGTATGAAATCTGAATTTGAGATGTCAATGGTAGGAGAACTGAACTATTTGGTTAACCAACCCTACCCTAGTTAAGGACTTCGAAGAGTGTATGAAATCTGAATTTGAGATGTCAATGGTAGGAGAATTGAACTATTTTTTAGGGTTAAAAATCAAACAAACCTCTCGAGGAATACATATTAGCCAACTTAAGTATATCAACGATATGATTAAGCAGTTTGGATTTGAAGAGTTAAAACCAACATTTACCCCCATAAGTGTTAGTATCAAAGTAGACAAGGATGAAAATGGAAAACCTTTTGATGACACACTATATAGGTCTATGATTGGATCATTGTTGTATTTAACCGCATCAAGACCTGATATAATGTTTAGTGTGTGTATGTGTGCTAAGTTTCAGTCTAGTCCAAAAGTGTCTGACTACAATGCGGTGAAAAATATATTTAGATATATTAAACACACACCTCATTTAGGCTTTGGTACGATAGAAACGCTAAGTTCAAATTATTTTCCTGTAGTGATGCTGATTATGGTGGTTGTAAGATCGATAGAAAATCTACAAGTGTGACTTGTCAATTCATAGGAACCAACCTAATTTCATGGTTTTCTAAGAAACAAGCTAGTTCAGCCCTCTTTATCACCGAAGCCGAGTATGTAGCCTTAAGCTTATGCACTACCCAAATACTTTGGCTTAAACAGAAACTTAGTGATTTTGGCAATATAATAAGATTCTATTTTATGTGATAGCACAAGTGAGATCAATCTTTCTCGGAATCCGGTACTTCATTAGATACTATTTCTTACAAGACCATATTCAAAACGGTGATATAGTCATAAACCATGTAAGAACTGATGATGAAGCTGATGATATCTTTATCAAACCCCTTAGTCAAGTCACTTTTGAAACTTTATGAGCCAAGTTAGGCATGTTGACTTATGATACTAACGCATGATTCTATCTTTTGCATGATTTCCAAAATAAAGGGGGAGATATAAGAACATGATTTTAGATTTTAAGTCATGATTTTGAGATTGAATAATAAAGTTCAATTGGCTGGGAGCATAGGTTTAGGGGGAGAGTATAAGTTGAGGAGGAGCATATATGTTAAAAACATGTATCTAAAAAGAATTTGAAAACAATTGGTATAGAATTGGTAAGTTTTTCAAAACAATTCAATTGGTATAGAATTGGTGAGTTTTTCAAAAACAATTGGTATAGAATTGGTAAAAAATATATGATAACAATTGGTAAAAATTTGAGACATTAAACTCATGTAAAGTTATTTTGAAAATCATCCAGAAGGGGGAGAATGTTGAGAAATATGTTTGGATAATTTCCAAAGTCATGATTTTAAGTGTTGAATACTTAAGAATGTCACACATGGTGTTATAAATGTTAAAAAGTTAAACAAGTGAGAAAAATGACATCGATCTCTCAGGTATCGATACATAGATCGATCGATGTACATAGATCCCTTACATCGATCGATCGAAGTAAGGCAGGATAAATTCCAAACCTTACTATGAGACATCAATCTCTAAACCTGAGACACATCGATCGATCATTGTAAGATATATTCAAAACTAGGACCTCACAGAGGCACATTGATCGATCGATGTCCCTAGGGTTTGAAAAATTGTCTAAAATGTGATACAATGATTGTTTTCATTTGCATATGTTTAATATATGATTATTGTGATTATACATATGTCTTGTGACTAATGTGCCTTGTAAGCTTCTACAACAAAAAGGCAAAAATGGTATTTTGAGTTCTTGTAGGTACATGACACGGAGACAATCATACAAGGACTTCTTTATGCCTTATTTATCTTCACAAGGGTATTTTTATATTTATTTCTGACCATCAGAGTCATTTTCGGAGTTTTCTATCTTGAGGGGTATTTTCGTCATTTTACCCTCAAGGGCAGTTTGGTCATTTTACTCAAGTACAGCACTTGAGTTGGATATTATCTTTATTATGGAGCTCATTCATGGTTTTCTTGTAGATTATATCATGGTTATCTATTCTATTTCTGTTTGGTGATATTATCGACAGTGGCGGAACATATGACGGTTTTCGATGTCACATTCTGTTATCTTCTTGAAGACTCTTATGGATATATTATTTGAGGTTTTTAATCATATTTTTTCAGAGAATTCGAGGGAATTATTGGTATAAAATTCACCACAACTTACAAGGAGAAAAATATGAGAATTTTGAATTATGGGTTGACAAAGTCTTGTCAACTTTTATCTATTGTTTTCTCTTCATTAAATCTGAAGCTGTACATGTATATATGCCTAAAAAACGTGTATAATCAGGTGGAAAAGGTGTTTTATTCATATTGTGACATTTGTATAAGATTATGCTACTTGGACCAACCAAATACAAGCTAGTTGGCAAAATTGCCAACTTGGAAATTCAAGTTTCAAAAGAAACGGCAAGGAAGGCTGAAGTTGAGCTGATTTTTTGAGTCAAAATGGCAGCCTCACATGTCGCAATCTTGGTGGAATATTCCTTCCATATTATCTTCATTTTACAACAATTTCCATGTCATTTTTGAGGTGATAAAAACCGGCCATGACAAGTGCAAAGGTATACCAATCATGTTGCTTGAAGTTGCCATGTGTAGAAGGTGTTTAGATGGTCAACCAATGATGTGAAGACACTTAAGCTTTGATAATGAAGACTATGACACATTGGCATTCTTATCTTCAAGACTCATTTCACACTATAAATAGGAGGCAAGTTGAAGAAGAGAAGAAACACACTTGAAAGCAAAAGTTGAAGTTCGTAGTCTTGCTATTCTCTCTTCTCTCATTTCTTGTTTATACTTTGTGTAGCTAAGGTGTTCCATTTATAGTCGTTCTAAAGCTACATTATACACCTCTTGTTTCATATTTTGTAAGATTGATTAGCCAATTTTATAAGGCTACATCAATAGGTGTTTGAGGTATTGCAACCAAAGTTGCATAGAGGTGATTACAGTCTTGAATAAGGTGGTGCGTAACCCAAGGATCAAGCTTGTTTCTTGTTGTATTGGTGTTTGATTTATAGTAAAATCCAAGGAAAGGTGTTCCTTGGGATATGAGTAGGTTGCATTGACCGAATTAGGATAAATTATCAGTGTTTTTGTCTTGCTTCTTCTTTTCTGCAATCTCTCCGTTTTTAGTGCAGTTTTCACTCGAATTCACACGACTTGAAAAAATAGCAAAACATTTTCAAAATTTGTGATTTTTGATGGAGTTATACTTCAGACTGTTAGATTTCATTTTCAATAAGGATCACTAGATTTGAGTAATGGAAAGGTAGCCTTTCAGTCCTTGAAAGATAACTGTTCTATTGTGGCTACAATACGACCAGTTTTTAAGAAACGTGCATTCTGATTTTATCAAGCATAGTTTGAGGTCAGAGTCTTTTAGAAACATAAACTAAATATCTTAAGGAGTATTTTGATATAAAGATCAATCTTTTTGACTGAGTAAACAAAGAGATATAGGCTTTCAAAGTTCAGCAACATTCTGTCCAAAACTGTTAAGATTGACCAACTGAATCTTTTTTTTTTATTTTGAAGAGCCAACCATTTTATTTTTAGCTCATTTTTGGACAGAGTATACTTAAGACATCAAAATTGATTTCTAGAAATTTGTATAATTTTTGGAGTTGTGTACTGAGACTTGTGAATTTTTCAAAAACGGATACTGAATCTGAGTAGCTCTTAGATTCTGTTTTGAGGGAATTTTTGCTTAAGGATAGTAGTGTAATTTCTGCTAACCACTATTCACCCCCTCTAGTGGTATATATTGCAGGTATTATGGTCCAACACCGTCATCTTCATCATCAAAGCTTAAGTGTCTTCACTTCATTGGATGGCTGCCTTTGCATCTTGTACACTTAGCAACTTCAAGAAGAATGATTAGTCCACTTTGGACGAAATTTTCCACCATTGAATGTCTTAAAAAATCATGAAGATAATAAGAAGGGATAAGATGACATATTCCTCAAGAATTCCTCAAATTCTTGGCATGATAACGGTCGTGTGATGGCTGCAAATTTTGGATAAAAACTGCTCCAAACAGCCACAAACTAGCGTTGGTATTCAAATGAAATTTCTTGGCAACTAGCTTGTATTTGGTTGGTCCACTTGTGCACAAGTCATAAAATGATTAAAACACCATTTTCACCTGTATATTTTGAGGCATACATATGTGTACAGGCTCACTGGAAGCAAACTCTTTATTCTTAGGGATGGAGGTATTGTTTGCCTACCTCTCACCCTCCCCAGACCCTAGCGATAGCTTTTGCTATTGTTGGGATATACTAGGTGTAGCGGCCCGCACCCAGACCTTGTCCGAATACGGTGCACCCGCCGTACTTCACTAAGGAGAGTACAAAGCGTCATGCGTAACATGTGAAAATCCACCACTAAGTCATGGACTTCCATGCCAACATTTAACGTGGTAGTAAAATTTAGGCAGAATTAAAACTTTAAAATAAACATGCATTCCGGAATATTAAGTCCCCAAAGTAGTAGTCCACAAAACAACATAAGCGAAATCCCAAAGAGTTCAACATGATTCATACTACATCAACATAGCAGCACAAAAGTCCTTAAGCGCGATCTTCTCCTGACACCTCGACTACGAGTATGGCACTTTCGGCTCATCCTCGATCCATTTAACTTTAGCATTCACTAGATCTGGGGGAAAAATAAAGGTATGAGTGGTAAAAATCACCCAACAAGCATACAATAAACTACCATGAAATAAATAAAGAATCATAACATGAATAGAAACCCCAAGAATCTCAAATGTTAATTCATACCTGATCTTTAATCCTGGATCTGCTTGACGATATAGCCTATTCATAATTTTAAGTAATACCATACCAACATATCATATTAACTACTAACTGAAACATACATCACGCCATAATGCCCATGAATTATGCAAGATGCAATGCATGATATCATGTCATGTCGAAAACATCAATTTGGTCCCATAAAAATAACGTCTCAGAAAAACGGAGTATCAGATCAATTAACCCCGGATCTGAACGGGTCCAGAACATGTCATCAGACCAATTAATCCCGGTTCTGGGACGGGTCCATAACATAATATCAGGCCAATTAACCCCGGGCCTGGATCGGGTCCAGAAAACCACTCAAAGGGAGTTATTAAAACCAACTGTCCATCATGTGATAAGAACAAAAGAAAATTAAATGTACAACCATCATATAATAAACAAATCAATACCATTCGTATTAGCATTCTGTTCCAAGATACATTTTTTTTTAGAAGTTAAATTTTTATAAATAGAAAAACATTTAGGAGTACTGTCACAGCAAGCAGTGCTTCCTATATGAACCCAAATCCTTCATGGTATCAACAAGCTATTGTCGCTTACAAGAATCAAAAGAAGTCTAGGATATCCTGGCTTTTACAAGGAAAACCAGAGGAATCAATTTGCTTGAACATAGAAGCCTAGGTTATCCTAGCTTTCATATGACAGTTCAAGTTCCAGTTTTGAGGTAGACGAGGGATCTTCAAAAGGAGCTTGAATAACCACCAAAGGAACCAAACTCAAATTCTAAAATATTTTTCGATACTCTCCTAGCCGAAAATCTACCATGGTAGAGGTAGCTAACTATAAGTGGCTTGAACATAGAAGCCTAGGTTATCCTAGCTTTCATATGACAGTTCAAGTTCCAGTTTTGAGGTAGACGAGGGATCTTCAAAAGGAGCTTGAATAACCACCAAAGGAACCAAACTCAAATTCTAAAATATTTTTCGGTACTCTCCTAGCCGAAAATCTACCATGGTAGAGGTAGCTAAGTGGCTGCCTCATTGCAGTATTCTGGGCCCGGCTTCATGTTGTCTGCTCTGCCAGACTTCCAGATATTTCCGCTCGGCAGCTCAGCTTTCTTAACGTAGAAGAATCTACTTTTCCATCTCTTGTTGAAAGTAGGAATATTGATGGCAAAGGGAAAGTTTGTGTTAGACGCTCGCTTGCTGAAATAATACCATCTATGCGAGGAAACATCTTCTTCAATGTTGAATTAGATCCACTTAGGCGCCCTTGATTTACCTCTTCTCTGCTAGTCACAACATGACAACTATTTATCTTTTTGTATGTGTTTGATTTCCTCTTGATCTTATTACTCATTGTATTGTTGTTACCCATTGACTTAGTTTTGGAGAATGGAAGTATGCCTTTTTTTTATTATACCTTTAATAGATTACGTCCCCTTCCCAGCATTGTGTTGACAGAGCTGTGCCTTTGAGTCACATTCATCTTTTCTTTTCATATGGACTTTTACATGAGCATGTGGATACCAATGTCATGCTTCACAACCAGTTGATGGACCTCCATATAGTTTCAATGCTCTCTGTTTCCCTATAACGTGTAGAGTTTTGTGTGGTGGCCATGCTTGAAATCTCGTTGAAGTATGTTGGGTGGGCAAATGAGAGGCTGCTGCATTCTCTTAGGAGAATTCAGTTCATTGTGTGAGTTCGCCAATGGAATGTTAAATGTGTAAAAAGGTCAGGGTGTCTTTAAAATTTATTGGTAGTTCGATTTCTAGGACCAAAAATTCGTAGTGTCCATAGCGTGTCCTGAAAGCAGTCTTAGGGATGTCTTCGGCCTTAATCTTCAATTGGAAGTATCCAGATGGTAGGTCAATCTTACTGAAGATTCGAGATCCCTACATTAAGATTCTTTAGATAGGGTTTTGGAAATTTAACCTTAATTGAACTAGAACTTGTTAGTTAAGTACCCTGAGTTGATCAAATAAGTCGTCTATCCGGGACAATGGGTACTTATTCTTTATGGTGATTTTGTTGAGTTCGCGGTAATCAATGCATAAGCGCATACTTCCGTCTTTCTTCTTTACGAATAACACAGGGGCACCCCAAGACGAAACGCTGAGGCGAATGAGCTTCTTTTCTAGCAGCTCGTGTAACTGCTCCTTTAGCTCTTTCAGTTTTGCTGGAGCCATTCGATATGGGGCTTTCGATATGGGTTCAGCTCCTGGGATAAGGTTTATCTCGAAAGCAATTTCGCGATCAGGAGGTAGTCCAGGTAATTCGTCTGGAAAGACATCGGGGTATTCATTGACAACCGGAACTTGAGCAAGGGTGGGACTCGCTTGCTCAGCACTTAGGACATAAACAAAGAATCCTTCATAGCCTTTCTTCAACGCTCGGCTGGCACGAGCCGCGTTAACATAGACTTTCTTGGATGGTTTCTTTAACTTAGCTCCTCCTTGGAATGACACTTCGTCTCGAGCTGGGTTATTAATTATAACTTGCCTACTTCGGCAATCAATGTGAGCATGGTTCCTTGAGAGCCAATCCATTCCAAGGATCACATCGAAATCGCTCATGGGTATAGGAATCAAGTCGGCTTCAAAATGCTGTTCATCGAACTCAAGCACGCAATCACGGAAGATATGATGAGAGACAAGCACCTGATCGCCGTCTGCTTGTACTCTATAGGGTGATTCTAGTCTGACTGAGTTATGATCTATATTCTTAGCAAACTTTCTGGAGATAAATGAGTGGCTGGCGCCACTGTCAAACAATACATCTGTAGGTATGCTACATACTAAGATTGTTCCTGAATCATGCATATTTAACTAAGCAACAGTATAGGCATGTATAAGGAAAGCGTATTGAAGGCGTACAACTTTAGATCTTACCAGTCCCTACGTCTGCCGTCTCCTCAACATCTGCTTCTGACATGACGTGCACCCTTGCATTCGCACTTGGTCGCTGGTTCTTTGGCTGCTATTCTTGTTGCTGCGCTCCTCTTTCTGGGCAAGCCCTAATCAGGTGACCATCCTTACCGCATCCAAAACATTATCCAGTCTTCCATCGACACTCACCCATGTGTCTCTTCTGGCACTGAGGACATACTGGTATAGCTAGCTGCTGGGGTGGAGCCTGATTCTTTTGTTGATTATTCTGGTGCTGCTGGCGGCGCTAATTCTGACCTTGTGGCCTCCCTTGACGAACAGATCCTTTATAATTCCTTTTGGCCACTTTTCTGAATTTCTCGTTTCCATTCACTTGTCTTTCTCTTTTGTGTCCCACGTCATCACGGCGGATAATATCTCTCTCAATCCTGTAGCAGGCGTCCAGAAGAGCTGCAAAATTCGTGGAGTTTGCATTCACCAACCATGTCCTGATTCTTGGGTTCAGTCCTCTTTCAAATTTCAACATCTTTGTCTCCTCATCGTTCATAGTGATAGGCTGAAATCTCCCCAGGGCAATGAACTTATTTGCATACTCTGCTACTGTCATACCGGGCTCTTGCTTCAGTAATTCAAACTCGTGCCTCTTTTGTAGCTTTACTGACGGAGAGATATAGAACTTGTGGAATTCTTGCAGAAATCTCTCCCACGCAATCGGTCTGGCAAGGGATGTAAATTCGTCTTCCACCATTGATTAGCTTCACTTATCAGAAAGGGTCTGATGGCTTGGGCTTTCATCTCGTCGGGGGCTTGAATTAACTCGAAACAGTTTTCAACTTCGTCCAACCACTTCTCCGCTGTATCTGGATCTGGCTTTCCCTTAAACGGTGGTACATTAGCTCTCTTTAATTTCTCAAAATAATACTGGGCATCTCTCACATGCTCGTGCGGATAAGGTGGAGCATTCTGATGGATTAGGCCTTGCCCGATTTGGGTGACCACTTGGCAAAAGGCCTGAAAGGCATTAATGTCAGGTATAACCGGAGGAACAGGTGCCTGCGGTGGTGGATTATTCTGAACTGGGGGATTTTGGTCCGGCTGTGGTGGCGGCGGAACCTGAACTGGCGGTGGAGGAACGGGGCCCTGTGGCTGAGGAGGAACAGGCTCCTGAGCAGCTGGTCGAGCCCTAGGAGGTCTGCCACGAGGTCGTACCATCTGCACTACGGAGTGTTAAGATTTATACTAAGGTTGGGATAAAACCAAGTTATTATGTGCAAAGGCCATAATTCTCAGAAAAATTTAAATGAGGAAGAGAAAAGTCTCACCTTACGTTAGAGATCCGGATTTAATAAGGCAGAATTAATTAATAAATTATATTCTAAATTCGGTCTATGTGGTCCTAGTCTAAGGCCATCTCTCATCTAAGATCATGACTTAAGTCTAAGATCAAACTTAGATTCTAAGATCATAACTTAGTTCTACGTTCTGCCCGTAATCTAGAGCCTGTGCTCTGATACCACCTGTAGCGCCCCGCACCCGGACCTTGTCCGAATACGGTGCATCCGCGTACTTCACTAAGGAGAGTACAAAGCGTCATGCGTAACATGTGAAAATCCATCACTTAAGTCATGGACTTCCATGCCAACATTTAACGTGGTAGTAAAATTTAGGCAGAATTAAAACTTTAAAATAAACATGCATTCCGGAATATTAAGTCTCCAAAGTAGTAGTCCACAAAACAACATAACCGAAATCCCAAAGAGTTCAACATTATTCATACTACATCAACATAGCAGCACAAAAGTCCTTAAGCGCGATCTTCTCCTGACACCTCGACTACGGGTACGGCACTTTCGGCTCATCCTTGATCCATTCAACTTTAGCATTCACAGGCTCTGGGGGAAAAATAAAGGTATGAGTGATAAAAATCACCCAGCAAGCATACAATAAACTACCATGAAATAAATAAAGAATCATAACATGAATAGAAACCCCAAGAATCTCAAATGTTAATTCATACCTGATATTTAATCCTGGATCTGCTTGACGATATAGCCTATTCATAATTTTAAGTAATACCATACCAACATATCATATTAACTACTAACTGAAACATACATCATGCCATAATGCCCATGAATTATGCAAGATGCAATGCATGATATCATGTCATGTCGAAAACATCAATTTGGTCCCATAAAAATAACGTCTCGAAAAAACGGAGTATCAGATCAATTAACCCCGGATCTGAACGGGTCCAGAACATGTTATCAGACCAATTAACCCCGGGTATGGGACGGGTCCAGAACATAATATCAGACCGATTAACCCCGGGCCTGGATCGGGTCTAGAACATATCATCGGACCAATTAACCCTGTGTCCGAAACGGGTCCAGAACTTATCATGTCAACAGACCTATTAACCCCGGGTCTGGAGTCGTGTTATGAGCATGCTTAGCCGGCGAGAGAATCATAAGCATTTCTTTAAAAACATGGGACCATAAATACCTTATATGCATAATGAAAACTTGCTTGCTTGAAAAGACTTGCTTGCATACGGAAAATCCATAAAAATCAGTTTCATGGTGCATGTGATCATGCATGATACATGAGATGTTATGCAATGCAAGTCATGGCATGGATTTATCTTAGAAATTACTTAAGTCATGACATCGGCATGGTTTTCATATGCTGAAAACTATTCCAGATTTGTCGTTCAGTTCATGAGGCTTCCAAAATTAATCAAACAAGCCTATTTTCTTAATCTTTTGTCATATACATGCATCATAGGGTCTTATGTTCATGTCATAGAATTTTCGTAACGTTTTAAGATGAGTAAGACCCTTAAGTTATTAAGTTGTTAAAATGTGTACTGCTGAATTCAGCAGTATAATAGTCATCTTTACCTTAATTTTTATGACCTTAAAACTCTAATTATTTTGGGCCAAAGCTATAGTAAAATCCTCAAGGACTATTATACTTGGGCCCAGACCATTCATATAGGTCAAAATCCACAAAATTAAGGCCTCTTAACTTATTCCTCTATTCTGCCCAATTTTCTAGTTTTAGTGCGTCCACTTTGAATCCATAGTTACCCATCAAAATGATAATACCAAGTTGATTAATTTACATGGACATTCTCCTATATGTCTTAGGTGATTATCATAAAATTTCCAGAGTAATCCAATAACTTCAATGGGGTCATTTAATTATTTTCCCGAAATTGGTCATATGCTGATTCTTGACTGACCAGCTTTACTAAAAACTTTATTGTGACAAAACCATAATTTCTTTTTCCAAAATTCCAACTCCCCAGTGTCATAAACATGCAAGACTAGCATCCTACCGAAAATTAGCTCATTTTCACCTTCCTAGGGTCCATTTCAGGGTTGCACAAAGCACTACATAAAACTGCCCTGTTCCAATAGTTTGGTCCTTTGTCACTTTTCATGTTAGGCATATAACCACTAACTTTATTCTTATAGGATAACTTATTAGCCACCAAATACACCCTTTTTACATGTATTTTCCAGATTCCACACTTTTGGTTAAGTACCATTTGAATTACCACAAAACGGTTTGCAACTTATACACAACACTTCTCATTTTCGCTCACGTTGCGCTTTATTGAGTCTACTCTTGGTACAACTAATTTATGCATCACTCAACCTCCATAAACAGCCCGTGTTCTTGTACCAAAATAACCCATGTCACATTTTAATTTGAGCACCAACATACTCATGTAATAAATCATCTAGCATGCAATTTCACACACCTTAATGCTCACAAAATGTGGCGCCCCGCATCCCGGCCTATCCAGAACCGGTGCACCCGCCGTACTTCACTAAGGAGAGTACCAGGCGTCGGTCCATAACAATCGTAATCCATGATGAAATGCACGGATTTTCGCGCTTATACGTCATCAAGTAAGCGAAACCGTGGCAGAATAAAAACTTTAAATTAAAAACATCCACGAGATAATTCTTAGTTTTACATCCCAAATCAAAAGTATCCAAATGCTCAAAGGTAATTGTTTTTCATCACAATCATAAAATCAATCATCAATCACCACCAGCATGACAAGTCACCTAATCCGTCCATCTCTCGCTGCACTCACGGGTAGGGAACCCTAGGTTTATCCTCAATCCACTCTACTTTGTTCCTTGCAGCCTCTGGGAGGAAAAATAGGGGGTGAGTGACAAAGTCACCAGCACGTATACTATAATAATTGAGGATTAAATGGAAAGTGCATACAAGAACCGAACCCCAAAAATTTCGGTTTAGAAACATACCTGTCCTCCATCCAATATTCGATAGTGATCAACACTTAATGCATCAAGATCATAACTTAAACAAAATCGTTACTTGATAAAGAACATAACAATAAAAGACTATAACTTGCATCAATTCGTAACATAACAAGGATCATCACTTAATGAGGTCATACTTAGGAACTACCAAGTTATAACAACTTAGCCTAGGTATCATGTGTTATTACACGATGACTCAATAAACGTGACATGCATACATATGTACGTGTGATGCATCATGATAAAAATGAGAATATGATCTTTCATGCTTTTCTTTCAAAACATCATCGTCAAGAAACCATAGAGTGTTCAGATCTATCTTCCTGGATCTGAGGCGGTCACGTCTCCCCTTCGAATTTATTATTCCCAGATTCAGAACGGTAACGTCATCAGTTCAGATCTATCTTCCCAGATCTGAGACGGTCACGTCTCCCCTTCGAATCTATTATTCCTGGATTCGGAATGGTAACGTCATCACTTATCGGGTCTATTCTCTCCGGGCCTGAACGGTCATTATCATCATATCAATTAACCCCGGATCTGGGCGGGTCCTTACTGGCCAGGAAACATACACACACGGTACTGGTAGGAAGCGTTCTTTTAAAACACGATCATTTCTTTAAAAACGCTTTTCATCTTTCTTTCGCATAAAACAAATGCCATAAATCATGTAAGTGACGATGATGCAATGCATTACATGTATTATGCAAACCATGATATAATGCGTTACATATACTCATATGTACAACTCATCGCTATGCTGGAAAAATTTCTAGCGTGAACACTCCTTATACTCGGCCTTAACCTCTGGTGGTTAGGCCCGCTAACAACAATGCTTGTCATGCGTATGCATAAATATGCCTTCTCTGTTCATAATAAAATTCTCGTGATGACACAAAAGGCGTAAGATAATTTAATTAATCATGAAACAAGGTTGCTGAATTTTCGGTCAATGCAGCACCCCTTTCCTTGGTCTTTCATGTGAGCCCATTAACCTCTTTTAATTTGGGCCAGCTTTGAAAACTTATTATTAACATTTCATTAATTGGTGATTGTAATCCCAAGTCGTATAACTATCCTAAGTCCATTCGATTAAGGCCTTATAACAAGTTCCTCAATTCTGCCCAAAATCTCAGATTAGTGACGCCCACTTATTTATGGTGTTTACCCTTCAATTAGTCATTCTAAAAATAAGTGGCTTACATAGAAGGGTTCCCATATGTCTTAAGTGGTTGGTAAATAAATTTCGTGGTTTTATAATATCGTTAAAGGTATCATTTATTCTTTTTCCCAAAAGCGCTACATACAGATTTCTGGATTGACCGTTTTTACTATAAGTTTTAATGTGACCACACCGTAACTCCTTTTTCAGAATTTCCAACTCTCAAGCTTAGTAGATACCTCAGGCTAGCATTCTACCAAAAATTGGCCCAATTGCATATTCCTAAGGTCTATTTCCTAATTGCTCATTATGTCACATAAAAATCTGTCTAACCCAGTAAAATTTTCCATCATGACCAGTTTTAGTAAAAATTTTACTAAAAATAATCCGTAACTCCCTTTCACAAAATTCCAACTCTCACATCTAATATACACATAAGGCTAGTGTCATACAAAAAATCAGTTAAATTGAATGTCCCTAAGGTCTCTTTTCAGGTCTCACAAAACAGCCTAAAAATCTGTCCTGTTCCAGTAAATTTCCTAGTTTGTCACATTTCCTTCCTCAATGGCCCTTACTTGTATCGTTTGTCATAACCACTTATTAAGCTTCAAACTTACCCCTTTTTATGGGAAATCTACAGGTTCAACACGCTACAAACATCATAGGAAATCTCCTTCAAACAGTTTGTACACCACATACATCATCCTTTTACTAGCATACCACATTCCCATGAAAACAACATTAACAACGATTTTGGTGCACACGCACCCTAGTCACCAACAGCCCTTTTCGGTACATGCAAGGCAAAATAATATATCCACTAGGAACATGTTAAGCTTAACACACAAAGGCATAATCTTGTCTCCACTTTACCCCATAATCTATCATCTCATGCAAAACCACCCCTATTTCTTTAACCCCTTCCACCGTACACCCCATCCATGGAAAAGAAAGAATCTTTAGCATGTTCATCTTAGGTTATCACATAATGGTGCATAAAACCAACAAAGATTCCATCTTTAAGCAAGAACTCACACATATAAGCCATTTAACCCCTAGGCCGAAAGTTTATGCATCAAGGCTTAGCATAACACCACTAAAATTGAATCCTAAAGTTACCTAGCCATTCATGCAAGCACTCTCACATTCAAGCCACAAAAAGTATAGTGTACTTGCCTTCATAGTCCTTGGATCTTGTTTGAAGTGGTTGGCATGAGGAGTACTCCCTTTCGCCTTGTCCTATGGCATACGGTTTATGGGGTAGTGGTTAGCCTTTTCTAAATTTTTCATAATACAACTAAGTTAAGGGATAGAGGTCTTACCACTTGCATCTTGGATAGTTTGAGGGGAATCCACTCTTGCTAAGACACACCCTCTTGTCTAGTGTCTTGAAGCCCCCACCTAGTGCCGTGATGGTCACGGTTTTATCAAAGAAGGAGGAGCTTTGTGAGCTTCATCCTTTAAGATGTAACTTATTGAAAGTTATGGAGAGTGATCTTACCTAAACAATTCTTGAGATTGGAGGGTTCTTGGGCTTTCTCTTGTTCAATGCCCTATCCAGTTGCTTTTGAAAGGAAGGAGGGAAATATTTTTGAAGTTATTCTTTGGATCAAGACTACTCATGAGGAGTTAATTTAAGGAGGCTTCTTCTCTTCTTGGGGTAGGCACCCGGCGGCTCCATCATGGGGAGAGGGAAAGGCTTTCTTTGAATGAAAGGCTCTTTACATTGAACCACCTTATTTATTCAAGGTTTCTTAATGATCTTGCTTGCTATACCTTATCTCATAAGGCCTTATGGCCGAGATATGCATATATACTCCATGTATATATTTTCCTTCAATAATGCATATATATATATATATATATATATATATTTGTCTCGTATCCCAATCACTTAAATGTACTTTTCATAAACACAATTCATTTGGCTGCACTATTATACATATGACGGATATATATATATACACACATACATATATCCCACCTATATTTCTCATAATTCTTATCCATCTGTGTATAGTTATATATATCCGTATATATATAAGCATACACACCCATATATATATATATATATATATATATATATATATATATATATATATATATATATATATATGTATGTATTTCCTTTAAAATAAGTCATAAACATTAAAAGAAGTACACATTATAGCCGAAAATGCTAAGTGGATGTGTGTACATTTATATATATATTTAACCGTATAGGTGTATATGTATATATATAACATACTTCTCCGAAAATCATTTTATTGCCATATATATATATAATATATATGCCTAGATCCGTATATGTATGTGTACCGATATGTATACCCGCATATATTATCCATAATCTATCCATTTCTAGATCTTGTTATTACACCTTAGAACATAAACATGGATGATCCACTTTGATATAAAGTATGCTTAGGTCTCTGAAATTCATGAAGTATCAAGAAGATACATAGGGCCGTGTATTCCCTCTATACGATTCTTTAAGTAAACTTTTCATCGTTTTGTAATCCATTGAGTCATTTATCACATGGTAGCTTTCACTTTATATTATACACATACACATATTCGTACCTATATATATTTTTTTTTGACAAGAATATATTTATTTATTGATGCAATGCCTCACTTGTGGCGGAGGAAAACCATATTACATTATCAGAGTACTCGAAGTAATGAAATAACGAAACAATAATGTTATATCTCCAGTCATATATGATATGCCGCATTAAAACCTTGCCAAGAAAAACCACCCTTGTGGACAAAACCTTGGCGAAGGAAAAAGCGTACATATTTATATGACTGTCATTGATATGATGAGAATATAAGTCTTGGAACAAATCCATGAATGTCGCTAGCCTATACATTAAAACGCTGATGAAGATTGTGTGACCGCTTCCTTGACGTGAAATATTCTTGATAGTTCCAACCTCAGAAGACACCCAGAGCAAAAAGTGAGTACTATGAGTTTTGAGTTGAAAAAGCAAAGATTGATAGAGCAAGTACGCACCGGGGCCACCTTGGTAGGTGAAGTACCAAGGTGGTAAGGAAGATATAAAAGCCAGCGATTGCCGCATCAGTAGGGCCGAAGGTGCTGCATGGACACACGGACTAATTCTTGCCAGTATGATTTGAAACTCGCACAAACATGAATAGGACGTAAATAGATCAGCAGTGTCCAAATGAAAAAAGATTAACCAGGGATGAAAATGCGTACCCGGGTCGCCTTGACCATAGGGCCAAGGCGACATTGGTATGATATCGGCAATGGGGAGCCCAAACAGATCAAGACGCATGCAATGGTGAGCTCCGATATTTAGTATGGCCATCCTCGACAAGTAGCAATACAGGGAATGATGTATCCAAAATGTTCGCATGAGACAAAAAAACACGTTATACATAAATAGGATAAAGAATAAACCGTCGAGTGATGGGTTGTTGGCCATACCTATCCTGCCTGTTACACGAAGATAACAGGCAGGAGAAAAGATTGATCGCCAATCCATATGGAAGACTGTAGTCATGGCACCCGTATATTAACAGAAGTAAGATCCAATGTGACCGCCGCACGGACTAACGATGGCAAAGTGGCCGAGGTGAACCGCTCCGTGCATGGGTGCGCCATCGCATGCTGCGCTAAATAATGTGCTGGGAGGTTTGCCTCGCGATAAACGTGATAACAAGGGAGACGGTGCGTATGAACAAGAGAATGTAGCCGGTGGAGATGTTGATTACCATGAACCGTTGTTGGTCGAGTCAATCGATCAATCAACTGGGAACAGTCGGATTCCAGTATAACGTGCCGGTGTAGTGGTAAAAAATAAAGAAGTCCAAAAACTGCTGCTTGAATCTCCGCTTGTAAGGGTGGGCTTAAAGGAAGACGAAAGGAAATCGCCCCAATGCAGGATCCCCTATGATCCCGTAGTAAAGCACCGCCAGCCGCGTAATGACGACCCACAGCTGCATCTACATTTAATTTTAATCTCCCTATAGGTGGTGTGAACCACCGAACAATAATCGGGCGAGAAGGTCGAGCTACCGGTAGCCAACTGAACACTTGTTTTGATGTAGCAGATAATTTAGTACCTTCAATCTTTTTGTGCCACAGTGAAATCTCATATTGTATCGACAAACGAATGGAAGATGATGTGAGATTAGTGCTGTCCCCATAGACCAGAGAGGTATAAGCACACCAGATACGATGTACAATTATCGCTGGGATAACAATTTTATAAACTCCAAGAAGTGTGGAAATAGACGATCTATACCACCATGAGAGAAGATATGGACGAAGCTGTATAGATGTGGGAAGAGGACAATGTAGCTCACTGGCAAAATAGCACCAAATTGAAAGCACTATTGGACAGTATAAAAACACATGATCCACCTTTGCCGACTCATTCTTGCAGAATGGACATTGTGTTGGTCGAGCCTGGATGTAGGAACCAATATAATCCTCAAACGGCAAGGCAGAATTAAAAATTCGCCATAAGAATATCCTTATAGTCGGAGAATGATGTTTCGACCAAATAAATGAGGCAGACAACAATTTTGAAGAAGGCGGCCGACATATCTCGTAAGCACTTTTTATGGAGAATTCTCCCAGCTGATTCGGCACCCAGGAGTATTGATCAGCCTGCTGTTCAACATGTGTTATGCACAAGGAATGAATCCGACATATAACTTTCCAAATAGGAGAGTCTGGCAAACGAGGGATATAATCATGACGTTGTCCATATTTCGCACGCATGTAGCTGCTCCATAAAGTAGAATTCTGATGATATAACCACCAAATGCGACAATAGAAAGCCTGTTGTAAACTATTTAAATCGCGAAGCCCTAATCCTCCTTCTGCCTGCGGTTTAGAGAGTTTAGACCAGGAGACCCAATGATGTCTAGGACCCCAATAAAAAGTGGCCATCTTACGATGAATGAGCCTAATAACCGATTTTGGTATGCCTCCACCTGCCATAATGTGAAGAGGTAATGCAGCAATGACTGATTGAAGCAATACTAACCGTCCAGCTGTAGATAATAATTTGGAGCTCCACCCTTGGAGTCTGTCATCAATATGTTGAAGTAACGGAGCACAGTGATGTGAACGTGTAATGCCTTTATGCAAAAAAGAGCCAAGATAACGGAATGGAAGACTGGAAAGACGCATATCCAGAATATTTGCAAATATCTGTTGTCGATGAGACGTGATATTAGCAGAAGGAATAATACTGCTCTTTTGATAGTTAACTTTTTGCCCAGAAGCAGCTTCATACTGTGTGAGAAAGATGCGGAAACGTTGGAGATTACGCTGAGTGCCTCGAAGGAATACCAGCAAGTCATCCGCATATGCTAAATGTGTAATGGTAAAGGGAATACGACCCAATCGAAAAGGCTGTAATTCCCCTGATGCCGTCAATGCCTTCAATCCCCTGCTAAAACCCTCTGCTGCTAGAATAAATAATAAAGGAGACAATGGATCACCTTGTTTAACCCCCCGATATGGTCGAAAGTATGAAGAAGGTTGACCATTAATCAGCACCGCTAGAGTTGTAGCTCGCAAATGATTCAAAATTATTCGGGTGAAGAATCCCGAGAAACCAAAGGCTTGGAAAACTAGCTCCAAATACTCCCAGCTAACTCTATCAAATGCCTTCATCATGTCCAACTTGAGGCATAACTGTGAACCACCTTTGTCAAGCATATGAATCATTTCACGAGCAAGTAACACCTGTGTTGAAATATCTGTACCTGGTAAGAATCCTGTTTGCTCTGGCGAGATAAGTCGTGATAATAATTTACACAGGCGGCTAGCAACAATTCTGGTACAAACTTTACTAATAAAATTAGTAAGGCAGATGGGGCGATAATCACTGAAATTAACAGGAGCAGATTTCTTTGGAATCAAAGTGATTAAAGCGCTTGCCATTACTCGCGGCTGGGGCACACCAAGAAAGAATTCCTGCACTGCTAAAATCACATCCTTATGAATTATGGACCAACATGATCTATAAAAATTTCCATCAAAACCATCTGGTCCTGCCGCACTATGGGGGTCCAAGTGCCAAACTGCATTTTTTATTTCATCTGGCAATGGCAATTGCGTTAGTGCGGTGTTATCCTCTGAAGTAATAAGACGTGGTATATGACGCGTAATCAGCTCACAGTTGACTGTCGGCTCCTTCGCAAATAATGCGGTATAGAATGTCACTGCTTCAGCACTGATATCTTCATGGGTTGTACAAATCGTGCCACCTGCTGTTTGGATTTGCTGGATTCGAAGATGTAATCGGCGGCCCTTAACAATTGTATGGTAATAGCGAGTGTTTGCATCTCCCTCTTTTAACCATCTAACTCGCGCTTTTTGCTTCCAAAAATGCATCTCATAAGTAGAAGCCTGAAGAAATTCCGCTTTAGCACGATGATAATCCATTCGATTTGCCTCTGTAGGGTACGTTTCCCAGCGTTCTTCCGCACGAGCAAGAAGAACCTCAGCCTGCTGTACTTTAGAGAAAATATTCCCGAATATATTTTTATTCCATTGTCGGACATCCTTTCTGAAATTAGATAGCTTTGTATAAAGACCATGCATACCACCCGATGTTGGATAAGAAGCCCATGCATCGCGCATGTAATTATAGAAATCTGGGTGATGAAGCCACGAATCCAAAAATCGGAACGATCGATGTGAAGAAGCCTCTACTGTTCGGCATTTGAGCAACAACGGGGAATGATCTGAAGTAATTTTCGGGAGATGTGTAAGCTGTAGATCTTCAAATTTGTCATGGAATGCAGTATTCAGAAAAAGCCAGTCTAGACGTCGACGAACCCGTCCAAGGCCACGACCGTCGGACCAGGTGAATCTAGATCCCTGAAATGGTGGCGACATCAAAGCACAGGAATCGATACAATCATTAAAGTCCTGTAAGACTGATAAGGATGGGCGCGAACGGCCGTCATGATCAGATAGAGATCGGAAGGTATTAAAATCGCCACCGAGAACCCAAGGCAAAGCTGTATTCGCTGAGAAAGAGCATAATGAAGTCCACAGAGAGCGACGTTGAGATGGAGTATGATTACCATATACTGCTGACAAAGCAAATGTATACTGTAGGGGCCTATATGTCAAAGTAAAATGTACCACCTGGTCTTCATCCTGTACTGTGATGAGGTCAAAATGAGAATCACGGCAGAAAAACCAAATACGCTCAGAATGAGAGGCATATGAATGAGAGAAACCAAACTCCAAAGCATAACGAGATATATCTACTGATGCATGTTTAGGTTCTATGATAATAAGAATGTTCAAGCGATGCTCATGTATTAATTGATGCAGGCGTGGTTTAGAGGTCCGTAAACCTCGAAGATTCCAAATTAAAAAATTCATTGTAAAAGTGAAGTGTCACTTCCCTGAATCGCATGTGATGCACGTGTTTGTGTGTTAATATGGGCTTTCCCTTATGCATATTTCCTATGGACCATAATCCATTAAACCCTTTATCATATGATAGTCCATCCTGTGGTATATATGTATATCCAGATGCATGCCCATACTATATGTATATGGGCGTGTCACATAGTCCGACTTCTCATTTAAAGTTGTCTAAAATACTTCTTCTAATTTGTTCTCGATTATCAGGTCAATCAATTTAGTATTCTTACCTCCCACGGCTCGCCTGCTTCATGTTTTACGCTTTGGGAGTATGCTAATTCCCTTTAACCTTAAATAATCGTAGGTAAGCCGAAGATATCTCCCTTTCGAGGTATCATTCACTTGCCTTGCTTCACCCCATCCCTAGATGCCATACTAATTTTGGGCGGGGTACAACATTCTCCCTCCCCTCTAAAATAAGTTTCATCCTCGAAACTGGGGATAGTGGGGCCTATGCTTCCATGTTTCCCCGGTCTTTATACATCTTTTAGTTGTTTACTCTGTCCATTCATCACTGCCTATGTGGAATCTTCCTCAAGGTTCCCTATCCTATTCCTTTATGACTCACTTTATTTGGAATAAGTAAGACAAAATGTAGGTACTTTAGTTTGGAGAATCCTATGTACCTGTCAATAGTTCGGGTGTTCCGAGATCCTTGGATGCATCATCCTTCGATCTAGGCTAGCGTCTCTGATCACCTTATTCGTGGCTCTATATGGATACGGCTGCCACCTTCTACCCTCTCTCTTCATACGCTTATTCAATCTCCTTTGTTCCTCCATCATCCGAATATCGTGCTCCACTTTATAGCAGTCCCTTATCAGTCCATCAAAAGTGTTTGGGTATATTTTGCCCAATCTAGCTTTAATTCGAGGATTCAGACCACGTACGAATTTAGTTATCTTCCATTGTTCATCCTCCATGATCAAAGGAGCATACCGCCCTAACATGGTAAACTGACGGACATATCCTGATACCGGGGTGCCCGGTTCTTGTCTTAGTGTATCAAATTCTTCAATTCTCTCAACCACTAACTCCAATGAGAGGTAAGCTTCACAAAATTCTTCCAGGAATCTCGCCCAGGTTATAGGTCGAGACAGTGACTGGACCCTCTTCCTCCACCATTGACTGGCTTTACCAATAAGGAATGGCCAAACAATTAGTGCTCTCATCTCATCTGGTACCCGAACTCTAACAAGGTGGTCCTCAACCTCGTCCAACCACTTTTCAGCTTCTTCGGGTTCAGACTCCCCGCTGAATCTCGGAATTTGTGCTTTAGCTAATTGCCAGAAATAAAATCCGATACTTCCCGGAGGTGACAGTGATGATGTCCACGTACCGATTTGTGGGGTCATCTGTACCACATGGCGTTTGTTTATTTGCGGTCATACCAGAATAAGTGACACTATTTAACTTGTAACTTAATAAAAGTTCTTAGTGGCACATAAATAGATTTGATACAGTTCATATGTTATCAACCGAAACCCTTCCTAGTCTAAGTCATCCTAGTCTAAGGTCAACTCTCATCTAGGATCATGACTTAGGTCTAAGATCAATTAGTTGACTACGATCATAAATTAATTCTACATTCTGCCCGGATCTGGAGCCTTAGCTCTGATACCACCTGTGGCGCCTCGCATCCCGGCCTAGCCGGAACCGGTGCACCCGTCGTACTTCACTAAGGAGAGTACCAGGCGTCGGTCCATAACAATCGTAATCCATGATGAAATGCACGGATTTTTGTGCTTATACGTCATCAAGTAAGCAAAACCGTGGCAGAATAAAAACTTTAAATTAAAAACATCCACGAGATAATTCTTAGTTTTACATCCCAAATCAAAAGTATCCAAATGCTCAAAGGTAATTGTTTTCCATCACAATCATAAAATCAGTCATCAATCACCACCAGCATGCCAAGTCACCTAATCCGTCCATCTCTTGTTGCACTCACGGGTAGGGAACCCTAGGTTCATCCTCAATCCACTCTACTTTGTTCCTTGCAGCCTCTGGGAGGAAAAATAGGGGGTGGTGACAAAGTCACCAGCAAGTATACTATAATAATTGAGGATTAAATGGAAAGTGCATACAAGAACCGAAGCCCAAAAATTTCGTTTTAGAAACATACCTGTCCTCATCCAATATTTGATAGTGATCAACACTTAATGCATCAAGATCATAACTTAAACAAAATCGTTACTTAATAAATAACATAACAATAAAAGACTGTAACTTGCATCAATTCGTAACATTACAAGGATCATCACTTAATGAGGTCATACTTAGGAACTACCAAGTTATAACAACTTAGCCTAGGTATCATGTGTTATTACACGATGACTCAATAAACGTGACATGCATACATATGTACGTGTGATGCATCATGATAAAAATGAGAATATGATCTTTCATGCTTTTCTTTCAAAACATCATCGTCAAGAAACCATAGAGTGTTCAGATCTATCTTTCCGGATCTGTGGCGGTCACGTCTCCCCTTCGAATCTATTATTCCCGGATTCGGAACGGTAACGTCATCAGTTCAAACTATCTTCCCGGATCTGAGGCGGACACGTCTCCCCTTTGAATCTATTATTCCCGGATTCAGAACGGTAACGTCATCACTTATCGGGTCTATTCTCTCCGGCCCCGAACAGTCATTATCATCAGATCAATTAACCTCGGATCTGGGCGGGTCCTTACTGGCCAAGAAACATACACACACGGTACCAGTGGGAAGCGTTCTTTTAAAACAAGATCATTTCTTTAAAAACGCTTTTCATCTTTCTTTCGCATAAAACAAATGCCATAAATCATGTATGTGACGATGATGCAATGCATGACATGTATTATGCAAACCATGATATAATGCGTTACATATACTCATATGTACAACTCGTCGCTATTCTGGAAACATTTCCAGCGTGAACACTCCTTATACTCGGCCTTAACCCCTGGTGGTTAGGCCCACAAACAACAATGCTTGTCATGCGTATGCATAAATATGCCTTCTCTGTTCATAATAAAATTCTCGTGATGACACAAAAGGCGTAAGATAATTTAATTAATCATGAAACAAGGTTGCTGAATTTTCGGTCAATGCAGCACCCCTTTCCTTGGTCTTTCATGTGAGCCCATTAACCTCTTTTAATTTGGGCCAGCTTTGAAAACTTATTATTAAAATTTCATTAATTGGTGATTGTAATCCCAAGTCGTATAACTAGCCTAAGTCCATTCGATTAAGGCCTTATAACAAGTTCCTCAATTCTGCCCAAAATCTCAGATTAGTGACGCCCACTTATTTATGGTGTTTACCCTTCAATTAGTCATTCTAAAAATAAGTGGCTTACATAGAAGGGTTCCCATATGTCTTAAGTGGTTGGTAAATAAATTTCGTGGTTTTATAATATCTTTAAAGGTATCATTTATTCTTTTTCCCAAAAGCGCTACATACAGATTTCTGGATTGACCGTTTTTACTATAAGTTTTAATGTGACCACACCGTAACTCCTTTTTCAGAATTTCCAACTCTCAAGCTTAGTAGATACCTCAGGCTAGCATTCTACCAAAAATTGGCCCAATTGCATATTCCTAAGGTCCATTTCCTGGTTGCTCATTATGTCACATAAAAATCTGTCTAACCCAGTAAAATTTTCTAGCATGACCAGTTTTAGTAAAAATTTTACTAAAAATAATCTGTAACTCCCTTTAACGAAATTCCAACTCTCACATCTAATATACACATAAGGCTAGTGTCATACAAAAAATCAGTTAAA
This sequence comes from Eustoma russellianum, assembly GCA_036186865.1. Taxonomy (NCBI): domain Eukaryota; kingdom Viridiplantae; phylum Streptophyta; class Magnoliopsida; order Gentianales; family Gentianaceae; genus Eustoma; species Eustoma russellianum. The sequence goes on from AP025051.1 coordinate 21,171,123, forward strand.
TTGAATGTCCCTAAGGTCTCTTTTCGGGTCTCACAAAACAGCCCAAAAATTTGTCCTATTCCAGTAAAATTCCTAGTTTGTCACATTTCCTTCCTCAATGGCCCTAACTTGTATCGTTTGTCATAACCACTTATTAAGCTTCAAACTTACCCCTTTTTATGGGAAATCTACAGGTTCAACACGCTACAAACATCATAGGAAATCTCCTTCAAACAGTTTGTACACCACATACATCATCCTTTGGCCAGCATACCACATTCCCATGAAAACAACATTAACAACGATTTTGGTGCACACGCACCCTAGTCACCAACAGCCCCTTTTCGATACATGCAAGGCAAAATAATATATCCACAAGGAACATGTTAAGCTTAACACACAAAGGCATAATCTTGTCTCCACTTTACCCCATAATCTATCATCTCATGCAAAACCACCCCTATTTCTTTAACCCCTTCCACCGTACACCCCATCCATGGAAAATAAAGAATCTTTAGCATGTTCATCTTAGGTTATCACATAATGGTGCATAAAACCAACAAAGATTTCATCTTTAAGCAAGAACTCACACATATAAGCCATTTAACCCCTAGGCCAAAAGTTTATGCATCAAGGCTTAGCATAACACCACTAAAATTGAATCTTAAAGTTATCTAGCCATTCATGCAAGCACTCTCACATTCAAGCCACAAAAAGTATAGTGTACTTTCCTTCATAGTCCTTGGATCTTGTTTGAAGTGGTTGGCATGAGGAGCACTCCCTTTCGCCTTGTCCTATGGCATACGGTTTATGGGGTAGTGGTTAGCCTTTTCTAAATTTTTCATAATACAACTAAGTTAAGGGATAGAGGTCTTACCACTTGCATCTTGGATAGTTTGAGGGGAATCCACTCTTGCTAGGACACACCCTCTTGTCTAGTGTCTTGAAGCCCCCACCTAGTGCCGTGATGGTCACGGTTTTATCAAAGAAGGAGGAGCTTTGTGAGCTTCATCCTTTAAGATGTAACTTATTGAAAGTTATGGAGAGTGATCTTACCTAAACAATTCTTGAGATTGGAGGGTTCTTGGGCTTTCTCTTGTTCAATGCCTTATCCGGTTGCTTTTGAAAGGAAGGAGGGAAATATTTTTGAAGTTATTCTTTGGATCAAGACTATTCATGAGGAGTTAATTTAAGGAGGCTTCTTGTTAAAGGAGAAGAGTTTAACTCTTCTTGGGGTAGGCACCCGGCGGCTCCATCATGGGGACAGGGAAAGGCTTTCTTTGAATGAAAGGCTCTTTACATTCAACCACCTTATTTATTCAAGGTTTTTTAATTATCTTGCTTGCTATAGCTTATCTCATACGGCCTTATGGCCGAGATATGCATATATACTCCATGTATATATTTTCCCTCAATAATGCATATATATATATATGTATGTATATATATATATATATGTATGTATGTATGTATATATATATGTATGTATGTATGTATATATATTTGTCTCGTATCCCAATCACTTAAATGTACTTTTCATAAACACAATTCATTTGGCTGCACTATTATATATATGACCGATATATATATATATACACACATACATATATCCCACCTATATTTCTCATAATTCTTATCCACCTGTGTGTAGTTATATATATACGTATATATATAAGCACACACACCCATATATATATATATATATTTATATTTCCTTTAAAATAAGTCACAAACCTTAAAAGAAGTACACATTATAGCCGAAAATGCTAAGTGGATGTGCGTACATTTATATATATATTTAACCTTATAGGTGTATATGTATATATATAACATACATCTCCGAAAATCATTTTATTTCCATATATATATATATATGCCTAGATCCGTATATGTATGTGTACCGATATGTATACACGCATATATTATCCATAATCTATCTATTTCTAGATCTTGTTAATACACCTTAGAACATAAACATGGATGATCCACTTTGATATAAAGTATGCTTAGGTTGTATTCCCTCTATATGATTCTTTAAGTAGAGTTTTCATCGCTTTGTAATCCATTGAGTCATTTATCACATGGTAGCTTTCACTTTATATTATACACATACACATATTCGTACATACATATATATATATATATATATATATATATATATATATATATCCAGTGTTTACACAAGCGTGTCGTGTAACCTATTCTCCGCCAAATTAAATCTACTAGACCTTAAGAGTTTCTATAATTATTGGCTAAAGTTCCTTTGGTCTTACCTCAAATTGGTACCCAACGGCCATGTTGGGGATGGATGAAGAGAGTTCTCAATTTATTAAGGGCTTAATTAGGCCCATCTTTCGGAGCTTGTATAAGGAACCCTATCCTTAGAACCCCTTAGCCGAAAATTATTTGTGGGTATATGTAATTCAATTGAATCTTACCCATGCTCCCATTTCCTTTTCTTTATATACTATATAGATGCACGTGTTTGTGTGTTAATATGGGCTTTCCCTTACGCATATTTCCTATGGACCATAATCCATTAAACCCTTTATCATATGATAGTCCATCCTGTGGTATATATGTATATCCAGATGCATGCCCATACCATATGTATATGGGCGTGTCACATAGTCCGACTTCTTATTTAAAGTTGCCTAAAATACTTCTTCTAATTTGTTCTCAATTCTCAGGACAATCAATTTAGTATTCTTACCTCCAACGGCTCGCCTGCTTCATGTTTTACGCTTTGTGGGTATGCTAATTCCCTTTAACCTTAAATAATCGTAGGTAAGCCGAAGATATCTCCCTTTTGAGGTATCATTCGCTTGCCTTGCTTCACCCCATCCCTAGATGCCATACTAATTTTTGGCGGGGTACAACACAAAATGTGTTCTTTCTTGGATTCACAACTCTCCCTCACCTTCCTCTTCTTGGCCGAAACTTGTGGGGTGCCATGAACATATTTTACAATATTTATTCAAGCATGCAACATATTTATATGTTATTTTATTTCAGTCTTATCAAACAATCTTATAAAATTACCACTAGCACGTGCATGTCATCCTAATGCTTCACAAGCTTCATCCAAGAGCTATTCTTTCCTAGAATTACTTTGTTGAACCTTGTTTCATCCTAAAACAGCATCATATCATATTGCATGTAAGAAAAGATTTCATCTTGGGAGGGATTAATCTCATGCAAGACATTTTCTTAAGGAGTCACTAAGGTCTTATGCTTAATACTTAGTATATTCACTAAAGTTCATATCTTAGAAATAACTAGCCATTCAAGTTACTAGTTCTTCAAATAAATCATGAGAGTCTAAGGTGTACTTGCCTCTTCAAGCTAGAGCCTTTTCTTAGCTTGGATATTGGATGAGATGAGTTGAAATTTTCCTCCTCCTTTACTTATGAAGCATACGGTTTTTTGAAAGGAGGAAAGAAGAATGTTAGTCATCATTCTTAAATGGAAATAGAGCTATTTTGATGTTAGATCTGCTTACCAAAATGAGATTTTTGAATGGAGCTTCAACTAGCAAGAGCTTGCACCACCTAAAAGGGTTGAAAATCTTGCACCTAATGACCATGAAGGTCACGGGTTTGGGGTAGGAGGGGAACCAAATGAGCTTCATTCTTTGAAGATAAGGAATTCACTTAAGATGTTTAGAAGGAGACTTACCTAGATGTTTCTTTGAGCTTGAAAATGATAGTTGAGTTGAACCTCCTAACTCCAAGATGAAGGGGGCCGTATGGTGTGTGTGGAGGGAGATGAAGAATAGTCTAAGTGTTGTCTTGGCTTGGTTTCTTGAGAGAGAGTTCAAGATGGAATGAGATGAAGCTTCTAGGTTGTTTTAAAGGATGACATAAGGGTGGAGGGAAAGCGGGGGTAGCCGGCGCATGGGGGAGGAGAAAAGCAAGCCTTAGGCTTCTAGCTTGTAAGCTTTTGCCTCCATGCTTGATTATTTTATCCTTTATTTCTTTGCATGCTTTCTTTATTTTATTGTTTAATTTCGAACTAATTTGGTATTTTAATTATTAAACATGAATTAGAATTGTGGAGAGGGTTATAGAGACTTTCCATGGCCTTGGCCGAAAGTCTTGGGTTCTTGGGGGTATTTAGGTCTTTTCACATTTATCATGGCTCATATTTATATAATTTACAATATTATTTATTTGATCTAATATGATTTTAAATTTGCTTGTGAGAACTATTTAGGGTGGCCTTCTTATAAAAAAATTATTCTAAGGTTGATCAAGTCCCCTTGGCCGATTTTCCAAGGTCTTGGGAGGGCTAAATAGTCATTTCACATACCTTATGACATCCACTTATATAATTATTTAGTATCCTTCTTAAATGAATTTAAGTAAAGAAGCGCTAATATAACTTAATCAAAATGGACTTGGAAGAATCAATGTTTCATTATATCACATCATCACGGTTTCAAGTATGGTACAGTTGGGGTACAGCACTGGGTATATGTTGTTGTTGTTATATGTGTACATGCTCAGATTTGTTGAAGAGAAGTCAATAGATAAAAGTTGACAAGACTTTGTCAACATATAATTCGAAATTCTCACATTTTTCTCCTTGTAAGTTGTGGTGTATTTTGTACCAATAACAACCTCAAATTCTCTGCAAAAATGAAGATGAGAATCTCCAATAATATAATCATAAAATTCTTCAAGAAAAAAAATAGAATATGATATCGAAAACCGTCACATATCCCGACAATGTCGATAATACCACCAAATAAAGAACAAGATAGATAACCATGATATAATCTTTAAGAGAACCATAAATAAGCTTCATGATAAATATAATATCCAACTCAAATGTTGTACTTGAGTAAAATGACCAAAATGCCCTTGGGGGTAAAATGACGAAAATACCCCTTGTAATAGAAAACTCTGAAAATAACCTCGATGGTTAGAAATAAATATGAGAACGCCTTCATAGTAATGAATAAAACGTAAATGACTCCTTGTATGATTTTCTTCATGTTAAGTACCTACAAGATCTAAAAATACCACTTTGCCCTTTTTGGTAAGTTTTAGAAACTTCCAAGGCATATTAGTCACAAGGCATAATAATATTCATCACAAATAAGTAATAATCTCACAATAATCATGTATGAAACATATACAAATGAAAACAACCATTTTATCATATTTTAGAAAAAAAATTTCTGGAAACTCTAGACATCATCGAAGTGTCTCTGATTGAGAGATCGATGTCTCACAGTGAGGTCCTGGTTTTGAACCTGCCTTACATTGATCGATCAATGTGTACATCGATCGATCAATATGTCTCAGATTTAGAGATCGATGTCTCATAGTAAGGTTTGGAATTTATCCTGCCTTACTTCGATCGATCGATGTGAGGGATCTATGTATATCGATCGATCGATGTATCCCTTCTTGGGAGATCAATGTCATTTTATTTTAATCATTTGATACATTTCAACTCTTTATCATGTGTGACATTTTATTAAGTATTTATCACTTAAAATCATAACTTTGAAAATTATCCAAACATATTTCTCAACAATTGGCTTATCATTTAGCGCTACCTTCAGCATTATCGCAAGTGCACAATGTCTTTCTTGTGTCACAACTAAGATGTTATGTTCCTGACCCAAGACATGTATTAGAAGCTCGTCCACTGAAAGTATGAAGCGATGCGACATTCGAAGAGACTCCGATACGCATCGTGGACAAGAAGGATCAAGTTTTATGGAGATGAGTGATTCCCTACATGAAAGTTCAATGGAGTAATCATACGAAGCGAGAAACAGCATGGAAATTAGAAGAAGAGGTGTGGTTACTCTTCGAATAAGGTATGCAAGTTTCAAGGATGAAACTTTTTGTAAGGGAGGAAGAATGTTACACTCCGTATATTTAAGGAAAATATTAAAAATGAAAGTATAAATATTAATCATAGATAATTATCCTATGTTATTTGGGTAGGATAGGAAATACGGGATAGAAACAAACTCTAAAGGATTAACCTAAATATATTTCCTATACTTACTAGGAAACTACCTACATATATGTGTGTGTGTGTATGCACATAAACATATATACATACACACACACACATATATATAGACACACACACATATACATATATGTATATATATTCCCACAGGACTTAGCCCTAACCATTACACCTAAAGAAAATTTTCGACAGCCTCATACCCATAGAACACCATTCAGCCGACCACCACCTAAGAGGAGAAAAGGGTGATTTTTAATCCAACAACCCTAGTTTGATCCATTCGATTTAGTATATATGTGTACATGTAAGTACCTTTCTATATTTGTTATGAATTTCTGAACCATATAATTATTTTTCGTATAAAAGGGAGGATCCTACATGTATATAATTGATTGTATAAATGGATGTATATATGTATGTGTGTATGGGTGTGTGTATATATCTATATGAAATTGTAAATTTTGTATTATATATGTAATAAAATCTAAAGAAATATATGTGTATATAGATGATACATATATATATTCGGCCATAAATCTGATGGTGGAATACTTGGGATTTTGCATGATTTGAGGGTGGAATAAGGTTGGAATTGTGTAGGCTAAATTCTGTGGAAGGCGGCTCCAGTGGATCACGTGCCGACGTAGTGGTGGCGCATGTGCGGGTACAGTGTGTTAGGCATGATTTGTACTTGCTGTCTATGGTATTTGGTGTGTGAAAATATGGGTGGTGTGTGTTTTGGAGGGAGGTCGAGGGATAGAAAGTGGCAAGGTAGGTAAGTTAGGTTTTGGGAGAAGGGGAAGAGGTTGGCCCAGGGAGTGGTGTGGGGGAACCAGTTCTGGTAGGGGCAATGAGGGGGTCCGAGCGAGTGGACTTGTAGAGATGAGTGAGTGGGGTAGTGGGTTGGGAGAAAAGTGGGTTGAGAAAAGGGGAATATGACCGACGACAGGGTCGTGGCAGGCCACGGCTGAGAAAGGCATAAGCTGGCGGGGCCGCGGGCAGAGTTGCGGCTGAGCACAGGATGAGGCGCAGGCCAGGAAGGTAAAGAGAAGGAAAAAATAGGGAAGAAGGAAATTTGGGCTGTAGACTTCGGGTTAAGTCGCAATATGAATTTGTAAACTAAGAAATGAATTTTTGAACAGAGAGATGTATGTGTGTATGTATACGTGTATATGCACATGTATGGGCGTGAACATATATATATTTATAGATACACATGAGTTAGGAGATATTTGATATTTGGAAATATTTGATGATTGGATATTTGGAAATATTTGATAATGGATATTTGGAATTATTTTGGAAAAATTTGGTATATTGGAAAAATTGGATACTTTTGAAATCGTTTTGAAAATTGTGCATTGCATTTTGTGAAATTCACCCTCACAAGGGAAATATATCGTTAAGCTGAATTGATACCAAATAAACGAAGGGTCCGAACATATTTCACTATCTGGGATAGAGCGATCGGACATATTAGACTGTCAATTAGAGCATCCATGCATATTTGACTATTTCGATTGAGCGTATGGGCATATTTGGCTATTGGAATGATCAATTCGTAGGTCTTACGGTATAAGTCACTTGTAAGGAAAGTGCTATAGCCATTGCATTGAAATTGGATTTGGATTTGATATTGTATTGATTTCGAATCGGAATTGGACATTAGAATTTGTACCGATTTGGAATCGGAATTGAATATTGAAATTTGTATCGATTTGGAATCGGAAATTGGAAAATTAGAATTTTGGAATTGAAATCAATAGTTTGATTTGGAACTTGCACTCATCGATTTTGGTAACCTTGCATCATTGAATTTTGACTTTGACTGTATCTGATTGGATATTTAGTGGATGATCGATATTGTTGACGTTGATGTTTGATTGACTATAAGGGTAATATAGTAATTTATTTACGGATGGAAAACTCGATAGTTTTCTTATTATTTAATTATGTATTTACACTTATTTCTCCGTGTATGATCCCATGGTGGGGTACAGACAGGTTACTTACTAGGAGATGCTTTGTCGCTCATACTATACTTCATTGGTGTTTTGTAGAGAATCAGAGATATGATCTAGTGTACGTCGAGGATGAGTATGAGTGGGGTTATCTCTGATTCGAGGATTTTACGAGAAGATCATTTATGTCATTTATATTGAGACTTCTACTTTGTGGATGTAGGATTGATATTTTGAGACTTAGAATTTCTAGTTTAAGTTACGATTTATGTATTGGATTTTAGATTTTTGCCTAGATATATATTTATTAATGATTGAGAATTATTTTAATGGTTTTAATTTTATGATTTCTGCTGATGTCAGTCTACGTCACTTTTTTGACTTGTATTTGATTTGGTATCTAAGCCTAGTATTTCTCTTAGCAGAATACGACGGGTGAACTGTTTCAACTACTACGATTCGAGACGGGTCGCTGCACTAAGCATGTTGAAGTCTTAGAGACATAGAAGATTATAGGATGGCCTCATGCATTGGAAAGGGCATAAGAAGGAGCATAAATAGGTGTGTTGAGACACGTCCAAAAGGAAGCAAGGAAAAGAAAAGAGACACAAGAAAAAAGAAACTCGTAGGTCTGGGCAGCCCTGCTAGCTTCCAGAAAAATTGCATCTGCTGAGTTGTCCATCATTGTATCATTACCAAATTTTGATAGATTGTTTTCAACATGAAGAGGTACGTTTTGAACGGTAGAGATGTGTTTTGCATACTTCTAGGTCAGTCATATAAGTGTATTTCGAAGACAATATTTTCTGTGAGAAAATTTCAATCCTATTTTTTCCATATGGTTTCAAAATATATTGTAGAATTTTTAATACTCTAAACCCTAATTTTTGTTTTATGTCAAAGTCGTTCTTGTAGATATTTTGGCGATCTTATATGGAATGTGAGGATTCTATGTTGGACCGTGCACCTGCAGTAAACACCACTAGAGGGAGGGGGTGAATAGTGGTTAGCGGAAATTACGCTACTACCCTTGGTTAAAATCCCCTTTGAAAACAGAATCAGAGACCTCCTCAGATTCAGTACCCGTATTAGAAAAATCAAAAACTCAGTGTACACAATTCCAACAATTATGAAACTTTCCAGAAATTAACTTCAATGTCTTTACTAGACTCTCTCCAAAAATGAGACAACAATAATATTGTTGGCCCTTCAAACAAATAAAAAGATTCAAATGGTCAATCTGGATAGAATTGGACAGAATAATGCTAAACTTTGAAAACGTGTTTCTCTTTGAATACTCAACCAAAAAGGTTGATCTTTATATCAAAACACTCCTTAGTATGTCTAGTTTATGTTTCCAAAAGGCCCTGACCTCGAACAATTCTTGATGAAAACATAATTCAAGTTTTCTCAAAACTGGTCAGATTGCAGCCAGATTGGAGCAGTTATCTTGCAACGACTGAAAGACTAACTTTCCTTTGCTCAAATCAAGTGATTCTTACTGAAAATGAAAGATAAAAATGTGAAGTATAACTCCACCAAAAATCACAAATTTTGAAAGTGTTTTTCTATTTTTAAAAACGTGAGAAGTTGTGTGAAATATGCAGTAAAAACGGACAGAAAAACAGAAAAGTGAAAAGAAGACAAGAACACCAAAGATTTATCCTGGTTCAGTCAATGTGACCTACTCCAGTCCTTGGATTTTACTATGGTATGAACACAATTACAACAAGATCCAAGCTTGATCCTTGGGTTAAACACCAACCCTATTCGAGACTTGGATGAACACCTCTATGCAACTCTTGGTTGCAACACCTCTATCACCTATTGATATAGCCTTATAAATTTGGCTAATCAATCTTACAAATGAGACACAAGAGGCTTGTAGCTCTGCAACAAATATCACAAGAACACCTTGAGTACTCAAAGAATTGAACAAGAATGGAGAGAAGAAGATAGCAAGATAATGAACTTCAACTTTTGCTTTCAAGTGTGTATACTTCTTCTTCACCTTTGCCTCCTATTTATAGTGTGAAATAGGACTTGAAGATAAGACCTCCAATGTGTCAATGTCTTCATCATCAATGCTTAAGTGTCTTCACATCATTGGCTGGCTATATAAACACCTTGTACACTTGGCAAAATGAAACAACATAATTGGTCCACCTTGGAAATTCATTATGACCGAAATTATACACTTGGAATTGTCTTGAAAATGTGAAGATAATACCCAAGAATAAGATGGCATATTCCTTCATTATACCCTCAACTTCTTGGAACAAGAATAGGTCATGTGTGGAGCTTCAAAAATTTGAAGAAATCAGCTCCAACAAACTCCAAGTAGCCGTTGCCCCCTTTTGAAATTTCCTAATTGGCAATTTTTGCCAACTAGCTTCTTTTTGTTGGTCCACTTGGCATAAAATCATAAAATGAATACACCATCATTTACACCTGTAAATACACGTTTGGAGGGCTGCATACATGAATTTTCAACTCAGTTTTTTGAAGAAGAAATCAACAAATAATAGTTGACAAGATTATGTCAACATATAACACCAAAATTCCCACAATTTCTCCTTGTATGTTGTGATGAATTTTGCACCATTAACACCTTTAAAATATCTGCAAAATGATGATTGAGACTCTCCAATAACATATATAAGAAGGAAAGAAAAATAGAATGTGAATAAAAACTCGTCACATATCCCGCTACCGTCGATAATATTATCAAATGAGAGAAATAATAGAAAACCACCAAATAGTCTTCAAGATAATCATAAATGAACTTCAGAATGAAGATAATAATATACTAAAGGGATTCCTTGAGTAAAAATACAGAAACTGCCCTCAGAGGTAAAATGACCAAAATACCCCTGGTGAGAGAAAACTCCAGAAATAATCCCAATAGTCAGAAATAGATATAATAACACCTTTGTGATGATAAATAAGAGATGAATGTGTCCTTGAAATATTTTCACCATGTCATGTACCTACAAAACTCAAAATACCAGTTTTACCCTTTTTGGTAAGTTGTAGAAACTTCCAAGACACATTAGTCACATGACATTTATAATCATCAAAAATACATAATATCAATATGATAAACACATGTAAATCATTTACAAATGAAAACAAATATTTTATCACATTTTAAAAAAAATATTTCTAAAAACCCTAGACATCGATCGATCGAAGTGCCTCTGCTTGAGAGATCGATGTCTCACAGTGAGTTTCAGAGTTTGTCTCTGACCAACATCGATTGATCGAAGTGAGGGTTCAATGTCCATCGATCGATCGATGTGTCTCAGGTTTAGAGATCGATGTTTCACAGTAAGATCTTGAATTTTCTATGCCTTACACAGATCGATCGATGTGAGGGTTTGATATACATCGATCGATCGAAGTGCAACAACCTGAGAGATCGATGTCATTTTTCTTCACTTTTTCAACTCTTAATCATTTACAACACCATGTATTACATTTTTAAGTATTCAATATTTAAAATCATGACTTTGAAAATTATCCAAACATATTTCTCATCATTCTCTTTCTTTTGGATGATTTTCAAAATAATTCAACATGATTTTAATGTCACAACTCTTTATCAAATGTTTATCAAATATCTACCAATTTTTTACCAATTGAATTGTCTTGAAAACCTCATCAATTCTATAACAATTGTTTTTAAAAGTTCAAAACTCATGTTTTCAACATATGTGCTCATGTGCTCCCCCTCAACTTATACTCTCTCCCTATGCTCCAAGCCAATCTAACACCCATTCAAACTTATACCAATTGAACTAATCACATTATTCAACTCAAATCATGACTTAACAACTAAAATTATGTCCTTATTCTATCTCCCCCTTTATTTTGCAAATCATGCAAAAGATAGAATTACACAATTGTATCGTAGGTTATCATACCTAACTTGGCTTGTAAGTTTTCAAAAGTGGCTTGATTAAGGGGGCTTGGTGAAGATGCCAACTACTTGATGATCAGTTCTTATGTGGTTTATGACTATATCCTCATTTTGAACATGGTCTCAAAGAAAATGATATCTTACCTCAATGTGTTTGATCTTAGAATAAAGTACCGGATTCCGAGAAAGATTGATTGCACTTGTGCTATCGCAGAAAATTGGAATCTTATTCATTTTAATGCCAAAATCACTGAGTTGTTGCTTAAGCCAAAGTATTTGGGTAGTGCATAAACTTAAGGCTATATACTCGGCTTCAGTGGTAGAAAGAGCTACACTAGCTTGCTTTTTAGAAAACCAAGAGATCAAGTTGGTTCCTATTAACTGACATGTACCACTTGTGGATTTTCTGTCTAACTCGCAACCACCATAATCAACATCATTATAAGCATACAGTTCCAACTTAGCATTTCTATCATACCAAAGTCCTAAGTGAGGTGTTTGTTTAAGATATCTAAATATCTTTTTCACTGCATTGTAATGAGATACTTTAGGACAAGATTGAAACCTAGCACACATACAAACAATAAACATGATATCAGGTCTTGACACGGTTAAATATAACAGTGATCCAATCATAGACCTATATAGTGTGTCATTAAAAGGTTTACAATTATCATCTTTGTCTAGTTTGGTACTAACAGTCATAGGGGTAGGTGTTGGGTTCAACTCTTCAAATCCAAACTACTTGATCATATCATTGTAGGATCCGCAAGGCACCACTAGAAGGGGGGTTGAATAGTGGGTGCGGAAAATGTGGTTTTTAAAATTGTTTTAAACCAAAAACCCAACTTCTGAAAACAGTTTCTGTTTTCAGGACCTGTATTGAAACGTTTTGAAAATTAGGTTACAGGTCTTCAAAAATTCTGAAATTTAGAGAGATCTTAGTCTCAGATGTTCTGAGTATCTCCCAAAAATTTCAGATTAAAATTCAACCTTTAACCCCTTTAAAAATTGTTGGTGGTCAGATTGCGCAAATCTGTCAGAAACGGTAGTCTGATTTGAAAAATTAATTCCAATTAAACCATGATTCCAAATGCTCTGAAAATTTAATGACTAACCCCTTATTAGGTGTATTTAATTGGGTTGAAACAGTTTTGAAAAATTATTTTGAGAAGTTAGTCAAATACGTTCGAAGTCTGAACCTTTGCAAGCCTAAAAATCAGACTGCACTAGTCTCAAAACTTTAGACGTTTGGATGACTTATACTTGTCCAAAAGGGTTGAAACTTGTGCCAAAAGAACCTTAAGATGTGTGGATATGTTTCCTAAAAGTTTTGTGATTTTTGAAATTCGTTTACTATTTTTAATAACGTGATGAAAATGATGCACTGTGCTGGAACCTGAAAGTAAGTGCTGAAAGTAAAGAACGCAAGGAATTTTATACTGGTTCGGTTAAAACAACCTACTCCAGTCTTCGAGGACACCTTCCTCGGTTAGCACTAATCACAAAACACAAATAACACCTTACTACACAGGGTTGATGGAGTTACACACCAACTCCAACCCTTTACAAACCTTGTATGTGACTACAATGATCATGAACACCACCACCTTGCGAGTGCAAGATTGATCACACCTTGATCAATCTTTTACAACAATAAAGAGTATATGGTGGTATATAAGAAGTCTATTCAAGATGTATGAATATGAATAGAATAGGCTTTAAGAGAGAAGAAAGAAAGAAGTGTAGAAGAAGAAAGTCTAGAAAACATTTTTCGCTTTTGCACTTGTGAGACTTGTCTTGTTTTTGTTTGCTCTTCTTCTCTCCTTTTTAATCCACATTGGCCCCCCTATGCCATGTCTTCCTCTTGAAAATTATCTTCTAAGTCCTTGGAAGAGTATATTGCATCATTGTGACATTTCCTTGCTTATTTGGCAACTCCTCATTGGATGATCATTAAGCTCTTGCTTACTTGACACTCATTGATTGGAGCGAAGTTGTCATCATTTGATGACTAGATAAATCTTAAAATAAACCTTAAAGACATGTGCCAATTAGCCATAAAAGTGTTTCCATAATTCACATAATAATTCCACATAATTAGCAAGACAAATATCTCCATTTTCCATCAAAGAATTCGGCCAACACATGCTGAAATTTCAGCATGTGTGATATTCACACTTTATTCAAATTGTTGCCAAGTTTGTATTTGATTAATTCCTTGAAAATAAATAAGAAATCAATCATCATTTAGTACATAACATTTCTGCTAATTTTGGAATAAAAATTAGTCACGAAGAGGGCCACAAAATCGGCCACATGCATTACACACATGCTGAAATTTTCAGCATATGTGATATTTGAAAATATCACTTGATTATTTCCATAATATATTTAAAACATTGCCATACTATCTTTCAATTAATCCACATAATTCAAAGTGGTAAATATGGCATAATTTAGTAGCAAAACTCGGCCAGCTATATTACACATGCTGAAATTTTCAGCATGTGTCACAAATGTGACAAAGTTTGAAATGTTACCTTGTGTAGCTCCTTCTTTTATGTCACCAACCTTGTATACTTCATTCTTGGCCAATTATGATGCTAACAAAGCTCCACGTATGCTCCAACAAGGCTGTCTAGGCGTGTGATGATGAATGTACATATGTTGAATTTTATTTTTGCAAACCTTGTAAAATAGTGCACATATAATTATACACGCATGGTATCTTCCAATCAGCCCTTAATTGATTTTTCTAGAACACTTTAAAATGTATAGAGTATGTAAAAAGTGTCTAGATACATGTTATATGTCGTACTAAAAATGTTCCATGTGTCGTGTTCGTAGAAAACCGAATTTTCGACGTGTGTCGATTACCCGATTTTTGTCCGATTAAATTCCAACTGTTTGCACATGTTATATATATTATGTTATACATAATATACATAAATTAAACTTTAATATTCAGCTCTCATGGCTGATTAAAGTGGCGCCTACATGTGCTTAAAAATTGAATTTGGAATCTCCACAATTTGGCCTTAATTTAGGGTGATTTGTGTGTGCCAACATGGAATGATTTTATGGCTGTATATACCATGTAAGCCACGAAATTTGTGGCCATTTTTGAAGTGCAAGGGGCTGGCCATCTATATATGGCAAGTACGTGACACGTTGGCGAAGTTTCGGTATTCACCCGATACGACAATTTTCGGTTTAAAACCTTGTAACGTGTCGTAATAATTTTGTCATCACCATGACTTATATCATATGATATAAGACGTGAATATACTCATAAATATGAGGTAAATATAGTGGTGTGACGTTAACGTACGTTCGTAAAATATATAACGTGTCGGTAGTGTAGCGCCCCGCATCCTGGCCCAGCCGGATACGGTGCGTCCGCCGTACTTCACTAAGGAGAGTACCATGCGTCGATGTAGCGCCCCGTACTCGGCTACCCCTCGTACGGTGCACCCGCCGTACTTTCCCTTTCAGAAAAGTACAAAGCGTCGATACTTAACTCGTAAAACCCATGGATAAACATGGATTACAAAGTCATGATCTTAACAGGTAGATAAAAATACGGCAGAATTTGAAACTTTTACATAAATCATTCTATACATCCGACATAAGTTTTACAACCACATTCATTACATCAGTACTTCTGCAATCATCGCTTCCAACAAAAATCCGTCATATTATGAATCCATCATAATAGAATCTCTAAGCTGTCATCCACTCGTATTCTCGCGGATGTGGGATCCTATGCTCGTCATCAATCCTTGCTACCCCGTTTCCTGTAAACTCTGGGAAGAAAAATAGGGGGTGAGTGACAAAGTCACCAGCAAGTACACCATAAACAATCATGCATTAAATGGAAAGTACATACAAGAACCGAACCCCCAAAATTTGGTCTCTTACCATCATACCTGTCTTTCCATTCAAATGCCACCAAGGTAATAGAAGCATCACTTGATCATAAAGGGAATAAGATCATAGCTTACATAACAACAACAATAAGATCGTAACTTAGGTAACGAAAGATCATGACCTAAGTAACATTACGTCTAGCGTTTAGCTAGCATCTCATCCCTTCCGTCAATAGCCACTAAGGCAATAAAATCATAACTTAGTCATGTAGCACGTAAAGACACAACTCGGGGCACAGACTCGACATCATGCTCATGACCATATGCAATGTGTATGAGTATGCAAATGCAGTGCATAATGAAAACATGAAAATACTTGAACTTTCTTTCTTTCTTTTAAATCATGCTCATCATAAAACAAGAGACTGTGTCAGCCTATTATACCGGGCATGACTCGGTTCTTATAACATGATCACCTTCAGGTCTATTATACCGGACCTGGCTCGGTTCTTATACTCCTCAGACCTATTATACCGGGCCTGGATCGGTTTTTATCTTTCATCAGACCTATTATTCCGGGCCTGTATCGGTTCTTATACTTCTTCAGATCAATTAACCCCGGATCTGGAGCGGGTTAAGCTGGCCAGAAATAAATGGTACCATAGGAATCTTTTCGCAATCGTAAACTTCTCTTTCAAAGATCTTTCTTTCAAAACTCAAAACTTCTTTTCAAAAGATCTTTCTCATCATTCTTTTTCCTAAAATCAGTTTCGTGAACTGTATGAACATGGACAATGCGATGCATGATATGCAACATGCGACATGTGAACAAATACATCATAACACGCATATACTAACTCGTCTCTTAAGCTGGGAAAAAAAATTGTCCAGCAATCATACTCTGTCCATACGCCTCATGTTCGGCCATTCGTGCTTATTTTCGTAAACTCATGTCATACACATGCATAATGAAGTCTTAGACACATACCATAAAAATTTCATAACATTCCGATATGTCTAACGACCTCAAAACATCAACTATCATCAAAGGTACTGCTGAAATCAGCAGGGCAATACCTCCTTACCTCATTTTCATGGATCATAAAACCTTAATAAATTTGATCCAACACCTGAAAAACATAGCTAACATACCACGGAACAATATTCATGAGGCTAAACATCACATTTAAGCTTAAAAGAGCAAGATCAAAGCCTTACAACTCATGACATCAAACAGCCCTGTTTTCCAGTTTTGTACTACTAACTTCAACTAAGTTGTTAACCATCAAAATGGTGGTTTTATGCTGATTTATTTACATGAACATGTACATCTATGCCTTAAGTAACTACCATAAAATTTCCAAGGAAATCCAATAAACTTAAAGGGGTCATCTAATTACTTTTCCAAACTGGGTACATGCAGAAACTGGAATGACCAGTTGTATCACGAAATGAATTGTGACCAAACCACATATCCTTTTTCCAAAATTCCAACTCACAGATGTCATACACACATCAAGATATCATCCTACCAAAAATCAGTTCATTTGAACATTCCTAAGGTGCATTTTCGAGCCACACAACTTACTACTCAAAACTGTCCTGTTCCAGCAACTCTGTTTGAGCAGTTTTACCAAGAACTTCATTAAACATAATCCACAACTCCTTTTACTAAAATTCCAACTCACAAATTTCTTAAACATACAAATCTATCACCATACCAAAAATTAGCCAATTTGCACCTTCCTAAGGTTTGTTTTCAGGTCGTTCAACATGACACATAAAACTGCTCAGCTCCAGTGCTTCTGTTTGACCACTTCTTACTAAAAACTTCATTAAGGACAAACCACAACTCCTTTTATTGAAATTCCAACTCACACATTTCATATACATATGAGGCTAACATAACACCAAAAACTAGCCAATTTAAATACTCCTATGATTCATTTTCAGGTCATGCAAAACGTCATACTGTTCTGCCCAGTTCCAGTAATTTCTTCTTGAGCAGTTTTACCAAAAGATTTATTAAAAATAAACCATAATTCTTTTTACTGCAATTCCAACTCTCACTCGTACTACACACACAGAGCTAGGGTCACGTCAAAATTTAGCTTAATTGAACATTTCTAAGGTTCGTTCTCAAGTCACACAATCAGCAACACAAATCTGCCAGCCCCAGTAGTTTCAGCACTTCTTCACCTTTTTATTGTTCAAGCATTCTTCCACCAACTTCATTCATTAAGATGACTTACTATACATCAAATACACATTTAAACATAGTTATTCCAAGTCTCATAACTCATTTTAGGCTACACATAACTCATACCAACAGTCTTGCCATTTATGATTAGAACATGTCACTTTTCATATCAACACTTTTCTTTACATCAACTAAGTTCATGTCTTGTTCTTAGAATCTTCAACTAAGATTCATAACTTAAAAATGGCTAGTCATTCAAGCATGCACTTCACAAATAAGGCAAGATTGGCTAGAGTATACTTGCCTCTTTGAACCTTAGAGCTTTTCCTTAGCTTGAACCTTGGTTGAAATGGAATGAAGTCTTCCTCCACTTCACTTGTGTAGCACGTTTTTGAAGAGGAGAAGAAGGAGAACATTAGCTACCATTTTAAATGAAGAATGGAGCTAGATTGAGGCTAGATTCCCTTACCAAAATGAAGTTTGAATGGAGCTTGAAATGGATTCAAACCACCAAGATGTTAGCTTCTCTTAGTAGCTTGAAGAATCTTCTCCTAGTGACCATTTGATGGTCACGTTTTTAGCAAGAAAAGGAGGTATCAACGTGAGCTTCATCCTTTGAAATTGAAGTTGAAGATAGCCTTGACACTCTTAGCTCCTACTATGGCCGAAATATATGATGATGATAGAGGAGTTGTCTAAGTGTTCAATGAATCTTGAATGGTTTGGTTAGGTGAGTTCTTGAGGGTGTTCAAAACTTGGAGATGAAGAAGAGCTCCATGGATGAACTTGAAGATGTAAGAGAGCTTCTTGGGTAGTAGAAAAAGTCTTCATGGGGAAGACAAGGGGAGGGAGGCGTGCTTTTGGGGGGAAAAAGGAGACAAAGAAACATGAAGCTTCCAAGGTGTGCATAGAGAGAAGAGAGCCTCCTTTGTGTCTTGAACCTTGACTACCTTATGTCCCCCATGCTTGGTTTTTTTTTCTTTTTGTTTTATTTTATTTCAAGACAACTTGTCTTGTCTTTTCTTTTGTTTATTTTATTTCATTTCTATAATAAGAATAGTATATATATATATATATATATATATATATATATATATATATATACTATGATGTATAATATGTATGTCACCTAAAACATGTATTATCATTTATGTGTATAACCATGTGTATACATATATTCTAATATTTGTATAATGCATTCCTACTATATATATACATATTACATTTTCTTATCTTAACATACATACCATTTATGTATATATATACCTTTCATGTACCCATGTATATATATATATATATATACATCTACTTCTACATACCATCATAAAACACCTAAAAGTATAAGGCTAGAAGGAAGAATACCCCCCACTGCCTGTACTCAAAACCGTGGGTTATGGTACCCACTATCCAACCAACTTTCTTCATTATCAATTATTATTATAACAAACCTTTATTCCTCTCCTTTAATTTTAGTATAGTGGATATGCCTGCAAAATCTTTCTTTTCTGCTACTGCCCCAAACGCCATCTTCCTTCTCTTTTCGGTAACTTTCACCATCATTCCGAGAGAGAGAAACCCACATAAACATCTAACCCATAATCAATTTCTACTACTTCTATCCTTACTCTCTTGGTTGGTGAGATTTAGAAATCTGACAACTCCCTTAATTTCCTTTTGAACTTATTCCAAAAAGGCCCTTAAGATTATCATCTCTTATAATTTTCGGAAAACCCTTTAAGGCCCTTTTTAAACCTTGTGGCCGAAATTTTCTTAAGCCTTTGGGAATGAATTGGTCACTTCATATAGTCCCTAATTCACGCTTGAATTGATTATATCATTTTCTTATCATCCTAAAATGAAAGAATCACTAAGGAAACTTAGTGAAAGACGCTTGAAAGATACCACTTTATTAATTCACTTATATGAGTCTTCAAGTACTATACGACTTTTCGGCAGGGTACAACAGTGGATCCATAACGTATCGTAATCCATGGTAAAATGCATGGATTTTTGCGCTTATGCGTCATCAAGTAAGCGAAACCGTGACAGAATAAAAACTTCAAATTAAAAACATCTCCAAAATCATTTTCAGTTCTACAACCCAAATCATAAGTACCGAAATTTTCCAAAGTAAATGTTTCCCATCACAATTACATAATAAATCATCAGTCACCGACGGCACGTTATGACTCCTAATCCATTCTTCTTTCGCTGTGCTCACGGGTAGGGGACCCTAGGTTCACCCTCGATCCATTCTACCTTGTTCCCTGCAGTCTCTGGGAGGAAAAATAGGGGGTGAGTGACAAAGTCACCAGCAAGTATACCATAAACAATCATGCATTAAATGGAAAGTACATACAAGAACCGAACCCTCAAAATTTGGTTTAGAACATACCTGACCTTCCATTAAACACCCGTAAAAAGTCAACACAAGGTATATCCAAGGTTATAGCTTAACAGAGATTGAAACTTAACAGAGATCATAGCTTATGAAAGGATCATCACTCAATAAAGATCATAACATACAAAAGGTCATCACTCAATAAAGATCATAACCTAGGAGCTACCATTTCATAACAACTTGGCCTAAATGTCATGAATAAGATCGTAGCTTACGTATCAACAGTAGTGAAATCATAACCTATGTAACATTACCTCTAGCATTTGGCTAGCATCTCATCCCTTCAATCAATAGCCGTTATGGCAATAAAATCATAACTTAGTCACGAAGCAAGTAATAACACAGCCTAGTGCAAATAGACTCAACATCATGCTCATGACCATATGCAATGCGTATGAATGTGCAAAAGTAGCGCATAATGCCCTCCATCCCATGCCCGTTAGTGATCCACACTTAATACGTCAAGATCATAACTTAAGCAAGATCGTCCCTTATTAAAGAATGTAACAATAAAAGACCGCAACTTGTAAAAGTTCGTAACATATCTGGGATCATCACTTAATAAAATCATAACTTAGGAATTACCAAATTATAACAAGTTAGTCTAAGTATCATGTGTCACTACACGATGACTCAATAAACATAACATGCATGCATATGTATGTGTGATGCATCATGATAAAAATGAGAATATGATCTTTCATGCTTTTCTTTCAAGTCATCATCGTCAGAAAACAACAGAGTGTTCAGATCTATCTTCCCGAATCTGAGGCGGTAACGTCTCCCCTTCGAATCTATTATTCCCATATTCAGAACGGTAGCATCATCACTTATCGGGTCTATTCTCTCCGGGCCCAAACGGTCATCATCAGGTCTATTCTCTCTGGGCCTGAATGGTCATATCAGGTCTATTCTCTCCGGGCCTGAACGGTCATATCATCAGATCATTCAACCCCGGATCTGGGCGGGTCCTTACTGGCCAGGAACATACACACACGGTACCGGTGGGAAGCGTTCTTTTAAAAACAGAATCTTTTCTTTAAAAAAACGCTTTGTCATCTTCCCTTTTCATAAAATCAGTTCCATAAAAATCATGTAAATGCGATGATGCAATGTATGACATGCACTATGCGACTCGTGAACACATACATCATAACATGCATGCACAGACTTGTCTTTTAAAGCTGGAAAACTGTCCAGCGATCACATTCTGTTCATACAGTCCCGTGCTCATCAATTCGTGCTCACATTCATAAACTCATGCCATATATATATGCATAATGAAGACTTAGACACATGCCATAAAAATTTCGTAACATTCCGAAATGTCTAAAGTCCTCAAAACATCATACTATCATCAAAGGTACTGCTGAAATCAGCAGGCCATACCGCATTACCTCGGGTTCATAGGTCATAAAACCTTATTCCTTCTAATCTATCACCTGGAAAACATAGCTAACTTACCAAGGAACGATATTCATAAGGCCAAACATCACATTCAAGCTTAAATGAGCTAGAGCAAATCCTTGCAACTTAAGACATAAAACTGTCCTGTTTTCCAGTTTTGTACAACTAACTTCAACTCAGTTGTTAATCAACAAAATAGTGGTTTTATGCTGGTTTCTTTACAAGAACATGTATATATATGCTTAGGTAATTACCATAAAAAAATTCAAAGGCATTCCAATAAGTTTAAGGGGGTCAACTCGTTACTTTCTCCCAGCTAGGTACATGCTGAATCTGGGATGACGAGTTTTATCACGAAATTCATTGTGACCAAACCACAACTCTTTTTACTAAAATTCCAACTCACAAATGTCAATACACGTCAAACTATCATCATACCAAAAATCAGCTCATTTGCACATTCCTAAGGTGCACTTTCGAGCCACACAACTTACCACTCAAAACTGTCCTGTTCCAGCAACTCTGTTTGACAAGTTTTACCACAAATTCTACTAAAAATAATCCGTAATTCCTTTTAACAAAATTCCAACTCACACATTTCATAAACACATAGGGCTATTAGCATACCAAAGATTAGTCAATTTGAATATTCCTAAGGCCCATTTTCAGGGCGTACAACATACCACATAAAACTGTTCAGCTCCAGTACTTTTGTCTGAGCAGTTCTTACTAAAAATTACACTCGGGTCAATCCACATATTCTTTTACCAAAATTCCAACTCATATATTTATTACACATATGAGGCTATCACCATACCAAATATTAGTCAATTTGGACCTTCCTAAGGTTCATTTCCAGGTCGTTAAACATGTCATATAAAACTGTCTTGTTCCAGTACTTCTGTTTTACCAACTCTTACTAAAAATTTTATTTAGGACAAACCACAGCTTCTTTTATTGAAATTCCAACTCACACATTTCATAAACATATAAGGCTAACACCATACCAAAAATTAGCCAATTTGAACACTCCTAAGGTTTGTTTTCAGGTTACACAATCAGCTACACAAATCTGTCCAGCTCCAGTAGTTCCAGCACTTCTTCACTTTTATGGTTCAAGCAATTCCAATCAACCTCATTCCTTAAAATGACTTAATATCCATTAAATACTCACTTCAACATAATGTTTCCAAGCCTCATAATATGCTTTAAACCATAAATAATCAGTTTAAGAGTCATATCAAATTAGTCACACACATTCATACAACAAATCATTTGTTCATACCATCACTTTTCTTATAACATCTAGTTTTCATGTCTTGTATTTAGCATCTTTAACTAATATCCATAGCCTAATAATGACTAGCCATTCAAGCATGCACTTCACAAATAATGCAAGATTGGCTAGAGTATACTTGCCTCTTCAAGCTAAAGCTTTTGTCTTAGCTTGGTTATGGAATGAGTTGAGTTGAAATCCTCCTCCTCCTTCACCCTTGAGCACACGGTTTTGGAGAAGAGGAAGGAAGAAGGTTAGTCTTTATTCAATAGTGAAAATAGAATTCATTTGAGGCTAGAGCATCTTACCAAAGTGAGCTTTGAATGGAGCCTCAAATATCACAAGATAGCTCCACCTAAGAGAGTTGAAATCTTTGCACCTATGGCCAATGGAGGTCACGGTTGGGGTGGAGAAAAACACCCTTGTGAGCTTCACTATTATGCATGAGGAATTTTCTTAATGAACTTAGAATGAAACTTACCTAAACACCTCTTGAGCTTGAAGATGGAACTTGAATTAGAACTCCTAGCCTTCAAGATGAAGGGGCCGAAATTTAGGAGTGTGGAGGGAGATTGTTCTAACATTTACTTTGGAGAAAGTTTTCTTCCTTTGGCTAATGAGGAAACCGTTGGGTATGTTAGAGGGTAAAGGGTTTTCCTTAACTTTTGTTAGGCTAATAAGAACTAATTAACCTTGGTTACTTTGTACCAATTATAGTTACTTTAGTTCAACTATAGTTACTTTTTGTCAACTATAGTTACTTTATGTCAACTATAGTTACTTTATGCCAACCTAGGTTACTTTATCCAACTAGAGTTATTTCCTTAACCTTGTAGTAAATATTGAGTAACCATGGTAATCTTCAACCATGGGGGCGGTTTTCTTAGGCTTGGAAGACCCCTTTATCATGCTTAATTTTTCTTATATGAAGAGTTATGTGGATAATTGTCCCCTAATTAATTGATAATTTCTCCTTTTTCTTGTTTTAAAATAAATTAGGAAAATCTTGAGTTCCCCTTGGGCTAGGGCCGAAATTTCCAAGAATTTGGGGAAAGAATTGCCCACTACTTACAACTCCTTAATTTTCATTTGGGCTTATTTTAGGGAGGCCCTTAAGATTAAACTTTCCAATAATTTGGGAAAAAACCCTTTAAGGCCCCCTTTTTATGCCTTATGGCCGAATTTTCTTGAGCCTTTGGGAGTGAATTGGCCACTTCATATAGTCCATAACTCACGCTTGAATTGATTATGTCATTTGCTTATCATTCTAATTAAAAGAATCACTAAGGAAACTTAGTGAAAGGCACTTGAAGGATACCGCTTATTGATTTACTCATACGAGTCTTCAAGTACCATATGACTTTTCGTCGGGGTACAACAGGTAGTACGTTGGAATATATGTGTATAGTGTCCTTTAAAAAAATCTGAATACATATAAAAATATATGTATAAAACGTGTAGAAGGAGTGGGAGAAACTTTCCATTCTTCAATTTGTTGCCTTTGTGCCTTTTCCAAATATGGCTTCCTTTTATGAACTACTTAGTTCATTTAACTAAGTACTTCACTTAATGAACTAGTTTAGTTCATTAATGGTGGCACCTGAAAATAGTTCAAACACAACAAATGTTTGCCATTTGACGTAAGCTTTAAAGCTTCATGGCTCGTTAGTAGGACAACATTATATATGAACTATATAAGGCGGGTTTCATGCAAAAACGTGCCAAGTCATAAAACGTGCCATGCATTTCTTCAGTACACGTTATTTAAATCATGCATTTTGTAGTCACTCAAACTCCTTTTTCTCAACAATCTCCCCCTTTTGATGATTTACAAAATAACCTACGTTCATGATTTAAATTTTGTCGCTCCCCTCCAATCGTGCACAAATTCAAATTTGAATTTTGAATTCTCTCCCCCTTGATTTGTGCAATCAATCTTTCTCAATCTCTCTCTCTCCCCCTTAAATCATGCATTCTCTCCCCTTTTATTTTGGAAAGACAATCAAAAGCGCATGTAAAGATGAAGATAGAAAAAAAATCATGCATTTCAAATAATATCAAAAGTGCGTTCTTAAAGATTATTTATTCAACCCTTTGAGAATGTTCCTTTTGGTACCCAAATTTGGGTGACCTTTCTAGGTCTTCCAAAAGGTGAGAAAGGTGATGAAGACGCAACATAATATACGTAGGGGCAAATGCATGTGGCCTTTGGCCAAGAATCCCATCATGCATATAGTATGGTTTTTGCTTTTGATATGCATTTCGGTTTGCATGCACAGGGCGTGATCTATATGCATTTTTATGATATGAGTATCGCATATGCATCAATGGATTTCTTTTGCATCTATATGGTACATAATTGCACTTTGTATGATATGAAGAATAGGAAACACGATGAGATGTCATAGGGGAAGGTCTAGACGTCTTCTTAGATGCTATATATATCTTAGATGCATCCATTTTCTTTGTGGAATGAACTTTGTTTGTTTGTTTAGTGACTCATTTTTCTCAACGTATCCTAGTTCGGTTTTGTCACTATCATGCTTTTGTGAAGAAATGATGCGATCTAGCATGTTTGTTCCCGTGTCAAATTGTTTCACCATTTTTTCTAAATCCGCATTCCATTATTTTAAGTTTGAAATCTCGGATTTCAGTTCAGTGTTCTTGGGTGTCAATGATGAAATTTCAGACTTTAATGAATTTATGATGCATGACGACTCTTCTTTTGAATCGTTTATTTGAGCAACAAGGTTCGTGTTAGAAGATTCTAACAACTTCTTGTCTTCAATTAATCGCTTCTTTTCTTTTGCGAGAGTCTTAGAGAACTTATGTAACTCTAAATATTGACTAAATAAATCATCATAAGAACATTCAGAATCAGAATCAGAGTCGGAAGATACCGCATTTGATGCCTTAGATGTAAAGCATACGTGTGTCTTTTGTTCTTCCGTATCATCAGTCTCAGACTCGGATGTGTCACTCCAAGTGGAGGCTTTGAAGGCTCTTCTCTTTTGTTTAGGTTCTGAGACGAGTCTAGTTTTGATCCGATCCTTGTCAAGGTGTTTATTTGTTTGTTTGTCCTTGTTAGGGCAATCATATGACAAGTGTCCAGGTTGTCCACATTCATAACACTTTATTTTCTTATTTTTATTTTTATGATCCTTAGATGAAGTAGACTTATGTTTATTTTTAATCGATTTTCTCAAGATTTTTCTTAATCTTTTAGCCATCGTGATTAAATCCTCATCATCGGAATCTATGCCACTATCATCTACGACGTATTCATTTGATTTAAATGCTATAGCCTTATCATTTTTGGAAATAGACACAGAATGTCTTAAAGTGAGTTTGTTTTCATATACCTTTAAAGATCCGATTAGTTCCTCCATTTTTATTGATTTGGTTTCCTTACTTTCCTCTATTGCTGTAGCTTTAGGGTCCCATTAAGATGGAAGACTTCGTAGTACCTTCTGGACTTTTCCTGCGTGGAGAAAGCTTTGCCAAGAGACTCAAGAGAATTATAGATGTTAGTCAATCGTAAATCCATCTCAACATTAAACTCATTTGGCAATAATTTAAAGGACTCAAGTGTGGACATAAGCATATTAATCTTGGATTCCTTTACTTGGCTAGTCCCTTCATGTTTCATTTCAAGAGTTCTCCACATCTCTTGAGCACTCGAACAATTAGACACGTAACTAGACTCACTTTTACTTAGACCGTTTAAGAGTAGTTGCATGGCTTTAGCATTCATACTCAACTTCTTTTTGCCATCACTAGCGTATTTTTGTTTCGTTTTTATAACTTCTAGTGTGACACCATCAACAATTGACAACTTAGAAGGAACAAATGGACCGTCTTCTATGATGGACCATAGATCAATATCAATAGCCATAAGAAAAAGTTTCATTCTTAATTTCCATTGAATAAAGGACTCACCATCGAAAAGAGGAGGCCTTATGGTTGACATTCCTTCTTGCACGGTGTTATAGCTAGTGGATGCCATCTCACTTAGATTGTTGGATCTTCTTGTTGTGAGTGTTCCTGCTTTCTGATACCACTTGTAGGATATGCAAGGCACCACTAGAAGGGGGGTTGAATAGTGGGTGCGGAAAATGTGGTTTTTAAAAATGTTTTAAACATAAAACCAAACTTCTGAAAACCGTTTCTATTTTCAGGACCTATTTTGAAACGTTTTGAAAACTAGGTTACAGGTCTTCAAAAATTCTAAAATTTGGAGAGATCTTAGTCTCAGATGTTCTGAGTATCTGCTAAAAATTTCAGATTAAAATTCAACCTTTAACCCCTTTAAAAATCGTTGGTGGTCAGATTGCGCAAATCTACCAGAAACGGTAGTCTGATTTGAAAAATTAATTCCAATTAAACCGTGACTCCAAATGCTCTGAAAATTTAATGACTAACCCCTTATTAGGTGCATTTAATTGGGTTGAAACAGTTTTGAAAAATTCTTTTGGGAAGTTAGTCAAATACGTTCAAAGTCTCAACCTTTGCAAGTCTGAAAATCAGACTGCACAAGTCTCAAAACTTTAGACGTTTGGATGACTTATACTTGTCCAAAAGGGTTGAAACTTGCGCCAAAAAAACCTTAAGACGTGTGGATATGTTTCCTGAAAGTTTCGTGATTTTTGAAATTCGTTTACTATTTTTAATAACGTGATGAAAATGATGCACTGTGCTGGAAACTGAAAGTAAGTGCTGAAAGTAAAGAACACAAGGAATTTTATACTGGTTCGGTTAAAACAACCTACTCCAGTCTTCGAAGACACCTTCCTCGGTTAGCAATAATCACAAAACACAAATAACACCTTACCACACAGGGTTGATGGAGTTACGCACTAACTCCAACCCTTTTACAAACCTTGTATGTGACTACAATGATCACGAACACCACCACCTTGCGAGTGCAAGATTGATCACACCTTGATCAATCTTTTACAACAATAAATAGTATGTAGAGAAAAAGGGGTTTGAGTGATTTTCAAATACATGATTTAAATGTGCACAAAAACGAGCATAAGATAAATGTGAATGATATATTACTTATTACTTGCCTTATATAGTTCATATATTATGTTGCCGTACTAACGAGCCATGAAGCGTTAAAGCTTACATCATATGGCAAACATTTGTTGTGTTTACACTATTTTCAGGTGCCACCATTAATGAACTAAACTAGTTCATTAAGTGAAGTACTTAGTTAATTAAACTAAGTAGTTCATTAAAGGAAGCTATATTTGGAGAAGGCACAAAGGAAACAAGGCTAAGGAAGGAAAGTCTTCTCCTCCTCCTTTCATTAAATATACACGCCACACATATATATAAATACATATATTTTCAGATTTTTTGAAAGGCACATACACATGTATTCCAACGTACTACCGACACGTTATATATTTTACGTACGTACGTTAACGTCACACCACTATACTTAACTCATATTTATGAGTATATTCAGGTATTATATCATATGATATAAGATATGGTGATGACAAATTAAATACGACACGATAAAAGATTCTAAACCGAAATTTGTCGTATCGGGCGAATACCGAAACTTCGCCAACGTGTCACGTACTTGCCATAAATAAATGGCCAGCCCATATACATCAAAATATGGTATAAATTTCGTGCTATACATGACACATTCAGCCAAAAATACTTTCCATGTTGGCACACACAAATTACTCCACATTAAGGCCAAATTGTGAAGATTCCAAGTTTAATTTTGTCACATGCTAATGGTACCACTTTAAACCAGCCAAGTGCTGAGATTTAAAGTATATATTATATATATTATGTATAACATAATATATATAACATGTGCAAAAGTTGGAATTTAAATTAGAGAAAAATCGGGTAATCGATAAATATCGAGAATTCGGTTTTCTAAGCACATAACATGGAACGTTTTTCTTGTACATCATGTGACACGTATCTAGACACTTTTTACATATGATATACATCTTAAAGTGTTCTAGAAAATTAAATTAAGGGCTGGTTGGAATATTACATGTGTGTATTATTAAATGTGCACTATTTTACAAAGTTAGCAAAAATGAAAATCAGCACATGCATATACATGTATACACGCCCCTAAAGCTGAGATGGAGCATATGTGGAGCCTTGTTGGCATATTGATTGGTCAAGAATCAATCATACATTGTTGGTGACATAAAGGAAGGAGCTACAAAAGGTAATATTTCAAATTTTGTCACAATTGTGACACATGCTGAAAATTCAGCATGTGCACTAATGTGGTGGCCGAATTTTATCTCCATATGAGCCTATATTTTGTGTCTTGAAACATGTGATTAATTGGAAGACAATTTGGAAGTAATTTGAATAAGTTATGGAATTAAAATTGTGATATATTTGAATATCACACATGCTGAAAATTTCAGCATGTGTAGTAATGGATATGGCCGATTTTTTGGCCTATGTGATGTACAATTTTATTCCCAAAATTGATGAAAATATCTTCTACTAATTGGTGATTTATTTCTAAGAGAAAAATCAAAGAAAATTTGGAAATAATTTGAAATAAACATTCATGTATCACATGCTGAAATTTCAGCATGTAAAGTTTATTCATGGCCGATTTTCTTGACTATTTTTGGAGAAAAATGTCTTGCTTAATTTATGTGATGATATTGAGAATTATGGCAATTATTCTATGATTATTTTGGCACATGTTTTAAGTGTTATTCTCAGATTTTCCTAGTCATCAAATGATGACAACATTCAACCAATCATAAAGTGCCAAGTAAGCAAAGGTTAAATGATCATCCAATAAGAAGGTGCCAAGTAAGCAAGATCATGTCACAATGATGCTACACATTCTCCCAAGGACTTAGAAGACAATTTTCAAGAGGGGGAGAGCACCAAGGGGTCGGCCATAATGTGATAAAAAGAAGAAAGAAGAGCAAAACAAAAACAAGAACAAGAGTTGCAAAATAAAAGATCAAAAGTGTTCTAGCCTTCTTCTCCTACATCTTCTTTCTTTCTCTTTTCTTGTAAAAAGCCTATTGTACTTTGCATCTTTAAATCTTGAATAGGCTTCATAGAAACCACCATTCATACATCTTTGTAAAAGATTGATCAAGGTGTGATCAATTTTCATTCTTGCGAGGTGGTGGTGTTCGTGCGCAATTGTATTGAACATACAAGGTTTGTAAAGGGTTGGAGTTGGTGTGTAACTCCATCAACCCTGTGGTAAGGTGTTTTTGAGTTGTGTGATTAGTGTGAACCAAGGAAGGTGTTCCTTGAAGACTGGAGTAGGTTGTTGATAACCGAACCAGTATAAAATTCTTGGTGTCATTTACTTTCAGCACTGATTTTCTGTTTCAGCACTGTTTACTGTTTTTAATCACGTTCGTAAAAATAGTAAACGAATTTAAAAAATTACGAAACTTTCAGAAAACATAGTCACACGTTCTAGGGTTCTTTTGGCGCAAGTTTCAATCCTTTTGGACAAGTATAAGTCATTCAAACGTCCAAAGTTCTGAGACTAGTGCAGTCTGATTTTCAGGCTTGCAAAGGTTGAGACTTTGATCGTATTTGACTAACTTCCCAAAAGAATTTTTCAAAACTGTTTCAACCCATTTCAATATAACATATAAGGGGTTAGTGGTTAAATTTTCAAAGCATTTGGAGTTGTGTACAAATTGGAATTAATTTTTCAAATCAGTGTATCGGTTCTGGCAGATTTGCGCAATCTGACCACCAACGAATTTTCAAGGGGTTAGAGGTTGAATTTAAATCTGAAATTTTTAGGAGATACTCATAACATCTGAGTCTAAGTTCTCTCCAAATTTCAGAATTTTTGAAGGCCTACAACCTAGTTTTCAAAACGTTTTAAAACTGGTCCTAAAAACAGAAACTGTTTTCAGAAGTTGGGTTTTTGGTTTTAAAGAAATTTTAAAAATCACATTTTCCGCACCCACTATTCAACCCCCCCTTCTAGTGGTGCCTTGCAGATCCTACACAGTATATGGTGGTATGTAAGAATCCTATTCAACATGTATGAATATGAATACAATAGGCTTTAAGAGAGAAGAAAGAAATAAGTGTAGAAGAAGAAAGTCTAGAATACGTCTTTCGCTTTTGCACTTGTGAGACTTGTCTTGTTTTTGTTTGCTCTCCTTCTCTCCCTTTTAATCCACATTGGCTGCCCCCTATGCCATGTCTTCCTCTTGAAAATTATCTTCTATGTCCTTGGAAGAGTATATTGCATCATTGTGACATTTCCTTGCTTACTTGGCAACTCCTCATTGGATGATCATTAAGCTCTTGCTTACTTGGCACTCATTGATTGGATGGAAGTTGTCATCATTTGATGACTTGATAAATCTAAAAATAAACCTTAAAGACATGTGCCAATTAGCCATAAAAGTGTTGCCATAATTCACATAATAATTCCACATAATTAGCAAGACAAATATCTCCATTTTCCATCAAAGAATTCGGCACACACATGCTGAATTTCAGCATGTGTCATATTCACACTGTATTCAAATTGTTGCCAAGTTTGTATTTGATTAATTCCTTGAAAATAAAATTGAAATCAATCATCATTTAGTACATAACATTTCTACTAATTTTGGAATAAAAATGAGTCACCAAGAGGGCCACAAATTCGGCCACATGCATTACACACATGCTGAAATTTTCAGCATGTGTGATATTTGAAAATATCACTTGATTATTTCCATAATATATTTGAAACATTGACATACTATCTTTCAATTAATCCACATAATTCAAAGTGGTAAATATGGCATAATTTAGTAGCAAAAATCGGCCAGCCATATTACACATGCTGAAATTTTCAGCATGTGTCACAAATGTGACAAAGTTTGAAATGTTACCTTGTGTAGCTCCTTCCTTTATGTCACCAACCTTGTATACTTCATTCTTGGCCAATCAAGATGCCAACAAAGCTCCACATATGCTCCAACAAGGCTGTCTAGGCGTGTGATGATGAATGTACATGTGCTGAATTTTATTTTTGCAAACTTTATAAAATAGTGCACATATAATTATACACACATGGTATATTCCAATCAGCCCTTAATTGATTTTTCTAGAATACTTTAAAATGTATAGAGTATGTAAAAAGTGTCTAGATACATGTTATATGCCGTACCAAAAATGTGGCACCCCGCATCCGGCCCAGCCGGATACGGTGCATCTGCCGTACTTCATTACGGAGAGTACCAGGCGTCAGTCCATAACATAGCAAAGTGCAGAATAAAATATGTGGATTTTCATGCTTACACGTCGACAAGTAAGCAAAACCGAGGCAGAATCAAAACTTTTAAAATGAAAACGTCTACGCAACCATCATTAACTTTACAACCCGATCATAAAGTACGGAAATCCCAAAATAAATGTTTCCATCACAACTTCATAAAAAGGATCATCGATCATAACCATCACATCACGTCTCTTAAGTCGTCCGTCTCGCGCGCTTCTACGGGTAGGGAACCCTAGGTTCATCTTCAATCCATTCCACTCTATTTCCTGCGGCCTCTGGAAGGAAAAATAGGGGTGAGTGACAACGTCACCAGCAAGTAAACTATAAATAATCGTGAATTAAATGGAAAGTACATACAAGAACCGAACTCCAAAATTCGGTTTAGAAACATACCTGACCTTCCATCCAACACCCATAAGTAATCAGCTCATAACTTATCAAAGATTAAAAAACTTACCAAAGTCCATAACTTATAAAAATTCATAACTGATGACAGCCCATAACTTATTAAAAGATCATCACTCAATAAAGATCATAACTTATGAGCTAACAAGTCATAACACCTTAGTCTAAGTAACACGTACCCATATTTGATGACTCATTATATGCAACATGCATGAGTATGTACGTCTGATGCATCATGATAAAAATGAAGATAAGTTCTTTCGTTCTTTCATTCAAACATCATCGTCAAGAAAACAAGAGAGTATTCAGATCTATTCTCCCGGATCTGAGGCGGTCATTCGGAGCGGTCACGTCATCACTTGTCAGGTCTATTCTCTCCGGGCCTGAATGGTCGATATCAGGTCTATTCTCTCTGGGCCTGAACGGTCCATATCATCGGATCAGTTAACTCCGGATCTGGAACGGGTCCTTAATGGCCAGAAAACACACGATACCGGTGGAAAGCGTTCATTTAAAAAAAACAGAATCTTTTCTTTAAAAAACGCTTTTTCATCTTTCTTTCTCATAAAATTAGTTCCATAAATCATGTAAATGACGATGATGCAATGTATGACATGTACTATGCAATCCATGACATGACGCGTTACATATGCACATACGTTCAACTTATTCTTTAGGCTGGAAAAATTTCCAGAATTTTCGTTCCATATGCACGACCTCAAAAACTCGTGTTTTAGGCCCATTATCATGAGTTCTTGTCATACATATGCATAAGAGTGTCTTTTCTATTCGTAATAAAATTTTCGTGACGATACGAGACGTGTAAGACACTTAATTTATTTAATTACGAAATAGGGTGCTGCTGAATTTCAGCAGTGCATTGTCCTTTCTTTTACCTTTCCTATAAGCCCATTAAGCTTCATTTAATTTGGGCCAACCATGGAAAAATGCTGCAGACATGCCAATAATCAATGATCATAAGCCCAAACTATATAATTAAGTCTAAGCCCACCAAAACAAAGCCCCACAGCAAATTCCTCAATTCTGCCCAAATTTCCAGATTAGTAATGCCAACTTAACATTGGTGATTACCCCTTAAAATAATCATTCTAAGTTAAGTGGTTTACATAAAAACACTCACATATGTCTTAAGTAATTGTCATAAAACTTTCACGGAATTATAATATCGTTAAAGGGGTCGTTTCTTCTTTTTCCCAAGACGGGTACACGCTGAATTCTGGAATGACCAATTTTACTACGAATCTTATTGTGACCAAACCGTAAGTCCTTTTTCGAAACTTCCAACTCTCAAACCTAGCAAACACATAGGGCTAACATCCTGCCAAAAATCAGCTCAATTGCACATTTCTAAGGTCCATTTCCAGATCAAACATTATGTCACATAAAATCTGTTCATTGCAGTAATTCCCAGCTTGACCAGTTTTACTAAAAATTTCGTTAAAAATAAACCGTGTCTCCTTTTAACAAAATTCCAACTCTCATATTTACTATACACATAGGGCTAGTGTTATGCCAAATTAGCTACATTGAATACTTCTAAGGTCCCTTTTCAGGCCTGCAAAACGTCACAATAATCTGCCTTGTTCCAGTAAATTCCAATTTTGTCACATTTCCTTACTAGAATGTCCCAACTTGAGTTGTTTGGCTTAAACACCTTATAAAACATCAAGTACCCTTTAGCATGTGGATTTTCAGGTTCTAACACATTCTAAACGTCATCTACACATCATGTCAAAACAGTTTGAATGGTACATATATCGCTCTTTTGGTCTTGCATATCATGTTTATACTAGAATCCATTCTTAGTATAATTGATGTAAACGTACCCTACTTCCCAAAGCAGCCCGTCTAAACGCATACAATGGCAAAATCATATCACCATGATGAACATCTTAGTTTTAACACATAAAGCACACATCTTGTTCACACCTTTACCCCACAAGTTACAATTTCTTACAAGAGCTACAATTATGTTCCCCTATTTCATCCAACCGTCCCCCATGCATGCCAAAGAAGGGATCTTTGCAACATTGACCTTAAATTTACCTCATATTCATACTTAAAAACCACAAAGAATCCACCTTTGGAACAATTCTCACACATGTAAGCCACTTAACTCAAGGGTCCGAAAGTTTCATGCATTAAACTCTACATTTCACATCTAAGATTAAAACTTAATAGCATCTAGACATTTAAGCATGCACTTTCACATCCAAGTCATGAGTATGTATAGTGTACTTGCCTTTTTCAAACTTACTCCTTTCCTTAGCATGAAATGTGTATGAAATGGGTGAAGCCCTCCTTTTCTTCACATATGAGTCCCACGGTTTTGAGGAGGAAAAGAGAATAATTGTTAGTCCATATTCTTAAGTGAAAGATGTACTAAATAGGGGTTAGATGGACTCACTAAAATGGAACTTAAGTAGTGTTCAAGACTAGCACCTCACAAAAGCTTTGAAAATTTTGAACCTAGTGACCATGGAGGTCACAGTTTTGAATAAGAAAGAGTAGCACTATGAGTTTCATTCTAGGAAAGATGTAGAAATCCTCTTAAGAAGGTTAGGATATACTCACCTAGTACCACTTGATCTTGGATGAACCTAAACCTTCTTGGCTCCTCTTGGCCGTGTGCTTGAAGAGAAAAGAGAGGGAAAGTTCTTTGTGGATTCTTGAGGTGGAGTGGGAGGGTTTTCTTTGGAGATAATTTCTTTCACTTGGATAAGGTGTAGCCGTTGGGGGGTTCAAGAGGGGTTAAGGTTTCCATGGCATGGTTAAGTTAGCTAACCCTTAGTTACTTTAATTAATTAGGGTTGCTTTATGACTAACTTGAGTTACTTTATTCCAATCATAGTTACTTTAAGGCAACTAGGGTTACTTTAAGGAAACTATGGTTACTTTAAGATTTAACTTGAGTTACATTAACCATGTGGTTAATGTAAAGTAATCATGGTAGAATTTAAAAATCCTCCTTGGTTAACCACATAGGGCAATCCGGCGGTTGGGGTCTTAATGACCCTAACCATGCTTAATTCTATTTTTAAAAAAAATCATGTGGTGGTTGCCTTCTTTTAAATTAATTATTTCCCCCCTTTTTCTTTTAAAATATAAAAATTATGGGAATCTTGAGTCATTTTGGGCTAAGGGCCGAAATTTATGAGGGTGTTGGGAAGAAAATTTCCCCACTACTTAGACTCCTTAATTTCCATTTGGGCTTATTTTAAGAAGGCCCCTTAAGATTAGCATTCTTTGAAAAACCTTCTAAGACCCTCTTTAAACCTTGGGCCGAAATCTCCTAGGCCCTTGGGTAAATTGATCACTTCATATAATTCATAATTCATGCTCGAAGTCCTACATAATATTTTTCCTCATCACAAATCTATTTAGAGAAGTAATTATAAAAATAAATAAATTATGCTTGAAGATACAACCTTTCATAAATTCACTTAGACAAGTTTCAAGTACAAGTTGGTTCCTCGTTGGGTACAACATCCTCCCCCCCCCCCTTATTACAAGTTTCGTCCTCGAAACTTAAAAGTGTTAGTCAAAGAGGTGAGGGTACAAGTTCTTCATGTTTTCTTCCACTTCCCAGGTAGCTTCATCAATTGAATGGTTCTTCCATTGCACCTTGACCATAGGTATAGATCATCTCCTTAATGCCTTTTCCTTACGATCAATTATCTTTTCTGGTTCTTCCACGTATGTCGCATCGGCTTCAATTTTTAAAGGCTGTTCCTCTATAATATGGCTAGGCGCGGCTGAGATACATGAAACACATCATGTAATTGAGATAGTGATGGCGGTAGTGCTAGTCGATAAGCAACTTCCCCAATTCTTTCAAGAACCTCATAGGGTCCAATAAACCTTGGGCTTAATTTCCCTTTGATACCGAATCTTTTAATTCCTTTGGACGGCGATACCTTCAAGAATACCTTTTCCCCAACTTGAAATTCCAACGGTCGCCGCTTCTCATCGGCCCAAACCTTGCTTCTATCTTGTGCCGCTTGTAACTTTTGCTTTATGATCATTATCTTCTCTCGAGTCTGTTCTACTAGATCAGGTCCGGTAAGAATCTTATCTCCGATTTCATCCTAGAAGTGCTTCATACGGAGCCATCCCCATAGATCGATGATAACTATTGTTATAAGAGAATTCAACTAGTTTGAGACTCCGATCCCAACTTCCCCCAAAGTCGAGTTTACAAGCTCGCAGCATGTCTTCCAGCGTCTGGATGGTTCTTTCCGATTGACCATCTGTTTGGGGATGAAATGCTGAGCTCATTCGTATTTCAGTGCCCATTACTTTTTGAAAAGCTGTCCAAAATCATGATGTAAAGCGAGGATCGCGGTCACAAACAATGCTTAGGGGTACTCCGTGAAGACTCACAATTTGATCAACATACATTGTAGCCAACTTCTCCATCGGAGCCTTGATTGTCATAGCCACAAAGTGGGCGGATTTTGTTAAACGATCGACGACTACCCAAATGGTATCATGTCCATTCTTTGTTCTTGGTAGGTCTGTGACAAAATCCATAGTAATGTGGTCCCACTTCCACTCGGGAACTTCAAGAGGTTGTAGTAACCCGGCGGGTCTCTGATGTTCCGCTTTCACCTTCTGGAAAACAAGGCATTTTTCTACAAACTCCGCAATTTGTCTTTTCATGCCAGGCCACCAGAATCTTTGTTTCAAGTCTTGATACATCTTATTGGCTCCAGGGTGGACAAACAATCTAGAGTTGTGGGCTTCACGAAGAACTTCATTCTCTATATCTTTATCATTAGGTATACACTGTCTTTCTCGAAACCACAAGATGTTATCATTTCTGACCTTAAACTCTTGAGATGGTTTCATTCTTAACATGTCCTTTATTTTCTTTAATGTTTCATCCTTTTCTTGACCTTCCTTAATCTTGTCTATCAGCGAAGGGATCAATACCAACTTTGCGAGCATGCCTTCAATAGAATCAACCTCTTCAAGATCAAATTCTTTCATATCACGCTACAGAGGTGGTTGGCGCAGATGGCTTGTCTTTATACTTAGCACGTCGGCTACCTTATTGGCTTTTCCCGGATGATACTGAATAGAAAGGTCGTAATCCTTCACCAACTCTAGCCATCTGCGTTGGCGCATGTTCAATTCTTTTTGGGTGAAGAGGTATTTGAGGCTCTTGTAATCTGTGAAAATTTTGCACCTCTCACCGTACAAGTAGTGTCTCCATATTTTTAGGGCAAAGACTACGGCTGCTAATTCAAGATCATGTACAGGGTAATTTTGTTCAAATGGTTTTAGCTGTCTGGACGCGTACGCAATCACTCGATCTTTCTGCATCAGTACACATCCTAGTCCATTCTTAGAGGCATCACTATATACCACAAAATTCTCACCCGGGATAGGTTGTGCTAAAACTGGGGCAGATGTTAGCTTCTCCTTTAATTCAGTAAAACTCCTTTCACAATCTGAGGTCCATTCGAACTTGGTTTTCTTTTGTGTCAAACGGGTAAGAGGCATAACGATTCAAGAAAACCCTTCAACAAACTTACGATAGTAGCCGGCGAGACCGAGAAAACTTCGCACCTCTGTAACGTTGGTCGGTCTTGGCCACTCTGTGATTACCTCGATTTTCTTAGGATCTACGGATATACCATCTTCAGATATCACGTGTCCCAGAAATGCTACACTGTGTAGCCAAAATTCACATTTACTAAATTTAGCGTACAGTTGTTTTCTACGTAGAATGTCAAGGATGATCCTTAAGTGGTTTATGTGGGTCTCTTCATCAGGTGAGTAGATCAAAATATCGTCGATGAAGACTACAACGAACTTGTCTAGTTGTTCTTGAAATACTCGGTTCATTAGATCCATAAACGCCGCGGGGGCGTTGGTTAGTCCGAATGGCATTACAAGAAATTTGTAATGTCCATAACGGGTTCTAAAGGCAGTTTTCGGGACGTCCTCAGCTTTGATCTTCAATTGGAAATATCCTGAGCGAAGATCAACCTTACTGAAAATCCATGCCCCCTGCATCACGATATTTTTAGGTAGGGTTTATAATAGACTTATCATTAAAATAAAGTTTTAAATCACTTACCCGAAGCTGATCGAACAGATCGTCGATCCTAGGCAATGGGTACTTGTTCTTTATAGTGATCTTGTTGAGTTCGCGATAATCTATACATAACCGCATACTTCCGTCCTTTTTCTTGACAAACAGTACGGGGGCACCCCAAGGCGAAACACTTGGGTGAATAAGTTTCTTCTCTAGCAATTCGCGTAATTGTTCCTTCAACTCTTTTAGTTCCGCAGGTGCCATTCGATAGGGAGCCTTCGATATTGGCTCAGCTCCAGGAACTAGGTTGATTTCAAAAGATATCTCGCGGTCCGGAGGAAGACCCGGTAATTTTTCCAGAAAAACATCTAGATATTCTCGGACCACTGGGACATGGGAGAGGTCGGAGGGTGCTTGATCGGCATTTATTGCATAA
The DNA here is from genome assembly GCA_036186865.1 of Eustoma russellianum. Classification (NCBI taxonomy): domain Eukaryota; kingdom Viridiplantae; phylum Streptophyta; class Magnoliopsida; order Gentianales; family Gentianaceae; genus Eustoma; species Eustoma russellianum. The sequence goes on from AP025051.1 coordinate 21,210,323, forward strand.
ACGAGAAACCCTTCATGTCCTTTCTTCAACGCCTTATTGGCGCGAATCATATTTACATAAACGTTCTTGGGGCACTTCCTTAACTTTGATCCTCGTTGAAAGGTTACTTCCTTACGTGTGGGGTCCTTAAAGTAACTTGCTTTTCATTACAATCGATGTTGGCAAAATTCTTGGAGGTCCAATCCATCCCAAGAATTACATCGAAATCCGTCATGGGTATGGGAATTAAGTCGGCGTCAAACCGGTGGTTATCGAACTCTAGTTTGCAGTTTCTGAAAACGTGGTGAGACACAAGCACCTGATCCCCAGCTACTTGGATTCTATAGGGTGCTTCACTATAGGTTGGGTTATGCTTAATATTCTTTGCGAATTTCTTGGATATAAAGGAGTGGCTAGCACCACTATCAAATAGTACATTGGCAGGTACTGAACATACTAAAATAGCTCATGAATCATGCAAGATTTACTAAGCAACGGTAGGGCAACAGTATTTGTAAAAATTTAAGCCTTGCATAAATTTAGAATATACCTACCACCACATCATTGGCCTCTTCAGCATCTGCGTCAGTCATAGCGTGAACTCTTGCATTAGTACGCTGACGCTGATTCTTAGGAGGTTGATGTTGCTGAGCCCCTTTTTCTGGGTAATCCTTGGCCATGTGTCCCGTCTTTCCACATCCAAAGCAGGTAGTTCCTTTATCCGGACAGTCTTTGAGGATGTGGCCTGCCTTGCCGCATCCGAAACATTTTCCTGCCTGGTAGTAGCATTCTCCCACATGACGCTTATTGCAGTGAGGGCAGTTCGAAATAGCAGATTGCTAGCCTTGATTCCTTGACTGGTTCTTTTGGGAACGGCGTTGGAATCGATTCTTCCCTTGGCGCCCTGGGCCCCTTGAGCTTTGTTTTGCAGCTTTGCAGGACCCTCCATTCCCGAATGTTTCCCTTCCTCGTTTCTGTCCGATCTCATCGCAGCGAATGATATCTCGCTCTATTCTGTAACAAGCGTCCAAAAGTGCAACAAAGTTTTTCGAGTTCGCATTGACCAACCAGGTCCGAATCCTAGGGTTTAACCCTCTTTCAAGCTTCAACATCTTGGTTTCTTCATCATTCATGGTAGATGGTTGGAATCTCCCCAGGGCTATGAATTTGTTGGCATATTCATCGACTGTCATTCCTTGTTCTTGCATCAGTGATTCAAACTCATGCCTCTTCTGCAGTTTAACGGAGGGTGGTATGTAAAATTGGTTGAATTCCTAGAGAAATCTCTCTCATGGAATTGGCCTTGGTAGAGATTGCATGTTGGCCTTCCACCATTGGTTGGCGTCTCCAAGTGGGAATGGCCTGACTGCCTGAGTCTTTACTTCCTCAGGTGCTCGAATCAGTTCAAAACAGTTTTCTACTTCGTCTAGCCACTTCTCAGCGGCATCTGAATCTGGCTTTCCTTCGAATGGCAGAACATTAGCTCTTTTTAACTTTTCAAAGTAATATTGGGCATCCCTAACCGGTTCGTGAGGCTGAGGGACATTCTGTTGCAACATTACTTGACCAATTTGGGTGACGGTCTGGCAGAAATTCTGGAAGGCATTGATATCTGGCATCATTTGTGGTAGAGGCCCCTGAGGTGGGGGAACATTCTGAACTGGAGGCGGATTTTGGTCTTGCGGTGGCGGTGGTGGAGGAACCTGAGCAGGTGGAGGAATAGGCTCCTGCACATCTGGTCTAGCTCTTACCGGTCTGCCTCTTGGTCGCACCATCTGCATTATGCAGTGTCGGAGTTTTATTCAATGTGGAAGTGTCATAATAAGTGGCAGAATTTAATTTATTCCAAGTAGATACGTTATGAATTAAATTCTATAAATTGTCATTGATTAGGGTTTTATCGTTAGGTCGAATCCTAATTTTCCAGTCTAAGTTATCCTGGTCTAAGGTCAACTCTCATCTAGGATCAGGACTTAGATATAAGATCAAACTTAGTTGACTAAGATCATAACTTAATTCTATATTCTGCCCGGATCTGGAGCCTTAGCTCTGATACCACCTGTGACGCCCCGCACCCAGCCCAGCCGGATACAGTGCGCCCGCCGTACTTCACTACGGAGAGTAACAGGCGTCAGTCCATAACATAGAAAAGTCCAGAATAAAATATGTGGACTTTCATGCTTACAGGTCGACAAGTAAGCAAAACTGAGGCAGAATCAAAACTTTTAAAATAAAAACGTCTACGCAACCATCATTAGTTTTACAACCCGATCATAAAGTATGGAAATCCCAAAATAAATGTTTCCATCACAACTTCATAAAAAGGATCATCGATCATAACCATCACATCACGTCTCTTAAGTCGTCCGTCTCTTGCGCTTCTACGGGTAGGGAACCCTAGGTTCATCTTCAATCCATTCCACTCTATTTCCGGCGGCCTCTAGAAGGAAAAATAGGGGGTGAGTGACAATGTCACCAGCAAGTAAACTATAAATAATCGTGAATTAAATGGAAAGTACATACAAGAACCGAACCCTAAAATTCGGTTTAGAAACATACCTGACCTTCCATCCAACACTCGTAAGTAATCAGCTCATAACTTATCAAAGATTAAAACTTACCAAAGTCCATGTCCATAACTTATTAAAAGATCATCACTCAATAAAGATCATAACTTATGGACTAACAAGTCATAACACCTTAGTCTAAGTAACATGTAACCATATTTGATGACTCATTATATGCAACATGCATGAGTATGTACGTGTGATGCATCATGATAAAAATGAAGATAAGTTCTTTCGTTCTTTCATTCAAACATCATCGTCAAGAAAAGAAGAGAGTATTCAGATCTATTCTCCTGGATCTGAGGCGGTCACTTATTTCTCTTCGAATCTATTATTCCCGGATTCGGAGCGGTCACGTCATCACTTGTCAGGTCTATTCTCTCCGAGCCTAAACGGTCGATATCAGGTATAAACTCTCCGGGCCTGAACGGTCCATATCATCAGATCAGTTAACCCCGGATCTGGAACGGGTCCTTACTGGCCAGAAAACACACGGTACCGGTGGAAAGCGTTCTTTTAAAAAAATAGATTCTTTTTTCATCTTTCTTTCTCATAAAATCAGTTCCATAAATCATGTAAATGATGATGCAATATATGACATGTACTATGCAATCCATGACATGATGCGTTACATATGCACATACGTTCAACTTATTCTTTAGGCTGGAAAAATTTCCAGAATTTTCGTTCCATATGCACGACCTCAAAACCTCGTGTTTTAGGCCCATTATCATGAGTTCTTGTCATACATATGCATAAGAGTGTCTTTTCTATTCGTAATAAAGTTTTCGTGACGATACAAGAAGTGTAAGACACTTAATTTATTTAATTACAAAATAGGGTGCTGCTGAATTTCAGCAGTTCAGTGTCCTTACTTTTACCTTTCTTATAAGCCCATTAAGCTTCATTTAATTTGGGCCAACCATGGAAAAATGCTGTAGACATGCCAATAATCAATGATCATAAGCCCAAACTATATAATTAAGTCTAAGCCCACCAAAACAAAGCCCCACAGCAAATTCCTTAATTCTGCCCAAATTTCCAGATTAGTAATGCCAACTTAACATTGGTGATTACCCCTTAAAATAATCATTCTAAGTTAAGTGGTTTACATAAAAACACTCACATATGTCTTAAGTAATTGTCATAAAAGTTTCGCGGAATTATAATATCGTTAAAGGGGTCATTTCTTCTTTTTCCCAAGACGGGTACACACTGAATTCTGGAATGACACCAAACCGTAAGTCCTTTTTCGAAAATTCCAACTCTCAAACGTAGCAAACACATAGGGCTAACATCCTGCCAAAAATCAGCCCAGTTTCACATTTCTAAGGTCCATTTCCAGATCAAATATTATGTCATATAAAATCTGTTCATTCCAGTAATTCCCAGCTTGACCAGTTTTACTAAAAATTTCGTTAAAAATAAACCGTGTCTCCTTTTAACGAAATTCCAACTCTCATATTTACTATACACATAGGGCTAGTGTTATGCCAAAAATTAGCTAAATTGAATACTTCTAAGGTCCCTTTTCAGGTCCTACAAAACGTCACAATAATCTGCACTATTCCAGTAAATTCTAATTTTGTCACATTTCCTTACTAGAATGTCCCAACTTGAGTTGTTTGGCTTAAACACCTTATAAAACATCAAGTACCCTTTAGCATGTGGATTTTCAGGTTCTAACACATTCTAAACGTCATCTACACATCATTTCAAAACAGTTTGAATGGTACATATATCGTTCTTTTGGTCTTGCACATCATGTTTATACTAGAATCCATTTTTAGTATAATTGATGTAAACGTACCCTACTTCCCAAAACAGCCTGTCTAAACGCATACGAGGGCAAAATCATATCACCATGATGAACATCTTAGGCTTAACACATAAAGCACACATCTTGTTCACACCTTTACCCCACAAGTTACAATTTCTTACAAGAGCTACAATTATGTTCCCCTATTTCATCCAACCGTCCCCCATGCATGCCAAAGAAGGGATCTTTGCTTACCTCATATTCATACTTAAAAACCACAAAGAATCCACCTTTGGAACAATTCTCACACATGCAAGCCACTTAACTCAAGGGTCCGAAAGTTTCATGCATTAAACTCTACATTTCACATCTAAGATTAAAACTTAATAGCATCTAGACATTCAAGCATGCACTTTCACATCCAAGTCATGAGTATGTATAGTGTACTTGCCTTTCTCAAACTTACTCCTTTCCTTAGCTTGAAATGTGTATGAAATGGGTGAAGCCCTCCTTTTCTTCACATATGAGTCCCACGGTTTTGAGGAGGAAAAGAGAATAATTGTTAGTCCATATTCTTAAGTGAAAGATGTAATAAATAGGGGTTAGATGGACTCACCAAAATGGAACTTAAGTAGTGTTCAAGACTAGCACCTCACAAAAGCTTTGAAAATTTTGAACCTAGTGACCATGGAGGTCACGGTTTTGAACAAGAAAGAGTGGCACTATGAGTTTCATTCTAAGAAAGATGTAGAAATCCTCTTAAGAAGGTTAGGATATACTCACCTAGTGCCACTTGATCTTGGATGAACCTAAACCTTCTTGGCTCCTCTTGGTCGTGTGCTTCAAGTGAAAAGAGAGGAAAAGTTCTTTGTGGATTCTTGAGGTGGATTGGGAGGGTTTTCTTTGGAGATAATTTCTTTCACTTGGCTAAGGTGTAGCCGTTGGGGGGGTTTCAAGAGGGGTTAAGGTTTCCATGCAATGGTTAAGTTAGCTAACCCTTAGTTACTTTAATTAATTAGGGTTGCTTTATGACTAACTTGAGTTACTTTATTCCAATCATAGTTACTTTAACGCAACTAGGGTTACTTTAAGATTTAACTTGAGTTACATTAACCATGTGGTTAATGTAAAGTAATCATGGTAGAATTTAAAAATCCTCCTTGGTTAACCACATAGGGCAATCCGGCGGTTGGGGTCTTAATGACCCTAACCATGCTTAATTCTATTTTTAAAAAAAAATCATGTGGTGGTTGCCTTCTTTTAAATTAATTATTTTCCCCATTTTTCTATTAAAATATAAAAATTAGGGGAATCTTGAGTCATTTTGGGCTAAGGGCCGAAATTTATGAGGGTGTTGGGAAGAAAATTTCCCCACTACTTAGACTCCTTAATTTCCATTTGGGCTTACTTTAAGAAGGCCCCTTAAGATTAGACTTCTTTGAAAAACCTTCTAAGACCCTCTTTAAACCTTGGGCCAAAATCTCCTAGGCCCTTAGGGTAAATTCATCACTTCACATAATTCATAATTCATGCTCGAATTCCTACACAATATTTTTCCTCATCACAAATCTATCTAGAGAAGTAATTATAAAAATAAATAAATTATGCTTGAAGATACAACCTTTCATAAATTCACTTAGACAAGTTTCAAGTACAAGGTGGTTCCTCGTTGGGTACAACAAAAAATGTTCCATGTGTCATTTTCGTAGAAAACCGAATTTTCGACGTTTGTCGATTACCCGATTTTTCTCTGATTAAATTCCAACTTTTTGCATATGTTATATATATTATGTTATACATAATATACATAAATTAAACTTTAATATTCAGCTCTCATGGCTGATTAAGGTGGCGCCTACATGTGCTTAAAAATTGAATTTGGAATCTCCACAATTTGGCCTTAATTTAGGGTGGTTTGTGTGTGCCAACATGGAATGATTTTATGGCTGTATATACCATGTAAGCCACGAAATTTGTGGCCATTTTTGAAGGGTAGGGGCTAGCCATCTATATATGGCAAGTACGTGACACGTTGGCGAAGTTTCGGTATTCACCCGATACGACAATTTTCGGTTTAGAACCTTGTAACGTGTCGTAATAATTTTGTCATCACCATGACTTATATCATATGATATAAGACGTGAATATACTCATAAATATTAGGTAAATATAGTGGTGTGACGTTAACGTACGTTCGTAAAATATATAACGTGTCGGTAGTACGTTGGAATATATGTGTATAGTGCCCTTTAAAAAAATCTGAATACATATAAAAATATATGTATAAAACGTGTAGAAGGAGTGGGAGAAACTTTTCATTCTTCAATTTGTTGCCTTTGTGCCTTTTCCAAATATGGCTTCCTTTTATGAACTACTTAGTTCATTTAACTAAGTACTTCACTTAATGAACTAGTTTAGTGCATTAATGGTGGCACCTGAAAATATTTCAAACACAACAAATGTTTGCCATTTGACGTAAGCTTTAAAGCTTCATGGCTCGTTAGTAGGACAACATTATATATGAACTATATAAGGCAGGTTTCATGCAAAAACGTGTCATGCATTTCTTTAGTACGCGTTATTTAAATCATGCATTTTGTAATCACTCAAACCCCTTTTTCTCAACAATCATTGACATACTTAAGTTGGCTAATATGTATTCCTTGATGGGTTTGTTTGATTTGTAACCCTAAGAAGTAGTTCAACTCTCCTACCATTGACATTTCGAATTCTGACTTCATACACTCTTCGAAGTCCTTTACTAAGGTAGGGTTGGTTGATCCAAAGATTATGTCGTCTACATATATTTGGACTATTAACAAGTCGTTATCTTTTCTTCTTAGGAGTAATGTGTTGTCTATGGTCCCCCTTTGATAATTATTTGCAATAAGAAAGTTTGCAAATCTATCATACCAAGCTGTTGGAGCTTGTTTCAAACCATATAAAGCTTTCTTAAGCTTGTATACATGGTTAGGATTCTTTGAATCTTCGAATCCATGGGGTTGTTTCACAAACACCTCTTCTTGGATGTATCCATTCAAGAACGCACTCTTGACATCCATTTGGAAGAGTTTGATATTACTTAGACTTACAATAACAAGTAACAATCTAATTACTTCTAGTCGTGCACGGGTGCAAAGGTTTCTTCATAATCTATTCTTTCTTGTTGATTATAACCTTGTGCGACTAGCCTAGCCTTATTACTTGTAATATTTCCTTGTTCATCCATTTTATTCCTAAACACCCATTTTGTACCTATTATAGATTTATTTTCGGGTTTAGGTACTAAGTCCCACACGTTGTTCGTGGTGAATTGATTTAACTCCTCACGCATGACATCTATCCATGATATATCACCTAAGGCTTCCTTAACATTCTTAGGTTCTAAATGTGAGATTAAGCTATGTCCTTCAGCTTGACTTATGAATCTACGTGTTCTAACCCTAACACTTGGATCCCCAATGATTAACTCTTTAGGTTGTTTATGTTTATCTTTTACAAGCCACCAATTCCTAGGTTGACTAGGTTCACCCTCATCTTGTTCAAAGGTTTCATTAGTGTGAACATTATCATATACAATTGGATCATCTTGCAAGTTACTTGTACTACCTTCCAATTGCAAAATTTCTTCATTTATTTCATCTAAGGGTTCATGCATGTCTTGTTTAGGGAGAGTTGGTTCTACATGATCAAGTACATGCTCAAGTAATCCATCATCATCATCAAACATATTTTCAACATTATTCTCATGTTTATGTTGAGTTTTATCACTAACTTAAAAACATGCATTTTCATTTAATTTCACATGTATAGATTCAATTATTTTTCTAGATGCAGGATTCTAACACCTATATGCTTTTGAATTAGTTGAATAACCAACAAATATGCATTCAATAGACTTTTGTTCAAATTTGTCTAGATTATCTTTAGTATTGAGTATAAAACATTTACATACAAATACTCTATGATAATCTACCTTAGGTTGTCTATTGTTTAATAATTCATAAGGTGTTTTATTTAATTTCCTACTAATAGAAAGTCTATTTATAACATAACATGCACAACTAAAAGCTTCAGCCTATAAATATTTAGGTACTTTGTTTCCACCACAACATTGCCCTTGCAATTTCTTGAATCGTTCTATTTTTATGTTCAACAACTCCATTGAGTTGTGGTATTCTAGGTGATGAAAATTCATGTTTTATTCCATGTAATTCACAAAACTTGATTACATCTTTGTTTTTAAATTCTCCACCTCTATCACTTCTAATTCTTTGAACATTTTCTTCGTACTGATTTTCAAGTTGCTTGATAAGAGTTTCGATTGCCAATGGAGCATCGTCTTTGTGCGTTAAGAACAATGTCCATGTGTATCGTGAGTAATCGTCTACTATGACCCGCACATAGTAGTGTCCACCTAGACTTCTTGTCCTACTTAGACCAAATAAGTCTAAGTGAAGCAATTCTAGTACATGACTAGTACTCACTTCATGTTTTGGTTTTAATGTTTTCTTAATATGTTTTCCTTTGATACATGTCTCACACATTTGAAAATTATCTAAGTCTAACTTAGGCATGCCTCCAATTAAGTTCTTCTTAGATAACTTTTCATTAGTTGAAATTCCTATATGGCCTAGTCGTCTATGCCATAAATTCACATCTAAGTCATGTGATATTAAACACTTAACCTTAGCATCTAACATGTTATCTAAGGAAAGGGTATAAATGTTACCATCCCTATTTCCTTTTAATACAATTTCTCTCTTATAATTTATTATATCACAAGAATTATAGAGAAAAGAAACATGATAACCGGAATATATAAGTTGTGAAATACTAAGTAAATTATATGAAAGATTGCTTACTAACAACACATTTCGTATTTGAAATGTGTTAGGGTCCCCGATTGTTCCTTTTCCAACAACTTTTTCTTTGTTGTTGTCACCGAATGTCACCTTTCCTCCATTCTTGATTTGTTCTAGTTCGGTGAATAGTTTGGGGTCGCTTGTCATGTGTCTTGAACTACTACTATCTAAAAACCACTTGTTTTTTAGATTCTTTGACTTTGTCTCCTTCTTACATTCCTTATGATTTTCCTACAATAGAGACAAAATTTTAGGTACCCTTTACTTGGGTCCTTGAATGTTAGGGGCACCACCCTTGTTTATATACCCTTTGGGTATCCAAACTTGGATGTACCTTCTAGGCACATATTTGACATTAGTTGAATAAAGTGGATTAACATGTACTTGACCATTCCATTTAAAAGATGATGCATTCTTATACATGTTGTACCTTGGTTTATATGTACTATGTTATGGCCGATTTTGATAGCTAAAGTAAGGCATATGATTTTGTTTCTTATATGGTGCTATGTATGTGTTTTCATATGCATTTCTATAAGTCTTATATGCATTATAATGAGTTGGTTACACGTCATTATGTTTAGTCACATTTGTATACATATAGGCATAATTTCAAGGTTGTCCAGATACAAAGTTTTGCCTAGTTGCACGTTTATATGTGTGTACTTTTGTGGGTGCATGTTGCATTTTTACCTTGGAATATGCAGAAGAAGGAGTAGAAGAAGTCGCAGGCAAATTTGAATTTAATTTAGTTGCCTTATAAGGTTGTTTAGTGTTTGATGAAACAAACTTAGTCTTTTTATCTACTTTGGCATTTTCTTCTTTATATCCTAATCTAGTTTTATGGTTTCCATATTTTTGAGACGATATAAGTGTATCTAGCATGTTGGTTCCAGAATTAAATCGCTCTAACATTTTTTTAAGTCTTGTTTTGATGCTTTAAGTTGTGATATTTTATTTTCATAATTTTCTAACTTAGATTTTAACAAGCTATTTTTGGTTTTTAATGCATGTTCATTCTTCGTATATGATTCAATTTTAATCTTAAGAGAAACAAGAGTATTAGTAGACTCTTGTTTAAAAGATTCTAATTGATCGGAAAATTCCAAGTTGGACGTCTTCAATTTGTCGTTTTCTTCAATTAGTTTCTTTTTGCTCTTTTGATAGTCGTTTACAATGTGCATGCATTTTTAGAAATTTTTCGTTCATCTCATCAAATGACATTTCATTATCAAATTCTACATCATATGAAGAACTTACCTTGTTTGATACGAAATAGACTTGAGCTTCCTTAATGTTGGATTTTGTCAGACGAGTCACTCCACGTGCTTGCCTTCACTGCTCGTTTGCCTCTTCTTGATTTGGACTCCTTTGCCTTAGGATTTTGTGCCTCCTTGTCTTGTACATTGTTATCATTATTCTTGTTATTGTTATTTTTCTTTGTTGGACAATGATAAGAAATATGTCCTTTTTGCCCACTTTCATAGCACTTTAATTCCTTATTATACCACTTGTTGTTATTTGAGTTATTTTTCTTAGATTGAGAAGAAGAAGACGAAGACTGTTGTCTATTCCTACTAGGCCGTTTAAAAAACTTTCTAAGTTTTCTAGCCACTAAGATTAAGTCATCATCTAATTCACTATCGCTATTACTTTCACTATTATTATGTGTATCAGTTGTTTTGAAAGCAATAGACTTACCAGTAGATTTTGATGACTCGGACTTCCGTTGGTTTAGTTTTACCTCATATACTCTAAGTGAACCTATCAATTCATTCATTTTTGTGATTGATTTTATTTTTTCAATTGCTGTGACTTTAGGATCCCATTCAGCAGGAAGGCTTCACATCACCTTTTGAACCTTCTTGCTGTTGGTAAACGAATTTCCTAAAGCTTCAAGTGCACTGAAAATGTTAGTAATCCTCAAATCCATAGATGTTATGGATTCGTTCGGCAACATTTTGAAATAGTCAAGCTCAGACATAAGCATGTTTATTTTTGACTATTTTACACCACTAGTACATTCATGCTTTAATTCTAGTGATTTACACATATCATGTGCATTTGTGCAATTTGAAACATATCCTGCTTCAGAAGTCGTTAGTCCATTCAAAAGTAATTGCATAGCTTTAGCATTCATGGACATTTTCTTTTTATCTTCGGTTGACCATTCACTTTTATATTTTTCTACTTCTTGTGTGACTTCACTAACTTGTACAATTTTCATTGGAATATACGGTCCATCTTCAACTATAGACCATAAATCGATGTCTATAGCCATTAAGAATAGCCTCATCCTAAGTTTCCAATGAACGAAATTATTATTATTGAAAAGATGAGGACGTTGTATAGACATAGCTTCTAACTCACCTTTGTGAGAAACTATGGCCATTGTGTGTACCTTTGATTTGAGATGTGCAGGCTACAAGAATTGTTATTTCTTGGCATTGTCTTGTTCGTATGGTGTTGAATCTTACTTCTTTAAGTGGTGTTGTCTGGCTCTGATACCAATTGTTAGACCGTACACCTGCAGTAAACACCACTAGAGGGGAGTGAATAGTGGTTATCGGAAATTACACTACCACCCTTGGTTAAAATCCCCTTTGAAAACAGAATCTGAGATCTACTTAGATTCAGTACCCATTTTTGAAAAATTCAAAACTTAGTGTACACAACTTCAAAAATTATGAAACTTTCCGAAATTAACTTTAATATATTACCAGACTCTGTCCAAAAACGAGACAAAAATAAGATCGTTTGTCCCTTCAAACAAATAAAAAGATTCAGATGGTCAATCTGGACAGAATTGGACAGAATAATGCTGAACTTTGAAAACATGTTTCTCTTTGAATACTCAACCAAAAAGGTTGGTCTTTATATCAAAACACTCTTTAGGATGCCTAGTTTATGTTTTGAAAAGACCCTGACCTTGAACAATTCTTGATGAAAACAGAATTCAAGTTTTCTCAAAACTGGTCAGATTGCAGCCAGATTGGAGCAGTTATCTTGAAACAACTGAAAGACTAACTATTCTTTGCTCAAATCAAGTGATTCTTACTGGAAATGAAAGCTAACAGTCTGAAGTATAACTCCACCAAAAATCACGAATTTTGAAAGTGTTTTGCTATTTTTTAAAACGTGAGAAGTTGTGTGAAATAGTGCAGTGAAAACGGACATAAAAACATAAAAGTAAAAAGAAGACAAGAACACCAAAGATTTATCTTGGTTCGGTCAATGTGACCTACTCCAGTCCTAAGGAACACCTTTCCTTGGATTTCACTATGGAATGAACGTAATTACAACAAGATCCAAGCTTGATCTTTGGATTAAACACCAACCCTATTCAAGACTTGGATGAACACCTATATGCAACTTTTGGTTGCAACACTTTTATCATCTATTGATGTAGCCTTATATATTTGGCTAATCAATCTTACAAATGAGACGCAAAAGGCTTGTAGCTCTACAACAAATATCACAAGAACACCTTGACTACTCAAAGAATGAAACAAGAATGGAGAGAAGAAGATAGCAAGACAATGAACTTCAACTTTTGCTTTCAAGTGTGTATACTTCTTTTTCACCTTTGCCTCCTATTTATAGTGTGAAATAGGCCTTGAAGATAAGACCTCCAATGTGTCAATGTCTTCATCGTCAATGCTTAAGTGTCTTCACATCATTGGTTGGCCATATAAACACCTTGTACACTTGGCAAAATGAAATAACACAATTGGTCCACCTTAGAAATTTATTATGGCCGAAATTTTACACTTGGAATTGTCTTGAAAATATGAAGATAATACCCAAGGATAAGATGACATATTCCTCCATTATACCCTCAACTTCTTGGCACGAGAATAGGTCATGTGTAGAGCTTCAAAAATTTTGAAGAAATCAGCTCCAACAAACTCCAAGTAGCCGTTGCCCCCTTTTGACATTTCCTAGTTGACAATTTTTGTCAACTAGCTTCTTTTTGGTTGGCCCACTTGGCATAAAGTCATAAAATGAATACACTATCATTTACACATGTAAATACACGTTTGGAAGGCTGTATATATGAATATCAACTCAGATTTTTGAAGAAGAAATCAACAAATAATAGTTGACAAGATTATGTCAACATATAACACCAAAATTCCCACAATTTCTCCTTGTATTTTGTGATGAATTTTGCACCATTAACAACATTAAAATCTCTGCGAAATGATGATTGAGACTCTCCAATAACATATATAATTAGGTCTTCAAGGAAAAAATAGAATGTGACATTACAACTCGTCACACATCCCGCTACCATCGATAATATCATCAAATGAGAGAAATAATAGAAAACGACCAAATAATCTTCAAGATAATCATAAATGAACTTCAGAATGAAAATAATAATATGCTCAAGAGATTCTTTAAATAAAAATACCGAAACTGTCCTCAGGGGTAAAATGACCAAAAATACCCCTGGTGAGAGAAAGCTCCAGAAATGATTCTGATAGTCAGAAATAGATATAATAACACCTTTGTGATGATAAATAAGAGATGAATGTGTCCTTGAAATATTTTCACCATGTCATGTACCTACAAAATTCAAAATACCAATTTTGTCCTTTTTGGTAAGTTGTAGAAACTTCCAAGGCACATTAGTCACAAGACATATATAATCATCAAAACACATAATATCAATATGATAAACACAAATAAATCATGTACAAATGAAAACAAACATTTTGTCACATTTTAAAAAAATATTTCTAAAAACACTAGACATCGATCGATCGAATTGCCTCTGCTTGAGAGATCGATGTCTCACAGTGAGTCTCAGAGTTTGTCTTTGACCAACATCGATCGATTGAAGTGAGAGTTCGATGTACATCGATCGATCGATGTGTCTTAGGTTTAGAGATCGATGTTACACAGTAAGGTCTTGAATTTTCTATGCCTTACATAGATCGATCGATGTGAGTATTTGATATACATCGATCGATCGAAGTGCAACAACCTGAGAGATCGATGCCATTTTTCTTCACTTTTTCAACTCTTAATCATTTATAACACCATGTATAACATTTTTAAGTATTCAATACTTAAAATCATGACTTTAAAAATTGTCTAAATATATTTCTCTACGTTTCATATGATTTTTTAAATTCTATATTTTGATTTTTTATGAAACAAATTTTCAGAAAATTATTATAGTGTTCATTAGTTTTTTTGGACTAAAATTTTTTATTTACGTTTCCCAATATATTTCAAATAATGAGAGTGATATATGACCACCACTATTATTAAATAAAAAAAGGGGGCGGGTCCATTTCTTTTATGGAATTAGCGAGATGTCACCTGAGCAACTACATGTGCATACGATCCTAATTCGAGTATTAAATTATCGAATCGATCACTTTTAATTTTTTAAAATTTAGTTTGATTACGATTTTTAAATACTATTCGATTATAAATTCGAACTCAAGATCGAGTTTCTTTGAACTCGAGTCTAACTCGAAGAGTATTGGAGCAAAAAATATTGTTTCTTATTTTAAAATTGCATGTATCAGTTAGAGAGATGCATTTTAGCTGACATTATCGAATTATTGTTAGTTTTTTATATAAAAACTTATTGTCATTAAAATAATTTTCAGTTAAAATATTTAATTTATTGTTTGTATCAAACAAACATAATAATATAACGCTCCTCTCAATCTTTATTTAGTTGAGGTTGTGTTCCCAACGTTCGAAGATCCTTCTGATGATGTTTTAGTCTCATAGAAATAACTAATCATGTATCAAAATATTTAAATTGACTTATTGAATATTCAAATTAAATTGAATTCAATTTCAAACTTTATCAAACTAAACTAGAAAAAAATACAAACTAAACTCGATGGAATGAGAAACTGGCCCCATTTGCAATCAAAGAATTGCCGACGACATTAATCAGGTGCTAGTGCAGACGGCAACAATGGCGGCAACAATGGGAACTTCGGCTTATTTTTTCAACTACTTCTATTCACAAATTCATTCTCCTCCTCCTCCTCAACTCAGTTTGCTATGCAACAGTAAGGCGTTGCGGCAGCCATTCGGCGATTCTTGCTTAACACTCTTACGAACACGACAACCTAATTTTCACCTGGTTGCATCGCTCCCACTCCCGTCTCGAGCTCCTTTGAATCCCGCCACCAAGCTCTTCGTCAGCGGTTCGTTCTCTTTCGCACGCGCTACTTTACTCACTGGCAGCATGTCTAGTACATGCAGCTGCTCTGTTTTCCTCTCACGATAAGCTTCGGATTGTACAAAGTTTGTTGAATTATTTATGGAGCCCTAGATTTCCTTGATACTTTTTTTCCTTTGTGTAACATCAAAGGCTTGGTGAAGAACGTAATAAATGACTTATTTTCTCTTTGCTTTTTCAAATTATTAGCTTTAATTTATATCTACATTTATGTGAAAATTAAGTTTTTTTTTTAATGGATTAGTTGATTTATTTGCTTTTTTGTAGGGCTGTCATTCCGCACTACAGAAGACAGTTTGAGAAATGCCTTCAAAAATTATGGAGAACTCCTAGAAGGTTAGAGATTTGTGAAGTGTATGATCAATTTGAGGGCACATTTCTCGCATGCTTAAAGACATTTGGTTTTCTTATCAAATAGGAATGCATGTGCTTCGCAGTGAACCTTCTGATGGATAACGCAGCCAAAAGGCCAAAAGGATTTGCGTTCATTCGGTATGCAACGGAGGAGGAATCTCATAAAGCTATTGAAGGATTGCACGGGAAGGTACGTGCTTATCCTCCTTTGGCAAGCATGAATTTCCACTATTATGAATTATGGCAGAAGAATATCCATGGCAAAAGGTTATGCATTCTTCGTACTAAGATATATCATCTGTGCTATGCCAGTCGAACCTTAAGAAATGAGGGATAAGAAAATGGAGTATCTAAGATAGAAAAAAAGCGGCAGTTTGATGTTACTGAACAAACTTATCTTGTTGACAATAGGAAAGAAAGCATTTTGATTTTGATTATATCTTTTGGTTCGCCTAAAATTGTCTTCTATACCTGTCCACGATTAACAATTAAAGAACTCTGGTCCATACTGGACTTGCCAGGAAAGGATACCCTGTTCCTAATTCTGTTTGTAGGATAAACTTCAAAAAAGTGATTGCCTTCTGCGTCAAGTGTGTTGCTTGTGGGTCTCTGATTCTCATGCTGTGAAATTTGGGATAGAACTTCATTGTCTTGCTAGTATGAAAAAGAGGTATTTAAGATGTTTAGCACGCAGGCATTTGAATATGCTTGTTGCATTGCCTTTGCTCTTCGTTAACTTTATTAATGGTGTGGCATAAATTAAGATTAATTGTCAATAGGGCATTATACGGAATATCAAAACTAGGTCCTCACTATTCTGCTTCTGAGCTCATTAGGTTGAACGAAGTTTCAGCTAAATAGATCCTGTGTTCAAATTTTATCCTCATCTCTCATTGTTAGAAGAAAAAAGGAAATTATAATGGGCTATTCAGAAATGTTTTCCCACTATGAGGACAGAAGAAAGTTAGTACACTAACTTACAGAGAAAAAAAGGAAAGTTAGTATGCTGGAACTGCTGTGTTCTGGAGAAAGCTTTTTAATGGAATAAAAGATGGCTAGATTATCTGTTTTTAGATGGTTCATTTTAGTGTTTGGAAAGAATGGCCACAGTTCATTCATTGCCTGGTTTGGAGTTTTGAGGTCGGACGCGCTCACGTGTCTCAGCATATTATTTAGCCCCAACTGCACTGGAGCTTTTGATTTTGGACTTCTAGAGATTGGTACATTGCACTCGGAGTTTAGTCATTGCCGAACAAGAAATCGCTGCAGCTTCCCCAAACTTTTGTTTTATGCTATGTATCTTCAATCAAGATAGTTAGTAAGAGGAGTTTAAAGCAGTGGGCCCTAAGCCCTATGTTATCCTTAATGATTAGGCATGCTGTTGCTAAAAACACTTTTGTACAGATTGACAGTGAATGGATAGTTTTATGTGAGCCACCTATATATTTTGCGCAAATCAAACTTGTAGTTGCCTTTCCATGCAACAACCTTTTCTAAATTTTCCTTTCATGGCTATGTATATAAAATTTTAATTTACAAAAAAAGTGTTTGGTTTCTATGTTGCCATGAGCTAACTTTTTACAATATGGAGTGTATGAAATTCAGTATGTAGAAATTCAGCTAGGTGTTGTATAGTCATATATTTATACACATGTATAATCTCATAGTATAGATACACCATCATTTGTACATATAAACTCTCAATATGCACTGTACATATATACATCCAGTCACTTTTATCTGTGGCTTATAGGAATGGCAATAAGTCGCCTGTTGGGAATTATGGCCGTTAGGAATTCTAGCCGTTAGAATAGTTTGATCTCAACGGCAGTATAACCAGTCTATATAATGGAACGTACTCGTAGATGTAATGATATGCCTGAGTTAATAAGATTATCCTCGGTTTCTACATGGTATCAGAGCAATCTCATTACCTTTGATCCTAATTCCCAGTTTCTGTTCAATCTACTGAAATTTGACAATGGCAACTCTGGTTTCTTCGTTTTTTGTGTATACTGAGGCCTTATACCCTCCTGATCAAGGATCAGGAGCAGGTCCTCATCCCAACTCTATTATTGATGATTCCTTTATCACTATTACAAACACTAAGCTGAATGGAGATAATCACTTATTGTTGGAGAAGTATCTGGATTTGTCCGGATAGGCATGACAGCCGGATGGAATTAATGTGATTGATTTGTGTTGTAAATGTAATTCCTTGATTACAGGTGACTGATTAGGAGAGTTAATAGTCCCTTGATTATAGGTGATTGATTAGGAGAGTTAATAGTCCCTTGATTATAGGTGATTGATTAGGAGAATTAATAATGCAGATTTTTTGCAATTATTGTAATTATTGTAGAATCCCTTAATTAATGGGATTGATAGGTGAATTCGGGATATAAATTTATTGTAAAGTTATTGCAAGAAGTAAGAAGGAATTACTTTTCGGCCAAATTGTTTCATGGTATCAGAGCCGGACCCATAAACACAAATCTCCCAATGTCAGTCCCAGCCTCAACCGAGATGAGTTTCACCCGGCCTCATCCTCCAATGCTGGCACAACAGCGGCAACCACTAATGGTCCCAGTCTTCAACAAACTCTCAGTGAGAGTTCCTCCTTTCAAATCACCAACCACAAACTGAACGGAAAAAATTTCCTGTTATAGTCCCAATCCGTCTTGATTGTCTTACGAGGTAAAGGGAAGTTGGCCTTCATATCCGGCCAAGCAACAAAGCCGGAAGCTACTGACCCGCGCTACCCAGCCTTGGAGCTTAACAACTCCCTGGTAATGTCATGGTTCATTAATTCAATGGAACCACATATCAGCCGTACCTACCTTTTTCTACGAACTGCTAAAGCTATTTGGGGAGACCTGAAAGGAAATATCAAATTCAAGAGCATTTGGAAAAGGAACGCTTATCTTATTTCCTTGCTGGACTAAACAAGGAGTTGGATGAAGTGAGAGGTCGCATATTAGGGAGAAAGCCATTACCCTCATTGAGTGAAGCGTTTGCGTAAGTCGAGAGAGAAGAAAGCCGACGACGGGTTATGCTCGGAGAAAGGAGGGACATGCAACCACTTGTACCTGCTGAGCGGCCAGGTGATGTATCTGCACTAGCCATCAAGACCGCTGGGTCACGGACCAGCAATCGCCCTCGGTGTTCATACTGCAACAAGATTGGACACACTCAAGATAACTGCAATTTTGTATCTAAATATATAAAGGCGTGCGCAGATCTATGAATGAGAGATAGTGTACGAGTATCGACAGGCCCTAAATTATGAACATGTTCTCCCCAACAAAACGGCTCGATAACGGTCTTCTAAAGCACACCTGATTCGTTCTGCTCATAACAATCCAATAAGTCTTTGGGCATTGCGTGGGCCGAGTTAAGTACGGCTACCTAGTGATTTACAAGCACCTTCACTGCACATTTTCTATATACTATAAAAATGTCTCCATCCACGTCCATATCATAGAGAATCAGGCTCGGCAAAAGCGAGACTAGGGACCATGCTCCCCGCTTTCTTCCTGTGTTTACTATTAGAACACAAGCCAGGAAACTTAAAACCACAACACAAGCACCCTTT
>AP025051.1:21229671-21381082 GCA_036186865.1 Eustoma russellianum
AAAGTTCGCTTTCTTGTAGTTCCGCTTCTTCCTCTAAAAATGAGGAATTGTGGGAAAATCGCTTGGTCAAACCAAGAAAGGCCTGGAAGTCTTTGGGCATTGCTTGGGCCGAGTTAAGTACGGCTACCTAGTGATTTACAAGCACCTTCACTGCACATTTTCTATATACTATAAAAATGTCTCCATCCACGTCCATATCATAGGGAATCAGGCTCGGCAAAAGCGAGACGCTGTTCTTACTCTCTTAAACCTCCGTATCTTAATGTTGATTTAGTAGATTCAGTTAAACCACTTGCTCCTTTCTCATCTAGCTCACTGAAATCTACATGGAAAACCACCAGACACAAGGCCTAAGAAAGCATCACAGCCTTATGGCCGTGGCCTTGCCGCGGTTGCCGAAGAAAGCCTATCATCTAGCAGCACTGGTCAGGTTGCGCTGAATCAACCGCAACTTGAGCAATTGCTATCACTCCTAAAGGCTCAAGCCGATGGGTCCACTCAGGCCAACACAAATTCCCATCAAGGTACGGTTAATTTTGTGGAAACATCACCTGGATTCTAGATACTGGAGCCACTAACCACATGACAAGTAATCTATCTCTGTTCACTACATATGTCCCTAGTTCCGGAACCTTAAGGGTCAAAGTGGCGGATTGGGACCTTTCACTCATAGTTGGAAAAGGATCTGCGAAAGTGGCCCCTTCACTTATTCTTCAAACAGTGCTTTATGTTCCAAAGTTAACTTGTAATTTGATCTCCATTAGCAAACTTACAAAGGATTCTGGTTGTGTTGCTAAGTTCTCCCAATTTTGTGTCTTGCAGAAGCAGGGATCGGGGAAGACGATTGGCACTGCTAGAGGAACGAGTGATCTTTATCACCTTGAAGAAGACAATTGCCTAGACACAAAAAAGTTTGCATTCTATGTTGACATCCCTAATTCTCCTCTTGTTGCCAACTTTGATTCCAAACAAACTGATGTATTGTTACTTCACCAAAGACTAGGACGTCCTAGTCTCCGTTATCTCAAACGGTCATTTCCTTTGAATAATAAACAATTGTCTAGTTTAAATTGTGATGCTTGTACTTTTGCCAAATATGTCTGACATGACTACCCTCCAAAACCGCATGTTCAGTCCGTTCCCTTCCATCTCGTCCATAGTGATCTTTGGGGTCCATCCCGGGTTAAGAATATCTCGGGTGCCAAGTGGTTTATCACTTTCATTGATGATCACACAAGAGTCTGTTGGGTTTATCTTCTCAAAGAAAAAACTGAGGTAGCTACTGTTTTCCAGAATTTTCATTCCATGATAAAAACACAGTTTCAAACCTTAATCAAAGTCCTATGTACAGACAACGACGAAGAATATTTTAACAAAGTCCTAAATACTTACCTAGCTTCTGAAGGGATCATTCACCAGAGTTCCTATCCAGACACACCACGGCAAAATGGTGTGGCTGAGCATAAAAATCGCCACATATTAGAAGTAGCCCGGGCCCTAATGTTCACTATGCACGTGCCAACCTATTTATGGGGCGAATCGGTTCTCACAGCATGTCATCTGATTAACAGTCTTCCTTCTAAACCCCTTCAGTTTAAGACTCCTTCTTTGTCCTTCAGCACACCTATCCTCTCTTTCATAGTGGTTCAAGTCTCCCATTCAGTATTTGGCTGTGTCGTTTTCGTCCATAATCATGTTCCCAATTTATCTAAACTGGATTCCTGGTCCTTCAAGTGCGTCTTTATTGGTTACTCATCCACTCAACACGGTTACAAATGCTTTTCTCCTACCCTCCGACGAGTATTTGTCACCAGGGATACTTTAGGGAACATGAGCCCTATTTTTCTTCACCCTAGGGGGTTTCGGCCGAACCGGGTCCACCTCCCTTTTCCCACCACAACACCAAATGAATCACTGCCTGTCCTAATGATTCCCGGCAGTGCTTCAGGGGGAGATCTTCAGTCGAGTCAGCCGAGTCCACCTGTTGTAACCGACATTTTTGGAAAAAAAATCAAAAAAACAAATCAAATTAATTAATTAATTAATCAATTAATTATAAATCTTTATCCTAATAACTACCCATTACCATAACCACACCCCCACTTCCCTAATTCCCCTCCCTCATAACCGTTCCCCCCATCAATTAAGCCCCCAAATTAAACTACTTAATTAACTTCCCCACCCCATATACATAAACGCACCACAACAACAACAATTGAAAAAAAGGGATATCACCGTGAGGCAGAGAAACAGCAGCGAGAGAAGAGAGGAAAAGGGAGAGAGAAAGAGAGAAGAAAGAAAAGGAAGGAGGAGAATTGACCAACCACATCAACTCCAACACGGTTTTTTTGTCAGTGAGTTTGCATTCAAGAGGTAGGTTACCCTCCCATCTGTCGGATTGCTTTGGATTCCGTCGCATTCTGTTTTGGAAATTATTTGATGTTTTGGGAATTATTTGATTATCACTGCATGGTTATCTTTTATATGATTATCATGATATCTTTATGTTTTAGTATGGAAATTTCGTGTTTGGCCTTAGATATAGATCACATAGCACGGAAATAGGTTGGAATGGGTTCGGGTTGTTGAAAAATGCGCACAAAGGCGGCGCATGTAGCACACGCGCGATGGCCCACGCGTGCCTCTGAGCGGCGCGTACAATTCATGCGCTGCTGTCGTCATTTGCGTTACAAAGATTACGTTAAACGGAGTCCAATGGAATTGGTTTGGGGTTAATCAGAGTTAAAACCAAAAACTTATGGATTTTCAAAGAAAAATTAGAATTTAAAGTAATAAAGGAAAATAATAAAGGAAAAAAAAAGAAAGTAGGCGCTGGCCTGCCTTGACCAGCGGGCCAGGCCAGCCAGAGCGGCCTCAACTGTAGCAGGCCAGAAGATTAGGCCCAGAAGTAAAATAATATTAAAAAAAGGGGTTTCATTGTAAGTGGGCTGGAAAACCAGAAGGCCAGAAGGCTGAAAACGGGCCAGGCTGTTTGATGTATAGGGCCGAAAAAAAAAACACAAAGAAGCAGGTCTGACCTGCCAGTTAATATAGTTATTACTTAATTAATAAAATATTAGAATTTCAGTAAATAAAGTAACGAAAAAAAATAAAAAAAAAGAAAAAGAAAAAGAACGCTGTGGGCCGCGGAAAAGGAACCAACAAAAAAAACTAAGGAAAGAAGGTATATAAATATATTGATTATAATAAAATAAATAATTAAATGATTAACACAATACTTTACTTAATGCTAATAATATCTAATAAATAGGAGAAATTTAGAAACTCATTAAATAAATTAAAATAAAAGAAATAAAAATAGTAGGGAAAGATAAAAATATTTAAATAAAAGTTTAAAGTGTTTGAGAGCCTAGGAAAAATAAAATAAAGTGTAGAAACCTAAAATAAAGTCTAGAAAGATAAAATAAAGTAACGAACCCCACGCAACATAGGGTAACTACGCAATATAGGTAATACGCAACATAGAACGGAGCATGCAACATAGGACAAACGGAAGTGTGCAAGTGTGACGCATTCATGGCACGAGCATTGCATTTGGCCTATGAGCCGTGTGGCCTGACGAGGCGTGTGATGGGTGTTGGTAATAATGGTTACCTTCATCCGATAGGACCCGGGACATGCATAGCATAACATGGAAAAGAATGAGCATAGCGTGTGATATTAAATGACTGCGTGTGACACGGAGATATAAGTGCATGCATCATGAACTTGCGCATTATATTTATTATTGTTGTGGTTATTTGTCTTGTTATTAAGTTGTTTCAGCGTTACGTTTTGGGATACGGATCGGGTCGGGTATGTGTTATTCCCTTATTTATGCTTTATTTGCTTTATTATTTAATTGTTTATGCTTCATTGTTTTGTTTATTTGCTTCATGCTTTATGTGCTCTATGTGTTACTCGACTCAGTATGTGACAGTCCCTTTTCGGGAGAGACGGGTAACCTACGAGTGACTCCCATCACTCACCCCCCACCACCCCTCCATAGGTGAGCAGGATTAAGAGTATATATATTTATCGAGGATGAGACAGATTACGCGAGCTGGGACGAGTGAGCTGGACTCGAGAAGAGAGCTTGTTTTTGGGAAGAGTCAGATATACCTCCACTTAGGTTTATTATTTGATTTAGTATCATACTTGCCTTAGCGGTTTCGTCAACCCTTATACTTACTTTCTACACTGATGGATTTATTTTAATTGAGCTATTTATTTTTATTATCGTTTCCGCGAAAAATTTCTACGTCAGTTCTGACGTGCAAAGAAGTTTGAACGACGCTTTGTAGTCCTCTTAGTAGGCTACGGCGGGTGCACTGTTCCCGATGCTAGGGTTTGGGAGCGGGGCGCTACAGGTGGTATCAGAGACAGGTTTCAGATCCGCCTCGGAAACGCAGGATTAACTAGATCACTTAGACTTAAGCTACGATCTTTTTCCCTAAAATGATGATTCTACCCTTAAGCAACAAAATAGGGTTAAGTGATGATCTTAGACTTAAGTTGTGATCGGGTTAAGGGGTACGAGAGTGAGCGATCGTTTTCTTACTTAATTACCATTCTACCCCTAAACTTTAGCATGAATTCTGTAAACGACATAATTTCCCAAATTTCCCCTGAACATTTGCATACAACCCCTAAGTAGATAGAAATTCCCAAATTACCACTAACTTAACCTGTATTTAAATAAATTTATTTTCGACCGTTCTAAATTCCAGAAAAATACCGGCAAAACGTGAACAAGCCGGTAATATAGGAAATGGTGGGGAGAACCACCAGAATCAAGGGATCATCCTCAAGCACTTGAGGATGTCATGGTCACCATGGCCAACACCATAACACAGTAGCACAAGCTGCTGAACTAGCAGGCACTGCCTCCACCATCATTGCACTCAGACTTGAGATCTACAAGGTGATGCTGAAGAATGGTGTCGTAGCACAATTGACACCGCCGATCACTTAGATCTAATTTCGGTATGGGTCCAAGAGGTATTACACGCCGAGGGTACGATCTTCAAAGAATGGCTCTAGATCAACGGCGGAAATATAGATTTAGGCCGTGATATTAGAAAAATAAGTTACGATTTTGCCCCTAAGTCACAATATTAGACATAAGTGATGATTTGAACATAAGCGATGATCATGAACATAAGTCATAATCTTAAACATAAATAACGATTCCGATTAGGAGTTGATCTTGGATATAAGTACTGAAGGTAGTCATAAGCGTTGATTATACATCAAGTATGATTTTAGAAATAAGACATGATTTTAGACTTAAGAAATAATGATACTAAGAGCAAACCTAGGAGTAAGTTATGATCTTAGACTTAAGAAGACGATCGGTTACGGAACACGTATACCTAGAGTATACCAGATAATTTTACTTACCTACCATATCTAAGTTTGACCATGACCCTTTGTATATTCCATTAGCCGTGACTATAATAACTCTAAGCGAATAGGTATATAATTAAAGTACATAGATAGTAACGCTGATCAGGATGCCCTACCGTAAGCGCTGATTAGCACATTAGTTTGAAAAGGTTGGGCGATTTTAGGCTGCTTCATCATAACAACAGCATGGGGCCCGGTACCATTAGAGTAAAATAAAACGGATCCATATTCCTACTTGGACGGTAGCATCATAACAGGCTTACGTCTAAGCTGAGACAATAGCTGCTAGGAAATAAATTATTATAGCATGATAGATACTAAGAAATGCTTTATGGAGAAATGATAGAAGCTAAGTAATGTTTTAACGTTATGATCAGTAGAGCTTAGTGAAATGTAGCGTACGAAAGAAGTTATTATCTAGGGTTAAGATGTTGAATGTAGTGTTATCAAAAATAAGTCAAAGATACTAGTCTCACAGAAGATACTGATTAATTATAATGAGTGCGCATTAACATTGGATTTGTATGGCGCGCGGAGGCATGGTAAATTAGAACATCTTAAGTCAATCAATAATTAGTGTGCCGTGCTACGATTCGACCAAGTAAACTTAAAGATTTTATCATGGGTAAGCAAACGTTAGATTTATAAGAAACTGTACGCAGGAGACTTTATTCGAAAAAGAGGATGACCTATAGAAATATACGAAATATTGGACCGATATATTTTTCAAACCGATAAATATTTTATATAAGCACGTACACCAATATATAACAAGATTTTAACAAGTACTTTAAAAATTTTGGCCTACTGAATTACCTTATTGAGTCCCATTTTCTTTATAGCCTACTAAACCTTACGAAGCTAAATTCTTTTATGTAACGGCAAATCAACAAAAAAAAAATCAATTCTTTTGACGATCTTAAAGAGAAAAAAAAAAACTTTTTAAAATGCTGATGTTATTCCAAATCCGATGTGTTTACATATATTTCTTACATAATATTTTAGAATTTCCATTTCTGTTATATTTATTTATAGCTAAAATTAATTGACGACTATCGAAATCGCAAGCAGTTTTTCTGATAAAGTGTTTTCAAAATTATTTATCCGCTTGCGATAAACTTACGTAACTTTTGTGAAGAAAAAAAAAATAATAACTTTCAAAATGTATATCTACTTATAGAGAACAAAGGTACCGTATTCAAAACGTTTTATAAAACCTTACATTATCACGGTTCTAACTGTTTTAATATCATTCCACCGAAGCAATTTGCGAACAAGTTATATCATTGTTTTTTTTATGAGAGGTCATTTGAAACACCGTGTTGCGAAAACAAGTATATTATCTCGAATTTTGTTTACAAAAAAATATTAAAAACCACTAAAGTTGTATTCCAAATTATAGCCATGTAGGTCACGTTTTTACTCGAAGAAAATATTGTCCATGCACATATTTCATATATTAGGATGATGATATTTTCAAAGAAGTAAGGGAATGATCATAGAGTTAGTTTATAAGTATATAAGAATTGATTTCGAGGACTTGATTGTGTAACAAGTACCATGTGGGCGTATATCAAGGACATTAGTTTGGTTAATTATCTAAGGGGATGAGTCACATATACTTGATTTAAAAATTCAAAAAAAAAAAAATCCAAATTGTGGAATGCGGTAAGTTGAAAGATGCACGTCAAGGGGTATAAGTAGACGTATGTGTATACTAATTATAGAGAAACAAGTTAAGAATTGAGGTCTATAAGAACTAGATCATCTTGCGGGATGCTAGCGTAACTAAACTGAATCGTACTATAGTAAAACGTATTCTGAAAATACATACGATTCAAGAGAAGAGATGAGTCTTATGAATAAGGCGTTAAGTCAAAGATTGTAGTACACCAAAGAACTAATTTACAAGAGTTGCTGAGGACAGCAGAGATAAGTAAGTTATAAACCGATGATTGGGTTGTGGAACCCTTAGTATGATGACAATACACTTAAGGTTGATTCGATCATCATAGATAGATTATGTAATGATTTTAATAAGCAAAAAAAAAACATAATGGATCGAAATTGCTCTGTTGGTGTGCAAAGAATGGTTTTGAGGCCTTAGCATGTGATAAATAAGTAAAGTGGTTAGCACGATGGAAAACGCAAGGAATAGTTAGATTAATCATTATCTAAGGGAATGAATCACGTAGAACTAAATTAAGTGTTGACTATTTAATACGCAAGTTTCGAGGACGAAACTTTTTGTAAGGGGGGTAGGATGTTGTAACCGACATTTTTGGAAAAAAAAATCAAAAAAACAAATCAAATTAATTAATTAATTAATCAATTAATTATAAATCTTTATCCTAATAACTACCCATTACCATAACCACACCCCCACTTCCCTAATTCCCCTCCCTCATAACCGTTCCCCCCATCAATTAAGCCCCCAAATTAAACTACTTAATTAACTTCCCCACCCCACATACATAAACGCACCACAACAACAACAATTGAAAAAAAGGGATATCACCGTGAGGCAGAGAAACAGCAGCGAGAGAAGAGAGGAAAAGGGAGAGAGAAAGAGAGAAGAAAGAAAAGGAAGGAGGAGAATTGACCAACCACATCAACTCCAACACGGTTTTTTTGTCAGTGAGTTTGCATTCAAGAGGTAGGTTACCCTCCCCTCTGTCGGATTGCTTTGGATTCCGTCGCATTCTGTTTTGGGAATTATTTGATGTTTTGGGAATTATTTGATTATCACTGCATGGTTATCTTTTATATGATTATCATGATATCTTTATGTTTTAGTATGGAAATTTCGTGTTTGGCCTTAGATATAGATCACATAGCACGGAAATAGGTTGGAATGAGTTCGGGTTGTTGAAAAATGCGCACAAAGGCGGCGCATGTAGCACACGCGCGATGGCCCACGCGTGCCTCTGAGCGGCGCGTACAATTCATGCGCTGCTGTCGTCATTTGCGTTACAAAGATTACGTTAAACGGAGTCCAATGGAATTGGTTTGGGGTTAATCAGAGTTAAAACCAAAAACTTATGGATTTTCAAAGAAAAATTAGAATTTAAAGTAATAAAGGAAAATAATAAAGGAAAAAAAAAGAAAGTAGGCGCTGGCCTGCCTTGACCAGCGGGCCAGGCCAGCCAGAGCGGCCTCAACTGTAGCAGGCCAGAAGATTAGGCCCAGAAGTAAAATAATATTAAAAAAAGGGGTTTCATTGTAAGTGGGCTGGAAAACCAGAAGGCCAGAAGGCTGAAAGCGGGCCAGGCTGTTTGATGTATAGGGCCGAAAAAAAAAACACAAAGAAGCAGGTCTGACCTGCCAGTTAATATAGTTATTACTTAATTAATAAAATATTAGAATTTCAGTAAATAAAGTAACGAAAAAAAATAAAAAAAAAGAAAAAGAAAAAGAACGCTGTGGGCCGCGGAAAAGGAACCAACAAAAAAAACAAAGGAAAGAAGGTATATAAATATATTGATTATAATAAAATAAATAATTAAATGATTAACACAATACTTTACTTAATGCTAATAATATCTAATAAATAGGAGAAATTTAGAAACTCATTAAATAAATTAAAATAAAAGAAATAAAAATAGTAGGGAAAGATAAAAATATTTAAATAAAAGTTTAAAGTGTTTGAGAGCCTAGGAAAAATAAAATAAAGTGTAGAAACCTAAAATAAAGTCTAGAAAGATAAAATAAAGTAACGAACCCCACGCAACATAGGGTAACTACGCAATATAGGTAATACGCAACATAGAACGGAGCATGCAACATAGGACAAACGGAAGTGTGCAAGTGTGACGCATTCATGGCACGAGCATTGCATTTGGCCTATGAGCCGTGTGGCCTGACGAGGCGTGTGATGGGTGTTGGTAATAATGGTTACCTTCATCCGATAGGACCCGGGACATGCATAGCATAACATGGAAAAGAATGAGCATAGCGTGTGATATTAAATGACTGCGTGTGACACGGAGATATAAGTGCATGCATCATGAACTTGCGCATTATATTTATTATTGTTGTGGTTATTTGTCTTGTTATTAAGTTGTTTCAGCGTTACGTTTTGGGATACGGATCGGGTCGGGTATGTGTTATTCCCTTATTTATGCTTTATTTGCTTTATTATTTAATTGTTTATGCTTCATTGTTTTGTTTATTTGCTTCATGCTTTATGTGCTCTATGTGTTACTCGACTCAGTATGTGACAGTCCCTTTTCGGGAGAGACGGGTAACTTACGAGTGACTCCCATCACTCACCCCCCACCACCCCTCCATAGGTGAGCAGGATTAAGAGTATATATATTTATCGAGGATGAGACAGATTACGCGAGCTGGGACGAGTGAGCTGGACTCGAGAAGAGAGCTTGTTTTTGGGAAGAGTCAGATATACCTCCACTTAGGTTTATTATTTGATTTAGTATCATACTTGCCTTAGCGGTTTCGTCAACCCTTATACTTACTTTCTACACTGATGGATTTATTTTAATTGAGCTATTTATTTTTATTATCGTTTCCGCGAAAAATTTCTACGTCAGTTCTGACGTGCAAAGAAGTTTGAACGACGCTTTGTAGTCCTCTTAGTAGGCTACGGCGGGTGCACTGTTCCCGATGCTAGGGTTTGGGAGCGGGGCGCTACAGGTGGTATCAGAGACAGGTTTCAGATCCGCCTCGGAAACGCAGGATTAACTAGATCACTTAGACTTAAGCTACGATCTTTTTCCCTAAAATGATGATTCTACCCTTAAGCAACAAAATAGGGTTAAGTGATGATCTTAGACTTAAGTTGTGATCGGGTTAAGGGGTACGAGAGTGAGCGATCGTTTTCTTACTTAATTACCATTCTACCCCTAAACTTTAGCATGAATTCTGTAAACGACATAATTTCCCAAATTTCCCCTGAACATTTGCATACAACCCCTAAGTAGATAGAAATTCCCAAATTACCACTAACTTAACCTGTATTTAAATAAATTTATTTTCGACCGTTCTAAATTCCAGAAAAATACCGGCAAAACGTGAACAAGCCGGTAATATAGGAAATGGTGGGGAGAACCACCAGAATCAAGGGATCATCCTCAAGCACTTGAGGATGTCATGGTCACCATGGCCAACACCATAACACAGTAGCACAAGCTGCTGAACTAGCAGGCACTGCCTCCACCATCATTGCACTCAGACTTGAGATCTACAAGGTGATGCTGAAGAATGGTGTCGTAGCACAATTGACACCGCCGATCACTTAGATCTAATTTCGGTATGGGTCCAAGAGGTATTACACGCCGAGGGTACGATCTTCAAAGAATGGCTCTAGATCAACGGCGGAAATATAGATTTAGGCCGTGATATTAGAAAAATAAGTTACGATTTTGCCCCTAAGTCACAATATTAGACATAAGTGATGATTTGAACATAAGCGATGATCATGAACATAAGTCATAATCTTAAACATAAATAACGATTCCGATTAGGAGTTGATCTTGGATATAAGTACTGAAGGTAGTCATAAGCGTTGATTATACATCAAGTATGATTTTAGAAATAAGACATGATTTTAGACTTAAGAAATAATGATACTAAGAGCAAACCTAGGAGTAAGTTATGATCTTAGACTTAAGAAGACGATCGGTTACGGAACACGTATACCTAGAGTATACCAGATAATTTTACTTACCTACCATATCTAAGTTTGACCATGACCCTTTGTATATTCCATTAGCCGTGACTATAATAACTCTAAGCGAATAGGTATATAATTAAAGTACATAGATAGTAACGCTGATCAGGATGCCCTACCGTAAGCGCTGATTAGCACATTAGTTTGAAAAGGTTGGGCGATTTTAGGCTGCTTCATCATAACAACAGCATGGGGCCCGGTACCATTAGAGTAAAATAAAACGGATCCATATTCCTACTTGGACGGTAGCATCATAACAGGCTTACGTCTAAGCTGAGACAATAGCTGCTAGGAAATAAATTATTATAGCATGATAGATACTAAGAAATGCTTTATGGAGAAATGATAGAAGCTAAGTAATGTTTTAACGTTATGATCAGTAGAGCTTAGTGAAATGTAGCGTACGAAAGAAGTTATTATCTAGGGTTAAGATGTTGAATGTAGTGTTATCAAAAATAAGTCAAAGATACTAGTCTCACAGAAGATACTGATTAATTATAATGAGTGCGCATTAACATTGGATTTGTATGGCGCGCGGAGGCATGGTAAATTAGAACATCTTAAGTCAATCAATAATTAGTGTGCCGTGCTACGATTCGACCAAGTAAACTTAAAGATTTTATCATGGGTAAGCAAACGTTAGATTTATAAGAAACTGTACGCAGGAGACTTTATTCGAAAAAGAGGATGACCTATAGAAATATACGAAATATTGGACCGATATATTTTTCAAACCGATAAATATTTTATATAAGCACGTACACCAATATATAACAAGATTTTAACAAGTACTTTAAAAATTTTGGCCTACTGAATTACCTTATTGAGTCCCATTTTCTTTATAGCCTACTAAACCTTACGAAGCTAAATTCTTTTATGTAACGGCAAATCAACAAAAAAAAATCAATTCTTTTGACGATCTTAAAGAGAAAAAAAAACTTTTTAAAATGCTGATGTTATTCCAAATCCGATGTGTTTACATATATTTCTTACATAATATTTTAGAATTTCCATTTCTGTTATATTTATTTATAGCTAAAATTAATTGACGACTATCGAAATCGCAAGCAGTTTTTCTGATAAAGTGTTTTCAAAATTATTTATCCGCTTGCGATAAACTTACGTAACTTTTGTGAAGAAAAAAAAAATAATAACTTTCAAAATGTATATCTACTTATAGAGAACAAAGGTACCGTATTCAAAACGTTTTATAAAACCTTACATTATCACGGTTCTAACTGTTTTAATATCATTCCACCGAAGCAATTTGCGAACAAGTTATATCATTGTTTTTTTTATGAGAGGTCATTTGAAACACCGTGTTGCGAAAACAAGTATATTATCTCGAATTTTGTTTACAAAAAAATATTAAAAACCACTAAAGTTGTATTCCAAATTATAGCCATGTAGGTCACGTTTTTACTCGAAGAAAATATTGTCCATGCACATATTTCATATATTAGGATGATGATATTTTCAAAGAAGTAAGGGAATGATCATAGAGTTAGTTTATAAGTATATAAGAATTGATTTCGAGGACTTGATTGTGTAACAAGTACCATGTGGGCGTATATCAAGGACATTAGTTTGGTTAATTATCTAAGGGGATGAGTCACATATACTTGATTTAAAAATTCAAAAAAAAAAAAAAATCCAAATTGTGGAATGCGGTAAGTTGAAAGATGCACGTCAAGGGGTATAAGTAGACGTATGTGTATACTAATTATAGAGAAACAAGTTAAGAATTGAGGTCTATAAGAACTAGATCATCTTGCGGGATGCTAGCGTAACTAAACTGAATCGTACTATAGTAAAACGTATTCTGAAAATACATACGATTCAAGAGAAGAGATGAGTCTTATGAATAAGGCGTTAAGTCAAAGATTGTAGTACACCAAAGAACTAATTTACAAGAGTTGCTGAGGACAGCAGAGATAAGTAAGTTATAAACCGATGATTGGGTTGTGGAACCCTTAGTATGATGACAATACACTTAAGGTTGATTCGATCATCATAGATAGATTATGTAATGATTTTAATAAGCAAAAAAAAAACATAATGGATCGAAATTGCTCTGTTGGTGTGCAAAGAATGGTTTTGAGGCCTTAGCATGTGATAAATAAGTAAAGTGGTTAGCACGATGGAAAACGCAAGGAATAGTTAGATTAATCATTATCTAAGGGAATGAATCACGTAGAACTAAATTAAGTGTTGACTATTTAATACGCAAGTTTCGAGGACGAAACTTTTTGTAAGGGGGGTAGGATGTTGTAACCGACATTTTTGGAAAAAAAAATCAAAAAAACAAATCAAATTAATTAATTAATTAATCAATTAATTATAAATCTTTATCCTAATAACTACCCATTACCATAACCACACCCCCACTTCCCTAATTCCCCTCCCTCATAACCGTTCCCCCCATCAATTAAGCCCCCAAATTAAACTACTTAATTAACTTCCCCACCCCACATACATAAACGCACCACAACAACAACAATTGAAAAAAAGGGATATCACCGTGAGGCAGAGAAACAGCAGCGAGAGAAGAGAGGAAAAGGGAGAGAGAAAGAGAGAAGAAAGAAAAGGAAGGAGGAGAATTGACCAACCACATCAACTCCAACACGGTTTTTTTTGTCAGTGAGTTTGCATTCAAGAGGTAGGTTACCCTCCCCTCTGTCGGATTGCTTTGGATTCCGTCGCATTCTGTTTTGGGAATTATTTGATGTTTTGGGAATTATTTGATTATCACTGCATGGTTATCTTTTATATGATTATCATGATATCTTTATGTTTTAGTATGGAAATTTCGTGTTTGGCCTTAGATATAGATCACATAGCACGGAAATAGGTTGGAATGAGTTCGGGTTGTTGAAAAATGCGCACAAAGGCGGCGCATGTAGCACACGCGCGATGGCCCACGCGTGCCTCTGAGCGGCGCGTACAATTCATGCGCTGCTGTCGTCATTTGCGTTACAAAGATTACGTTAAACGGAGTCCAATGGAATTGGTTTGGGGTTAATCGGAGTTAAAACCAAAAAGTTATGGATTTTCAAAGAAAAATTAGAATTTAAAGTAATAAAGGAAAATAATAAAGGAAAAAAAAGAAAGTAGGCGCTGGCCTGCCTTGACCAGCGGGCCAGGCCAGCCAGAGCGGCCTCAACTGTAGCAGGCCAGAAGATTAGGCCCAGAAGTAAAATAATATTAAAAAAAGGGGTTTCATTGTAAGTGGGCTGGAAAACCAGAAGGCCAGAAGGCTGAAAACGGGCCAGGCTGTTTGATGTATAGGGCCGAAAAAAAAAACACAAAGAAGCAGGTCTGACCTGCCAGTTAATATAGTTATTACTTAATTAATAAAATATTAGAATTTCAGTAAATAAAGTAACGAAAAA
Organism: Eustoma russellianum; assembly: GCA_036186865.1. Classification (NCBI taxonomy): domain Eukaryota; kingdom Viridiplantae; phylum Streptophyta; class Magnoliopsida; order Gentianales; family Gentianaceae; genus Eustoma; species Eustoma russellianum. The sequence continues at coordinate 21,244,162 of AP025051.1, forward strand.
AAAATAAAAAAAAAAGAAAAAGAAAAAGAACGCTGTGGGCCGCGGAAAAGGAAACAACAAAAAAAACAAAGGAAAGAAGGTATATAAATATATTGATTATAATAAAATAAATAATTAAATGATTAACACAATACTTTACTTAATGCTAATAATATCTAATAAATAGGAGAAATTTAGAAACTCATTAAATAAATTAAAATAAAAGAAATAAAAATAGTAGGGAAAGATAAAAATATTTAAATAAAAGTTTAAAGTGTTTGAGAGCCTAGGAAAAATAAAATAAAGTGTAGAAATCTAAAATAAAGTCTAGAAAGATAAAATAAAGTAACGAACCCCACGCAACATAGGGTAACTACGCAATATAGGTAATACGCAACATAGAACGGAGCATGCAACATAGGACAAACGGAAGTGTGCAAGTGTGACGCATTCATGGCACGAGCATTGCATTTGGCCTATGAGCCGTGTGGCCTGACGAGGCGTGTGATGGGTGTTGGTAATAATGGTTACCTTCATCCGATAGGACCCGGGACATGCATAGCATAACATGGAAAAGAATGAGCATAGCGTGTGATATTAAATGACTGCGTGTGACACGGAGATATAAGTGCATGCATCATGAACTTGCGTATTATATTTATTATTGTTGTGGTTATTTGTCTTGTTATTAAGTTGTTTCAGCGTTACGTTTTGGGATACGGATCGGGTCGGGTATGTGTTATTCCCTTATTTATGCTTTATTTGCCTTATTATTTAATTGTTTATGCTTCATTGTTTTGTTTATTTGCTTCATGCTTTATGTGCTCTATGTGTTACTCGACTCAGTATGTGACAGTCCCTTTTCGGGAGAGACGGGTAACCTACGAGTGACTCCCATCACTCACCCCCCACCACCCCTCCACAGGTGAGCAGGATTAAGAGTATATATATTTATCGAGGATGAGACAGATTACGCGAGCTGGGACGAGTGAGCTGGACTCGAGAAGAGAGCTTGTTTTTGGGAAGAGTCAGATATACCTCCACTTAGGTTTATTATTTGATTTAGTATCATACTTGCCTTAGCGGTTTCGTCAACCCTTATACTTAATTTCTACACTGATGGATTCATTTTAATTGAGTTATTTATTTTTATTATCGTTTCCGCGAAAAATTTCTACGTCAGTTCTGACGTGCAAAGAAGTTTGAACGACGCTTTGTAGTCCTCTTAGTAGGCTACGGCGGGTGCACTGTTCCCGATGCTAGGGTTTGGGAGCGGGGCGCTACACCACCGCCGCCACTCAGCCCCTCGGTGTCACCAACAAAACTTCTTAGTTCTTTGAAAACAACACCAAACATAATTTTCTACTCACGAAAGCATAAGACTCAGGTAGATAAAGACACTGATATTTCTCCAGGATGCCAATCTCCAGAATCGGTTCCTGCTTCTTACAGTGAGGAAGATATCTTGGAGACTTGAACATATTTGGACCTGCCGAGTGCACTAAGGAGAGGGAAAAGAGTATGTACTCAACATCCTATTTCAAATTTCGTTTCTAATGATAAGCTGTCAGTCAAGTTTTCGGCATTTACTACAAAGGTGTCTAATGTTCCAATTCCTAAGAATATTGATGAAGCACTTGCTGACAAAGACTGGAGAGCTGCGGTTCAGGACGAATTGGGTGCGTGGGAGAAAAACAACACGCGGAGGATTGTGGAATTGCCTAAAGGGAAAAAGCCGGTAGGGTGTAAGTGGGTGTTCTCAGTGAAGTTCAATGCAGATGGAAGTGTCAACAGGTACAAGGCACGACTAGTTGCTAAAGGCTTCACCCAGGTATCTGGGATTGATTACAACGAGACTTTTGCGCCAGTAGCCAAGTTAAATTCGGTAAGAATTCTCCTTTCCCTATCAGCATGTCTTGACTGGCCACTACAACAATTAGATGTTAAAAATGCCTTTTTTGAATGATGATCTTCATGAGGAGGTGTACATGGACCTACCACCTGGATACACCAGGGAGAAGAACTTAGTTTGTGGATTGCATAAATCACTATACGGATTGAAACAGTCACCCCGTGAGTGGTTTGTAAAGTTTACTCAGGCTGTGAAAACTCAAGAGTTCAAACAATCACAGGCCGATCACACTATGTTTTACAAACACACATTGGAGGGAACTCGTGCTATTTTGATAGTTTATGTTGATGACATTATCTTGACATGAGATGCTCATAAGGAGAGTGATTCACTAAAGAAGTACCTAAGCAGCAGATTTGAGATGAAAGATTTGGGACCATTGAGATACTTCCTAGGGATGGAAGTGGCACGCAACTCATCAGGTATTTTTATTTCTCAAAGGAAGTGCATGCTGGATTTGTTACATGAAACAGGGATGCTAGGTTGTCGGGCGGCAGAAACTCCTACAGAACCTAATGTAAAATTGGATCTCAATGGTGGCGAGGAGGTAGACCGGGAGCGATATCAACGCCTTGTCAGTAAGCTTGTTTACTTATTACATACTCGTCCTGACATTGCCCTTGCAGTCAGTATGGTAAGACAATTCATGCATTCGCCAAAAACACAACACCATGAGGCAGTACTCCGGATCCTAAGGTACTTAAAGAGGACCCGGGGCAGGGGATTGTTTTTCGGCAAACAGAAGGAAAGAAGCCTTGCGGTGTATACCAATGCAGATTGAGCAAGCTCGTTGATTGACAGAAGGTCTACTTCGGGATATTGTACCTATGTCTGAGGTAGCTTAGTTACTTGGCGCAGTAAAAAACAAACTGTGGTAGCATGAAGCAATGCGGAAGCTGAGTTCCGGGCATTTGCTCATGGTATGTGTGAAGGACTATGACTAAGAAGGTTGTTGGATGAATTACACGTTACTCCTGCCGGACCAACACGTTTATATTGGACAACAAAGCTGCGGTAAGCATTGCTCATAATCCGATTCATCATGATCGCACTAAGCATGTTGAGGTGGACCGCCACTTTATTCGGGAGAAGATTGATGACAATAGTTTCACTATAATCTATATTCCCACTAAACAGCAAGTGGTGGATGTTTTGACTAAACGGCTGCATAGACCGGCGTTCGAGGGACTTGTTAGCAAGCTTGGCATGAACAATATCTACATTCCAGCTTGAGGGGGAGTGTTGGAGAAGTATACGGATTTGTCCGGATAGGCATGACAACCGGATGGAATTAATGTGATTGATTTGTATTGTAAATGTAATTCCTTGATTACAGGTGATTGATTAGGAGAGTTAATAGTCCCTTGATTATAGGTGATTGATTAGGAGAATTAATAGTGCGTATTTTTTGTAATTATTGTAGAATCCTTTAATTGATGCGATTGATAGGTGAATTAGGGATATAAATTCATTGTAAAGTTATTGCAAAAAGTAAGAAGGAATTACCATTCTTCCTCTCAAACTTTTCGGCCAAATTGTTTCACTTATCTTGGTCACGGGGAGTGGAAATGTATATCACTGGGAAAGGTAAAGAAGACTACTTTTACTTGTAGCGTCCCGTCCCAAACCCTAGGGTCAGAATTGGTACGTCCGTCGTATTCCGCTAAGGGATATACAAGGCGTCGGTACGAATCCCTGCACTTACAAAAACAACAGAGTATTCGATTGCGGAAGCGAAATAAATCAACTCAAAAACCTAAACAGAAAGTAAAATCCATAAACCATAAATAGTCAACATCAAGTCAAAATCACCTAAACGACATCGTAAAGTGCGTAAAATGAAATCCCTAAGCTAAGTCCTCAAATGAAATAATAAATAAAATAAAACTCCTATAATTCTTGATCATCAATCACCCATCAGTCTCTATGAGTCCCAGTGAGCTCACTCAGAGTCTTCTCCAACCCATATATAATCATAACCTGAATCGTCTGTAAGAAAACATAACGAACGGTGTGAGCGACAAAAAGGTCACTCAGTAGGTACCCTGCATGCATCGGCCCTGTGAGATCATGCATGCTAGGACAGTAGTGAAATACATATAAGTACGGTAATACGAAAATAGACTGTCCACGTTTTCACAAATACGTATAACGGTCATAACTTCTTAAAACAATCAAAACACATAATCATGCGAAATGAGCGTGAAATGCAATGTCACGTACATGATGCATGATTAGCCTACATTCTCGGAAACATACATACCATCGTGCAATGCATGACCCCGGGACCTAATAGAACGGAATGGAACAGAACGGAACAGATATACGACTTAGGTCTCGCATATCCTAACAGAACAGAACAGATATGCGACTTAGGTCTCGCATACCCTAACAGAACAGATATGCGACTTAGGTCTCGCATACCCTAACGGAACAGAACAGATATACGACTTAGGTCTCACATACCCTAACGGAACAGAACAGATATGCGACTTAGGTCTCGCATATCCTAACGGAACAAAACAGATATGCGACTTAGGTCTCACATACCTTAACGGAACAGAACAGATATGCGACTTAGATCTCGCATACCCTAATGCAATGTCGTGATGCATGAATGCACAGAAATTACATACACAGACTTTACCTCATTTCCCTTTTCCTTTTCTTTTTCCTTTTTTCTTTTCCTTTTTCGTTTTTCCTTTTCTTTTTCTTTTTCTTTTTCGTTTCCCTTCACGCTCTCAGCTTCCTTCCAATTTCCTTCCTGCGATTTCCAAACTTTCCCCCACCCTTTCAGCCGACATCTCCCTCACCCCTAAGTCCTTCACCTCACCCTCTCAGCCCCCTCCACTCCCGCATCCCCCACCCCCTCCTCAGCCCCTACCCCTCCAACCACACCCCCTCCATCAGCACCCCCTCAGCCGCACCCCCTCCCTCAGCCCCCCCTCAGCCGCCCCCTTCCCCCACGCACACACCTCAATCCGGCAGCATGTAGCCATAACCCACCACCACCGGCCACGCGCCGCCACTACCAACACTTCCAACCAATTCCGTTATTCATATACACATCGAAAAATACAACCTTCTCATATTAATTATACGAAAATAACATTATACTTATATATACATACGCGATCATATATTCGGATATGCCATTCATCACATAAACATATAATCAACTATTCAAACATCTATACAATCACAATTACTGATGCACGATCTCGTTTTCATAAAGAAACTAAATATTATTTTTTTCATTCAACGGATGTTAAGGGGGCACCTACTTGGTAATTACTACGCGGTTGAATGGTTGATCGGGTTGGTGGTGCTCCTCCCAAAACTGGCGGCCTTGAGGCTTCTTGAAGGAGAGATCGTTGTTTTTTTCCCTCTCTAAAAGGAGCGGCCGTTTGCTAGAATGGGGAGGAAGAGGAGTTCACGTGATTAAATAGAAATTTAATTAGGGATTAGAGAAAATTTCCTAATCAAATTAGGTTTAGTAATTGATTAGCCCAAATACCCTTTTTATCCTTAGTTAAGAAAATGGGATATAACATTACTAATCTAGTTCTTGATGAAACTGATCCTAAATATAGGATATGGAAATCTGAAAATAGCATGATTATGTCATGATTTATTCGATCAATGACATCTGAAGTCAGTGATGACTTCATTATGTATGAGACAACTGTAGAAATATGGACTTCAGTAAAGGAGATGTTCTCTAAAAGAGACAACACATCTGAACTATATGAGCTGGAGGTTCAACTTCATGAAATGAAGTAAAACAATGTGACTGTGAACAAATATTACACCCAATTGGCAAGAATCTGGCAACAGGAAATACATCAATGGTCATGTGCCTCTGATTCTCAATTATGCAAATGTATTACTGAGTAAAAGAGAGTCTTTAGGTTCTTAACCGGACTATCATCCTGACTTTGATAGTGTCAGGAGTAGAATCATGAGCTCTAAACCTTTGCCTTCGTTAAAGGCAGCATCTGCTGATATTAGGCATGAAGAGAGTAGAAAAAAAGTAATGATGGGGAACACTACAGACCCAAGTACAGAAACCTCAGCCGTGGTAACTGAGGAAACATCTGAAGTCTCTGCATTTGCAGCAAAAAGAATGGGAGAAATATGCAAATATAGCTACAAGAAGGTCACAATGTAGATGACTGCTGGAAGTTACAAGCTAAACTTGCAAGAGAAGAAAAATTCCCACCCAAACCTACAAACATCCTGTGGAGGCAATACAACAACAAAACTACCCAGAGACCTACAAATCTCCTGTGGAGATAGACCAACACCAACATTGGACATTGGAAGCCTCCTCCCAGAAGTCATTATAGAGAGTAAAGGAGTGGCAACCGTGCTGGAAATCTACCACAATGAGAAAATCTATCAACTAGAGAACATATCTCTTCACTCCTTAAATTGCTTAACCAACAACAGATCTCTGCCACTACTCCTATCCAAGCATCTATGGCCAGTTATGTACAAAACTGTCCAAACACCTCTTGGATTGTTGATTCTGGAGCAACATACCATATGACCAACAATGGTACATTTCTTACCTCCTATCAGTCTTTTACTATGCCCAAAAATGTTAACATTGCTAATGGAACAACATTAAAAGCATTGGTACGGGGAATGTTAGACTAAATGAACGATTAACACTATATAATGTGCTAAATGTACCTGATATTAATTTCAACCTATTATCTATAGGAAAACTTACCACTGACAATAACTGTTTATCATGTTTCTCATCTTCTAAATGTTTTCAGAAAAACAACATGAAGGAGATGATTGGTAGTGCTAAATATTTAAATGGACTTTTCATGCTTGAGGCAGAGCACCCCGAAATGGAATGCACCCAGACAATCAATAATGACCAAGATTCAAGCACGACCAACCATAGCTTAGATACGTTGTACTGGTAGCATACTTTTGTGGCATATGAGACTTGGACATCCCAATTTTTTGTAAATTAGCAAAAACCACAAAAGAGTCTTATCCATCAAAAATATATCAACCTACTCAACCATTCAATCATGTTTATTCTGATATATGGGGTCCTTCCAAAATCAAAAATCAAGGTGGTTTGTTACATTTGTTAATGATCACTCAAGGGTAACTTGGTGTATCTGATAAAAAATAAATCTGAAGTCCCTCAGATATTCAAACTCTGCTTCTATCTAATTAAAAATCAGTTTAATTGTGTGATAAAAACCTTGATAACTGATAATGGGTCTGAATACATAGATGAATCATTAAAACAATTTATGAATGACTATGGAATTTATCATCAAACCTCTTGTGTTTATAATCCTCAGCATAATGGAATTGGTGAGCGTGAAAACAGACATCTACTTGAAGTTACTAAAACTCTAACTTTTACCATGAATGTTCCAAAGTTCTATTGGGGGGAAGGCCTACTAACAGCTACATATCTTATCAATAGAATGCCCTCTAGAATCCCAAAATTCAAAACTCCTAGGGAAACTTTTTTAGAGTTTTTTCCTTATACTAAGTTACTATCAGTTATACCTCTAAAACTCTTTGGTTGTACTACATGTCTATTTATAATCTCGTCTAAGAGGAAAATTAGATCCCAGAGCCATCAAATACATCTTTCGGGGATACTCAGGTTTTCAAAAAGGTTATAAGTGCTACTGTCTTCATACTAGAAAAATGTTTTGTCACTTTGGATGTCTTCTTTGATGAGCAACCTCCAGTCTATAGTCAAGTACTAAAATCACACTATAGGGTGGAAAATGATGTATGGACCATAATTGAAAATTTTATCGACACACCAGTTCAGGAAGAATCATACAACGAAAAGGGCAATACAACAGAATTACAAACAGATAATAACGCAGAAGGAGAGTTTCTATGGAGTAGACCTCCACAAGTCTATCCTAAAAGAAATAGACAACCTCAACTTAACAATAGTAGTGAAGGCACCAGAGAGAATCATCATACTACCTCTGAAACTCTACTTGAGATAGATGATAAACCTATTACACTTAGGAAGGGAACCAGAGAATATACAAAACATCCACTGTACAATTATCTTACATATAACATAGTAAACATACAATTCAAAGCTTTTATAAGTAAATTAGATTCAAGTATCATTTCTAAAGATGTATATGAAGCAATGAGTATACCCGTATGGAAGGATGCTGTAGAGAATGAAATGACAACATTAGCACAGAATCATACTTGGAAGATTATCCCTAGAGTAAAAGGAATTAGACCAGTTGGACGTAGGTGGATATTTACGATCATGTTAATAAATATGGAATAATCAACAAATATAAGGCTAGATTAGTGGGTAAAGGCTTCACACAAACCTATGGAATTGACTACCTTGACACTTCTGCACTAGTAGGAAAATTGAATACAGTCAGAATCTTATTCTCTGCTGCAGAAAACCTTGATTGGGAACTATACCAACTAGATGTAAAAAATGCATTTTTAAATGGTGAATTGCAAGAAGAAGTGTACATGACTATACCACCAGGATTGAACGCCAGAGTAATAAAGTTAAAGTCTGTAAACTAAAGAGATCATTATATGGTTTAAAACATTCACCCACGACATGGTTTAAAAAATTTACAAATACAATAAAAGAATACCATTTTGTTCAAAGTCATAGTGATCATACACTATTTATTAGAACTTCAAATTTAGGAAAAATTACTTTTTACTGGTGTATGTAGATGATATCATTATTACAGGAGATGATCACCATGAAATACAGTTAGTTAAGACTCAGTTATCAAGAAGATTTGAGATGAACGATTAAGGAAAACTTAGATATTTCCTGGGAATGGGGGTAGCAAAAAATAAATATTGTATGAGTATATCTCAAAGAAAGTATGTATTAGACCTTTTAGCAAAAACAGGTATGAGTAGATGTAAACCTTTTAGTTCACCAATTGAACCTTGACACAAACCTAGGGAGTTTTGGGATAACATACTTATGGATAGACTACAATATCAGAAACTAGTAGGAAAACTAATATATTTGTCACATACAAAGCCAGATATTAGTTTTGCTGTTGGCTATGTTAGTCAACACATGTATGATCTCACTAATGAGCATATGCAGGCTGTCATAAGAATCCTCAGATAGTTAAAAGGCACCCCTGGACAAGGACTATGTTTCCAAAGGACTACAAACAGGACTATTGAAGTATATGCAGATGCAGATTGAGCTTGCTCCAAAACTGACATGTGGTCTACAACAGGGTATACAACAAATTTGTGGGAAAACTTAGTGACATGGAGGAGCAAAAAGAAAAGGGTAGTATCAATGAGTAGTGCTGAAGCTGAGTTAAGGGCACTTGTCGTTATGTGAAGGTCCATGGCTTAAACGAGTAATGTAGAAGTTTAAGCAGAGCATAATGACGCCTATACACATCTTCTGCGACAATAACTCTGCTATAAGCATGGCTGAAAATCCTATACATCATGACAAAACTAAATATGTGGAGATTGACAAGCATTTTATCAGAGAGAAGATTGAAGACAAAACAGTCATCCTACATCATATTCACACTAAGGATGTAATTGCAGATATGTTAACTAAGCCAGTGTCCATCAGAGTGTTACATACTTTATTATCCAAGCTTAGTTGTATCAACATCTATACAATTAAGCTTGAGGAAGAGTGTAAGAAATTTAGTATGTAGAAATTCAGTATAGGTGTTGTATAGTCATATATTTATACACTGTATAATCTTATAGTATAGATACACCATCATTTGTACATATGAACTCTCAATATACACTGTGCATATACACATCCAATCACTTTCTTATGTGGCTTGTGGGAATGGCAATAAGTCCACCGTTGGGAATAATAGGCGCTAGGAATTCTAGCTGTTAGAATAGTTGAGATGCAATGTAACTAGTCTATATAAGGGAATTTACTTGTACATGTAATGATGTACCTGAGTTAATAAGATTATCCTCAGTTTCTATATGGAGTTTGGTTTACCAGCAGAATAATTGCTTTTTCTAGTGTCCAAAACTTAAGATTCTACCTAATTCCACATCCAAATTGTTACACAATTGCTCTTCTATACAAAAGGAAAAAAAAAGGTAGTTTTGCAATTTTTTCTTAGATCGGTGCAGAGAAGCACCACATATTCACTAAAAACTGTCCGAATTATGCTGCCCAAGAATACAGTCATCATTGCATGTTTCTGTGATTAGCGAACGAAGGCCTCTCTTACCTCATAAGCTGAGCACTAAAAAGATGTCAATAAATGCCACACATAATTGGACTTCAGGCAGCTAGTCCGTACTTCATTTGACTTTCAAAATTTCAGAGAATATACATTTTGTAGCAGTGCTTGTAGGCTGTAGCTTTGGATATTTGTATCGTCGAAGCTTTAGATTTCAACTATTGTTTTACTTATAGTTCAAATTTTCAAGTCAAATTTAAAGGCAATTATTAGTTCATTTCATCCAGTTCAGACTTGTTTCAGCTTGTAGTTGGTGAAGCTTTATTTTTTAGTTATCTGTTTAGTTCATACATTTTTGAGTTGAATTTATAGACAATTGATTCAATACTTCATTCCTCTTGGATATAAAGGGAGGCGTAAAGATCATGTTTCAATGAGAAGCATTTGGCTTTAAAAGTTCGAGTTAATTGCACCTGGTATCCATATTTTGCCACCAAGTTTTAAGTAGCATCCATTCTTTCATGAAACTCACTTACCAGCCATACTTATAGGTGAAATTAACACCTGACATCCGGCAACCGGAAAATGACCTGCTGTAGGCGGTTTTTAGCAAAATTCTTTTTATTTTTCACTATTAACACAGTTGGTGCCAAATATTTCCCAACCATGGTTAAATCCTAATTCCCTCCTTGATGCCACACTATCTGTAGATATTTCATCCGAATTTCTTTCGTTATCAACCAAACCAGCTGCATTCTCCACGTTCCTAATCCCCTTTTTCTTCTCTGCAACTCCTTCCTTCTTCCAACTTCAACTGATTGCTCACACGAGAAGCAGGAATTGGTCGAATGATTTAGGGCTGGCCCTTCTGTGCGTTTATTCATCGATTGGAAGCGACGCCCCAATGCTCCTCCTCTTCCTCCGCCTCAATCCTCGATTGTCCCCGGTCAGTACTTATATTTCAGTTCATGGAATCATCATCCTTACTATTTCCATCACCAACAGCATCAGCATCAGCATCAACTGCAAAATCAGAGCCATTCGGGTAGATATAGCTATGACTATAGCAACCCCTGCCCTTTTGGGGGATCTGTAATTTATTACCGGTCCCAAAGCCCACACCAACATCCGCAGATGATGGTACCAGCTGCTGCAGCTTGTGGGGTGGGGATTGGAGTGATGCAAATGCAAAGAGGAGGAGGTGGTCCGGTGATTGGAATTGATGAGGAAGAACCAATGGTTTTCGGGTCGGTCCCTGTGGTCCAAGGTAAAGTAGCAGCCAAAAGACTTAGGCTGTTCGGAGTTAACATGGAGTGCCCCATACCGGAGCCTTCTTCCGATGCAACCGAACCCCCGGAATTATTCTTTCCTCCACCGCAGTTTCTCATCGTTCCACTGCTTCAATGGTTGCAAATCTACAGCCTCAAGGTTCATATTCGGGTCATTTTTCGTTGCCGTCGTCATCAATGAGGCCACCTTATTCTTCTTTTTCTTACATGGGTTTGCAGGTAGTGTTTTTAATAATGGATGAATGGAGAATATTTTGACAGGAGAAGAAGATGAGGGGATGAGGTGGGGTGTAGTTTTTTTATTTTTGAATTATTTTTTCTTAAACTTTTAATTTTTTGACTTTATTATTTTATTAATCCTAAACTGTGGTTAAAGTTGGGTTAAAAGTAGGGTTAAGTCCGGTCAAAGGTCGATTTGACCAGTCAACGGTAGACCAGCAGGTCATCCGGATGCCAGATGTTAATTTCACCTATAAGTATGGCTGGTAAGTGAGTTTCATGAAAGAATGGATGCTCATTAAAACTTGGTGGCAAAGTATGGATACCAGGTGCAATTAACTCTCAAAAATTCCTACGTATAATTGCAAGAAGCACCCGAACAGCAAATCTCATCGACTTGGAATAGTATGTTTATACTTGTTGAGGATTATATTAATTTGGAGTTCGCTTTCTACTATCGTTGCACATTCTCCAGAAAGGGGAAAAAGAAAATCCAGATGAAAAAAGTGTGTTTGATTTGTTAATGATCTACTTCCAAGTAATCTTAGACCTGTTCCAGTATCCTTGTATACTTTAGCTGGACCTTTTTTTTTTTTTTTTTTTTTTTTTGGTCCTGTAGGCATTTAAGCTTCTAGAGTTTTCCTTGTGCGTCAACCTGTGTGCTAATATATTGGTCATTTGCACCACTTACGCTTCAAAATTCCAGCAAGAGTTAAGCAAATGATGGTAAAGAAAAAAAAAAAAACAGAGCAGTTCATCATGGAATTTTCCTCTCTAAACAGTCATAGTTCTGCCTCTCATGGTGACGGCAGAGTGTCACGTAAAAGTTCGGTATAATATAGAAACTGCAGCAAAAGAACCTGTCTGTCTAATCTTCTCATTGCAACAGGTGACGAGTGGTTTAATGTGCGATTGTTTTTCATTTACTGCATTTTACCAAGTTTGAAAATTATGGGTGATGGACTCTGAGTGTATCCATGTGATTAAAAGCTTGAAATTAATTCTCTGGGCTATTTATCATGAAATTTCACTGGCTTGGGTACAGACAATAAGATCATGCAAATATCTAATGTGATTTCTTGTAATATTCCTATTCATGCATACAACATACTCAATTATGCTTGTACACCCATTCCCTACACATTGATGCGAAAGTGATGCAAACATTAGTTGCATATGTTTTGGCTTAAGTTTAATCTTTACTGCTGCTTTAGTTTCTGGATGGTCGGGTAATATTTGTTGAAGTTGCGAAGTCTAGATCTGAGCTGCGAAGAGACTTCAAGCAGAAACCGCGTCAGGTTTAGAAGCTAATTGTGATATAGTCTTCATCATTAGCTATGGCATGATCCTGCTTCAGCAACAGGAGAAGTTGCTTGGGATGTACCAAAGAGATCTCATGGAAGCACACAAATACAGAAGTTCCTACATCTACCTGGCTGTATTTATTGTTCGTCTTGTCGTAACACCTGCTATTATCGTATACTGACGTCCTGGAATCTGTTCTCTTTCAGTATTTTTGGATTATCAAGGTCCTTCAATTATCTAAGGCTATATAACATTGGTTGGCAGAAAGAATCTGGTGTTTTGAATTTTGAGGTGTGTGAGTTGATTCTACCTTAGTCTAGGCAGATAACTTCTTAATTTTTATATTAATTTGCATGCATCCTGCTGCCATTTAAATTATGTAGCAACATATTAAATAATACAAGAATGAATAAATATGCCCCCGTGTAGGGATATGCTCATCTAAAGGTTGGTACATCAAACATATTGCTTTGTTATGCTACATGTGTCCAGTGAAGGATACGGTGGTTAAGATGTGATAATGTGATATTGTTTGTATCTAACTGTATCATAATCAGATTTGATTGTATCCCGTATTTAATTAGAGTTTATCTCTTTACCATAGATAGAGTAGAGACGCCGTATTTAATTAGAGTTTATCTTTTTACCATAGATAGAGTAGAGACGTGACTATAAATTTGGGTGTATTGTGTACTGTTTGAATCAATGAAATACAACATTCATTCGTAAATTACTTTCTTACATGGTATTAGAGCAAATTGTCTGATGCACGTCAACTAGAAAAAAAAACGCAGAAATCAACCAGGAAAAAACCAAATCCAGAAATCCCAGAAAGAGGGAAAGGAATTTCTTCTGTCCTCTTCGGCTCAGATCCTAAAATCATCACAGCTTCAGTACCTTCCCTTCCCCTGCTAATGATCAACGAGCATCATGTCCAGCAGTTCTAACGAAACCAAGATTGACAATAGTGTATTGGTCATACAACTGGTCAATTTACTCAAGAAGAATATCAACACCCTTCAGCCGGATAATTTGTCATTGAGAATCAAGTTAAACAGTGATAATTACCAGCTGTGGCAACCCTTATTAAAAAGGCTATTGGAGGCTGCGGCAGGAGAGCACATCTGTTTGGAGTACCACCACACCCATCGGCCACATACCTGGCCTTTACACAGTGGGAAATACATGACCATTGTAACTTTACTTGGCTTATACAGAATATAGAACCGGCCCTGATGAATTAGTTTCACAGTATCCAACTGCCAAAGCACATGGGACGGACTTGCAGTAACTTATGGGACTGGCACAGATGCGTTGCAGGGATTTGACCTACACAAAAAGGTTAACTCTGTGTGCCAGACTGGAGGAGTACTGAAGGACCTGTGGAATAAACTCCAGAGCATCTTGATGTAGATTGACCACCGCGATCCCAACCCAATGCAAGATCCGGCGGACATCACCATCTACAATACAAAAGTTCAAGAACAGCGACTCTTCCAACTCCTCATGGCTGTGGATGATCGCTTTGACACCATTCGACGGGAGATCCTAAAAAGGGAGCCCTTGCCAAAAGTGGAGGCAGCCTACTCTGCTATTCAGAGAGAAGAAGGCCGGATGAATATTCTGAAAGGAGTGCCTTCAGTCTCCTTGGATACATCATCGGGCATCGGACAGGGACTCAAGGCTCGCGGACGGACAGAGGCAGCAGCGACTGGCCAGCCACCCTGCTCACAGGCATCATCACGGGTTGACTGGAGCCACTTACACTGCACACACTGTGGCCAAAAGAAGCACACAAAAGATGAGTGCTTTGAGATAGCGGGCTATCCTGACTGGTGGGAGGCCCAAAGCAGGAAGAAACCCATGGACAGGAGGGCATGCAGAGGTGCAACCGCAGTGGGCATCGGAGAAGAGACCAGCACCAGTAGCCAGAGCACCCGCGGGGACACCAGCAGCGGCCCTCTAGCCCACGCAGGTAAAGAGGGAGGCAGCAGAATAGAGGAGGAGGGAGAGAAGTAAATGAGGGAGAAGACAGCGGGGCAGACGAGGAAGAAAGAAGGAGGGAGAATGAAAATAGGGAAGACAGCAGGGAAGAGAGAAGGGGGGAAAGAGAGTGGGGAGTAAAAGGAGTGGTTGGGAGGAAGAGAAAAATAAATGAGGGGGCGGGCAGAGAAACCAAAGAGATAGGGGAGAAAAAAGAGAGAGGCGGCGGGAGAAAAGAATGTGGGGAAGGAAAAAAGGAGGGTTTAAAAAATGACTATTTTGCCTTTGTCCTCACTCCACCAAAAGACCCATTTACCCACACTAGTCCTCGAAATTCCCAAGCCTAACTCATCCACCTTTAATTCCCAAAGTTCTCCAAAACATGCCGAGTGGATTCTGGATAGTGGAGCCACTGACATCATGTCCTATGATCCTCACGACTTCACACAACTTGCTACCCCACACAAAGCCAGCATTGAAACTGCTAGTGGTGACCTAATCCCCGTCCATGGAACCAGCCCGCTTGTTCTTTCTCCACATATTACACTTTCTAATTGTCTATACGTCCCGAATTTATTTTCGAAATTGTTGTCCATTAGCCAACTAACTAAACAACTCAACTGTGTTGTACTAATAATATACACCCGTTTTTGCCTCTTACAGGACATTCCATCGAAGGTGATCATTGGGCGTGGCACTGAGCGTAGTGGTCTCTATTACATTGATGAGGTCACCCATCAGGGTCAGTCTATGCTTGTCTATAGGACGGTCCATCGACAGCTATGGTTGTGGCACCGGAGATTGGGTCATCCCTCATTTGGTTATCTCTGATTTCTCTTTCCTAGTTTATTTAAAAACTGTGTTCCATCTGTTCAGTGTGAGACATGTATTCGGGCCAAACAACATAAAAGTACCTTCCGCCCAAACAATACTCGTGTTGGGCAATGTTTTTCTTTAGTTCATTCAGATGTTTGGGGCCCAGCTCCTGTTCTCACAACACAGGGTTTTCAATATTTTATCACTTTCGTTGATGATATTTCTCGAATGGTATAGGTCTATTTCATGAAGCATAAATCTGAAGTTAACATTCGCTTCCGAGATTTTCTCCATATGGTCAATACCCAATACCATAAAAACATTCAAGTCCTTCGGTCTGATAATGAAGTGGAGTATATGTCTACGGATCTCCAAACCTTCTTTCGTGATCAAGGCATTATACATCAAACCTCTTGCTCTCATACACCACAACAAAATGGCGTGGCCGAGCGAAAAAATAGAATTCTTCTTGAATTGACCTGGGCAATGATGACCGAGTCTTGTGTCCCTAAATCCTTCTGGCCTGAAGCCATTGCCACTTTGGCCTACTTACTTAATCGCCTACCTACAAAAACACTCGAGACTAAAACCCCGCTACAAGTGTTGTCTACATAAGTGTCTATTCCATTAGTCCTTACACTACCGCCCAAAGTGTTCGGCTGCACTGTCTTTGTCCATATACCCAAGACAGCGCTCTAAGCTTGACTCTTGTGTTGACAAGCGTGTCTTTGTGGGATATGCTTCCATGATAAAGGATACCAGTGTTATAATCCCCGGACTAAACGTATTCACATCACTATGGACTGTACCTTCTTTGAAACCGAATATTTTTACGATTCCAGTCTTCGACTTAGGGGGAGACACCAAATGAGCCCTTCGACTGATTACATATCTATAGTAGTCTTGTGACTGGCCAACAAGGGCAAGTTGATGGCGCCACCGGGTCAATCTTTGAAAACGGACAAGCGATTGAGACGCCCAGGACCAATTTCAATAATCGTCTTCATGAGGATGTTCACGAATAAGTAACTAACACTTTACCATTGTCACCTTTACCCACTATACCGTTGACACCTACCCCCGTAGATTCTTCTAGCTTACCTATATGTACTGTTGATCCTCCTGCTAGCCCCGAACAAGTCCAACAGATCCGAGTCCTCCCTCCCAGAGAGACCAGAGCAGTACCACCAAAAAGGTATTCACCTGAGCGCATGTGATAACAGGAAAAAAAAGAGGGAATAAAGAAATAAATAAAATTGGAAAAGATAATGATAATAAAAGTATTTAAGAAATAAAAAGGATAAGATTAAAGAATTTAAAAAAAAAATTAAAAGGGGAGGAGATAATGGGGGAAACTAATTTTCCCCAAAATCTCGCAGGCTAGCACGTTAAATGGAAAAAGGGACAGGGGTGTCGGTACCAAAAGGAAAAAGGGGCCAAAGGGATCGCTGGAGAAAAAAAATACGCGGGTTGGAGGACGCTCAGAGAAGAAGGAGAAGAGAGGAAGAGGAAGGAAGAGAGAAGGAGAGAAGCCACCAAGAGTTATTGTAATCGCGTAGTTGTCTGCAGTCAGGTAGGTTCCATTTTTCCCCTCTAACTGGTACAATCTAAGCATGCCTTGGTGATATATTATGTGTTTTGTTGTTTTAATCGTTGAAAATTTATATCATATTGTTGTATCTGTGAAAGATTGATGTTCTTGGAAATTGTTAATGCGTATAAAAGTTATGCGTGCCTTGAATTTGATTTTAGGAAAAAATTTGATAATTAGAATAGCACATCTTTACTATGTTTAGGGGTTTTAGTTGTTGATTTGACCTTAGAATAGGTTTCCATAGATTGAAAATAGGCAAAAATATAGATCGGGGTCAAAAAATAGACGCCGGAGGCGTCTGAAGCGCTTCACGCGCCGCCTGGAGGGCCGGAGGGCGCTGAGTAGCACGCGCTTTCTGGAGGTGGCGGCTGGGAGTTAAAAAATACATATAGCTGGTTTGGGCCGGAGGGCGCTGGCAGGCCAGACCCCTTAACTGGCTGGCTGGCTGGCTGTGCGCAGGCCAGGCCCAGATGCTGTTTAAAATAAAAAAAAACATAAACTGCTGAGTCGACCACGGGCCGGGCCGAATGGGTAACGGACCGGGCCCTAGCTGGCCGACCCAGTTAAGTAAAAAAACGAAAGGTGCAAAGGGCCTGGAGGACCAGGACTGGTATTGGCGGGCTGGGGCCAAGCAGGCTTCGACCTGCCAGGGAAAAAAAATTCTGAATTTATATTAATGTTATTTAATTGTTTAAAAATAGTAATAATTATAAGAAAAATATAAATAAATATCTGAAAATTATAAATAAATTTCAGAAATTATAAAATGCTGAAATTAAATTATTCCCATTAAATTTTCATTAATTGTGGTAATTTATTTAATTTGGATAATTAGGTAATAAATAGGAATAAATAGGGGAAAAATGAGGAAAAATATAGAAAATATACGATAAATATATACAAGCCATGGAAAAATATGTTTGACGTCAAACAACGTTAAATCGTCACTCGGATAATAAATGAACCTAGATTTGAGTGCCAGGGGATGGTGAGGATGGGCCAGGGGCCTCAGGCGATTGTGTTGTTTGCATTCATGGCACGTGCATTGCATTTATGATGGGTCGTGACATACGGATCACGGACGCTCAGTATGATGTACGGTGGCGGGGCCACGCACACTCAGTATGGTGTACGGTGGCAGGACCACGCACACTCAGACTGTGGGTGGGTACGACCCACAGCCACTTAGTAGACCCGGGTTCATGCATTGCACGGTGGAGATATCGGTGTTCTGTGTGGCATGACTTCGTTGCGTGTGACATGCGTAGTAGGACATGCATCACGATGTTGCGCATTCTTTATCTGGAGTGAATTACCTTTCCGCATTCTTCCATATGCTTATGTGCTATCATGTTTTATGTGCTATGTGTTATATCATTCTTGTTATGCTCGTCTTGTACTAGTTGGAGGCAGGTGCCTACTGAGTGATTTTCCCGTCACACACCACTACTCCCCCCTCCAGGTGAGCAGGAAGAGGCCTACGATTATGTCTTTGTCGAGGATGGGGCGGATACGGTAGAGTGAGTAGACTGATGACTGCATCTAGGATTCGAGGAGACCTTGCGGCTGTTTGTTATTATTCATTTGGGATTTCATTAGACGCTACCCAGTTTAGATTGATAGCACTTATATGCTAGTACATTAACTCTATTGCTCATGACTTATTTATTATGCTATTGAGGATTCTTTTCATATAAATTAACGTTATTGTATTTCGTTTTCACGAGAAAAATTTCTACGTATTTTCGGACACGTAAACGGTTGACTCGACGCCTTGTATTCTCCTTAGCGAGATACGACGGGTGCACTGTTCCCGATGCCAGGGCTTGGGAGCGGGGCGCTATACCGTTGATGAGCCCACGATGGGGTCAACGCAACATATTTTCATGTATCATTTACTGTCACATGTTAGTTCTGTAAGACATGGCATATCACTGTTAACTCCGCACACACTAGTGCTACTTCTTATGTCTTATAGTCTTAACTAACCCTTAGGACATGTCATATATGTTGTGCATATTGTGTTTGTTGCTTGGTGTCTTTGAAGATAGGTCAAAGAGAGCTTTGCATTGAAGAAGCATGAACACCTATCGATCCATGTTCCATCTGATCGGATGATATCATTGTTCAAACAAAGCTTGAAGATGCAACTAAAACCTGAATTTTTGTTCAAGCAAGGAGGTGATAAGCAAGTAGCTTACAAGCAAGGAGGTGACAAGCACTCATGTCAAATTCAAAATTGTTCTTCACGTAAGAATGGAGAGACAAGCTGCTCATATCATTAACCAATAGAAAGGAGTCTTGCAAATGTACAAACCAATCAAAAACAAGTGAAGAAAAGCAAGCAAGCTGCACAACAAATGATCCAATCAAACTCATTCAAGAAGGAAGGTTGGTTTATGGTTAAATGTGTTGAATATTCAAAGCCTAAACTACAACCAATCAAAATGGAGTTCAAACCAAGCTGCACACTACATTAACCAATCAGAATTTTGGCTGAAACTTGCAAGGAGGAAACGTTGGATTAAGCTTCTTTCTTTTGAAAATTCAAAGCCACACTCTCAACCAATCAAAGCCTAATTCCAAGCAAGCTGCTCCAAGTTTTATCCAATCAAATTGATCAAGAAAAAGGCTAGAAACAAGGCATGGGAAGCACGGCAAAGCAACCAGAATCTTGGAACCAAAGTCATCAAAAGCAAGCATGTTATTTTAGTCTTGTACTTTGTACATTAAAACTTGTACTCTTTATCATTTTCATTTTTTATAAATAGCATAGGAAGCTGAATGTACAAAAACTACATAACAACCATTATACAACAATTATCAAACACATTTCAATCAAATTTCCTTCAAGGAGTTCTCAACTATTTCTTAGTTGAAGTTTGAAGTCACTAACGGTTTTCTTTCAAGTTCCTAGCCTAGAACTTGTTAGTATTTGCTTCATCTTTTGGTTTACAGCATCTTAGGGTCTCATTGAGGTTTTAGATGTGTTGGAGTGCCAAAGAGGAAGAGGTGTTGGCATAAATTGAGCCAAGAACAACGGTTACAGTTCAAGGGGTGTCTTTGAGATGTTCTTTGCCATAACTTTTGTTCAAATCAGTTTGGAATAGGAGACAAAGTCCTTGGCAACATTTTCTAGCCTTCGTTTGGCTCATCAAATTGGTATCAGAGCATTGGTTAGTCTTCTATTCATGTTTACATTGTTTAAACTAGCATATGTTTGTTGCTGCCCAAACCGTATATTGAACTGATTTTGTTGTCATTTAGAATCTGTTTGTTTAGATAGTTAGTCTATGTTTTAAAGTGTTTATTAGTTGGTTTACAATAGTTTGGTAACTTAGTTTAAGTAGCAAAAACCGAAACACCACAAAAAAATAACTTAGACTAGACTTAGTGTTGTTAAAATCTGTTTGTGTAGCTTAGATCAAAACCGTGTGTAAACTGATTGTTCTTGTTCAATCTAGCTTAGATAATGTTCATTAGTTCCTAATCTAGAAGTTTAAATGGTATTTTAGTGATTCCTTAAAATAGAAAACCTGAACACAAAGTAGATTAGTTGATAGTTTAGAAATCAAGTTGTTAAAATTCTGTTTTCTAGTAGTTGTATGCAAACTGTTTAGGCGTTGTATTTGCTGCCCTATTTAGCTTAGTTAGAGTAGTTTGCAACATAGTTTAAGTGTTTTAGTTGGTTGTTTAGTTTAGCACAAGAAATCCGAAAACTAAGAACAAAACAAGTGGTTTTAGTTAACTAAGTGTGCTGCCTAGTTTCTAGTGTTACACGTTTGATAAGTATGATATAAACACTTGCATCTAGTATCATCTAGCTTAGAAACTAATTGCATCATACAAACGAAAACCAAGACAAAAACAAGTAGAATAGATAACTTAAAAACAAAACAAAACAAGTTAGTTAGTTTGCATCAAAACTGATTTCCATTAGTGTTATAGTAATCAGCCCTTATAAATTGCATTTAGAAACAACTAAGTTGCATTTAGCTATCTTAAGATTAGTTAGATCATTTGCATCAAAAAAAGAAAAAAAAAACCCGAAACAATTTAGTTTAAACTTGATTAAATCTTTGAATGCTATTTGTTTAAACTTGTTGAATTTGATTTCACCACCCCCGTTACACCTTAAGTCATTGTTTGGTAAAACTTGATTGAATCTTTTAATTGAAACATTATTGACTTGAGATTTGTTAAAAGTGATGTAAATTTGTAAGAAACAAGATTTGATTTCAAATTTTAACGTTGGCTTACGTTTATCTTTACTTGGGATTGATTCAATTGTTTAAAGACTTTATTGGACTTAAGTTCTTACTTAGGATCACTTTGTCTATATTTATCCCTACACTGTTAAATTGCCGACCCTGTTATCATCTTGTTGTCTGTACACTTCTTCAACTTGCATTGAACTTTCATCTATATTTGGTTGTTAAATTTGTGAAACAGTTTTCATATCATTAGTGTTCTTCCGTGTTGTTCAAAGAACGTTTCACAAAAGCCACACCAAAACTTGTGCAAGTAAAACCAAAGAAAAAGAAGCCGTGAGCAATGTCTCATAAAGGCAAGTGAGCAGTAGACTCACAAAACAGACAAAGCCAATCCAAAGGAAAATAATTAGGCTTGTTTGTGAAAGAAACTGAGAGAAAAGTCATTTTTAACGTCAAAAAGCAAGAGACAAGACGTATGAGTGATTTGCACAAGAAGTGAGATATAGCCATCCAAAGTTCACAAAAGGTGAATTGTGCAAAACCAAAAGCAAATACCTATACCAAAGTGTTGACTGTTGTAAAAGGTTCCTCGAACAAACCCTTGTTGAACACTTGTGTGTATGTACTGTCTTTTACTTTATTTACAATTGAATGTGCATTAAAGTTTAAAGTAAGTTAAAGGATTGTTCTGTACAAACCCTTAGCTTTCTTTGATTCAGCCAAAAACATCACTTGACTTCTATTTTTCTTTGAATCTTAGATAGTCCAAGATTGTTGTTTATTCAATTGTCAATTTGAAGTAGAAATTTACGTTTTGTTAAAGTTATAGTTTGATCTTACTTGCTTGTATTCTGACTTATTTATCTCATTGTTTTACCATCTTGGTTGATTGTTTTGATTAAACATGATTCTAAAAACCATTTGGGGAGTTGAATGCCATAGGAGAGACTATGATGAACTGGAAAAACGTATGAACTCCTTTGGTCGTACGAATGGTTTATGGGTTGGATATTGGGAATGTAAAACTCCTAGATATCAAACTCTTTCTCAGTGCAATAAAGACGTTAGTGCATATTACAATGAAATGCTTGATGATTTGTACTATGCTTATGTTGAAGAACATGAGGAATTAAGCATGATTAGGTTCTTTGCTGGATTAGATAAAGAGATCGCTGATTGCATGTTGTCTGAAAAATTCTCATCACTTTATGACATGTATAAAAAGGCAAAGATTGTTCAATCAAACCTAATCCCATGGCAAGTTAATCAAAACTCTGGGTATGAACTGAACTCTTGTGATTCTGAAAATGACAAACCAAATCCAGTTAAGTTAAGCAATTTGAGTCAGACTATGGATAATATTGAAAATACATTGCTTCAACTTAGAGACATGGTGCAAGTATTGATAGAATCTGAAAAGAACAAAGACTTGCAAGCTGACATTTCTGTGAATGATGGTTTGTATGAAATTAGCCCCAACATGCCTGAAACTGGAACTCCTTTATCTGAATTGCATGTTCAACCTTGTGTACTGTCTGAAGAAGACCCTTCACTTGAATCTGTTGGTGATTTCCAAAGTGTTAGTCGTTTGTTTATAGATGATGTTAATTGTGATAACACTTTGTCTGAAAATGATTTACATTGTGACATGCATATAAATGAAATCCCTGTGCATGATCTGCATTCTGCTGAGATGCTTGTTTCTGGGTTACGATCTGAATTACATCCTGTACATTTCATTGATGACATTGATGTAAGTAATTCTGTTGAGAATGACATTGATAAACTAGATTCTTATGATTTGATGTTAGCTGAACTAGATTGTCTACTTGATGTAGAGCTTGATCATGATGTCATTATTGAAGTAGATTCAGCTACAAATGAACATAAATCCTTGGATGAACTAGTTAATGAATTGAATGGCATATTTAGTATAGATGAAGATTCTATTTCTGAAATATCTATTTCATCTCATCTTGTTGAATGTCTGCCTGTTGTCATCTCAATTGATACATCTTGTCTAAGTATTGCACATGTCTGTAAGATTTGTACATTTAGTGTTAACATGTTGCAATATGTTTGTTGGATGTTGTTTTATCTGTTAGGATGTATGTCTTCTAAAATTTTTGTTATCGTATTGTTAATACATCCTAAACATTTTAGAAAGCGTGTACACACCTTATTCTTTCTTCAAAGATAAGGATGCACCAAGGTATTTCACCTTCACCATTTGTATTATCATGTTCCTATTTGGTTATGGTGTGGTTGAGCATACGTGTACATCCTAAACCCCTTTCCTTTATTCTATCCATGTTGAGATTCGAGGACGAATCATTTTCAAGAGGGAGGGAATGATGAGCCCACGATGGGGTCAACGCAACATATTTTCATGTATCATTTACTGTCACATGTTAGTTCTGTAAGACATGGCATATCACTGTTAACTCCGCACACACTAGTGCTACTTCTTATGTCTTATAGTCTTAACTAACCCTTAGGACATGTCATATATGTTGTGCATATTGTGTTTGTTGCTTGGTGTCTTTGAAGATAGGTCAAAGAGAGCTTTGCATTGAAGAAGCATGAACACCTATCGATCCATGTTCCATCTGATCGGATGATATCATTGTTCAAACAAAGCTTGAAGATGCAACTAAAACCTGAATTTTTGTTCAAGCATGGAGGTGATAAGCAAGTAGCTTACAAGCAAGGAGGTGACAAGCACTCATGTCAAATTCAAAATTGTTCTTCACGTAAGAATGGAGAGACAAGCTGCTCATATCATTAACCAATAGAAAGGAGTCTTGCAAATGTACAAACCAATCAAAAACAAGTGAAGAAAAGCAAGCAAGCTGCACAACAAATGATCCAATCAAACTCATTCAAGAAGGAAGGTTGGTTTATGGTTAAATGTGTTGAATATTCAAAGCCTAAACTACAACCAATCAAAATGGAGTTCAAACCAAGCTGCACACTACATTAACCAATCAGAATTTTGGCTGAAACTTGCAAGGAGGAAACGTTGGATTAAGCTTCTTTCTTTTGAAAATTCAAAGCCACACTCTCAACCAATCAAAGCCTAATTCCAAGCAAGCTGCTCCAAGTTTTATCCAATCAAATTGATCAAGAAAAAGGCTAGAAACAAGGCATGGGAAGCACGGCAAAGCAACCAGAATCTTGGAACCAAAGTCATCAAAAGCAAGCATGTTATTTTAGTCTTGTACTTTGTACATTAAAACTTGTACTCTTTATCATTTTCATTTTTTATAAATAGCATAGGAAGCTGAATGTACAAAAACTACATAACAACCATTATACAACAATTATCAAACACATTTCAATCAAATTTCCTTCAAGGAGTTCTCAACTATTTCTTAGTTGAAGTTTGAAGTCACTAACGGTTTTCTTTCAAGTTCCTAGCCTAGAACTTGTTAGTATTTGCTTCATCTTTTGGTTTACAGCATCTTAGGGTCTCATTGAGGTTTTAGATGTGTTGGAGTGCCAAAGAGGAAGAGGTGTTGGCATAAATTGAGCCAAGAACAACGGTTACAGTTCAAGGGGTGTCTTTGAGATGTTCTTTGCCATAGCTTTTGTTCAAATCAGTTTGGAATAGGAGACAAAGTCCTTGGCAACGTTTTCTAGCCTTCGTTTGGCTCATCAAATTGGTATCAGAGCATTGGTTAGTCTTCTATTCATGTTTACATTGTTTAAACTAGCATATGTTTGTTGCTGCCCAAACCGTATATTGAACTGATTTTGTTGTCATTTAGAATCTGTTTGTTTAGATAGTTAGTCTATGTTTTAAAGTGTTTATTAGTTGGTTTACAATAGTTTGGTAACTTAGTTTAAGTAGCAAAAACCGAAACACCACAAAAAAATAACTTAGACTAGACTTAGTGTTGTTAAAATCTGTTTGTGTAGCTTAGATCAAAACCGTGTGTAAACTGATTGTTCTTGTTCAATCTAGCTTAGATAATGTTCATTAGTTCCTAATCTAGAAGTTTAAATGGTATTTTAGTGATTCCTTAAAATAGAAAACCTGAACACAAAGTAGATTAGTTGATAGTTTAGAAATCAAGTTGTTAAAATTCTGTTTTCTAGTAGTTGTGTGCAAACTGTTTAGGCGTTGTATTTGCTGCCCTATTTAGCTTAGTTAGAGTAGTTTGCAACATAGTTTAAGTGTTTTAGTTGGTTGTTTAGTTTAGCACAAGAAATCCGAAAACTAAGAACAAAACAAGTGGTTTTAGTTAACTAAGTGTGCTGCCTAGTTTCTAGTGTTACACGTTTGATAAGTATGATATAAACACTTGCATCTAGTATCATCTAGCTTAGAAACTAATTGCATCATACAAACGAAAACCAAGACAAAAACAAGTAGAATAGATAACTTAAAAAGGCGAGATTAATTGCAAATGGGTATACTCAGATGTATGAAATCGACTATGCAGAGACTTTCTCATTTGTGGCAAAGATCGACACAATCCGAGTCTTGTTCTCCGTAGCTGCGAACAAAGGGTGGCCACTCCAACAATTCGACGTAAAGAATGCATTTCTACATGGTGAATTAAAGGAGGAAGTGTATATGGAAGCACCACCAGGCTTTTCAAAGGGTTTTCAGAAAAATGAAGTGCATCGACTCAAGAAGTCTCTGTATGGGTTGAAGCAGTCTCCGAGAGCGTGGTTTGGTCGGTTCACATCAGTAATGAATCGATGTGGGTACATCCAAAGTAACGCTGACCACACACTTTCCGTCAAACGAAGAAGGGAGCTTGTAACCTGCTTGATCATCTATGTAGACAACATGATCATTACTAGAAGTGACAAAGCAGAAATGTCAAAACTACAGAAGCGACTGTTCAGATAGTTTGAGATGAAAGATCTTGGGAAGCTGAAATGCTTCTTGCGAATTGAGGTGCATCGATCAGACCAGGGGATATTAATATCACAAAGAAATTATGTTCTCGACTTGCTGACAGAGACAAGAATGTTAGATTGCAAACCATGTGAAGTGCCAGTATCTACAAGTTAAAGGTTGAGAATAGATCAAGAAGCACCAATGGTTGATCGGGAGCAGTATCAGACTAATTGGTAAGTTAATCTACCTGTCTCACATTCGACCTGACATCGCTTATGCAGTAGGTGCCGTGAGTCAGTTTATGCATAAACCACAAAAGGAGAATTTAGAGGATGTGATGAGGATTTTCCGATATCTAAAAGGCTCACCGGGACGTGGAATACTATTCAGAAGGTGTGGTCACTTGGATATAGATGTGTATACTGACGCAGACTGGGCAAGCGATCCCAATGATTGAAGGTCAACATCAGAGTACTTTGCGCTAGTTGAGGGAAACTTGGTCACCTGGCAGAGTAAAAAACAGAAGGTAGTAGCCCTGTCAAGCGCTGAAGCAGAGTTCAGGGGGATCGCGAAAGGAGCTATGGAAGTATTGTGGCTGAAGAAGGTGTTGAGTGAGTTAGGTTTTCCATTAAGGACACCGGCGCAGTTAAAGTGTGATGATAAAGCTGCGATCAAAATATCAGAAAATCCGGTACAACATGATCTAACCAAGTATGTAGAGATCGATCGTCATTTTATTAAGGAAAAGCTCGAAAGTGGGATAACTGAGATACCGTTCGTAAGATCCGAAGATTAACTAGCTGACATCCTTACCAAAGCCGTAACTGGTCGAGTGTTCGAGTCTGTGCTGGGTAAGTTGCACATCGAAGATCCCAATATCCAACTTGAGGGGGAGTGAAGGATATGGTGGGTAAGATGTGATATTGTGATATTGTTTGTATCTAATTGTATCATAATCAGATTTGATTGTACCCCGTATTTAATTAGAGTTTATCTCTTTACCACAGATAGAGTAGAGACGCCGTATTTAATTAGAGTTTATCTCTTTACCATAGATAGAGTAGAGACGTGACTATAAATTTGGATGTATTGTGTACCGTTTGAATCAATGAAATACAATCTTCATTCGTAAATTACATTCTTACATTCAGCTCAAGGGGGTTCGCCCGTAGAATAATGCGTTAAAAAGTCAAGCCATCTAATCCAACATATAAACTCACGTATTGCCGGAGTGCCAGAATATGCTCCATCACTAGTACATGATCCTTTGCCTGAAAGTTGAAATTACCGACTTTCGAAAAAGCAAATCCATTTAGACCTATCATTATATAGAAAGGGTAGTCTCATTAGAACCAAACCCTCTATCCTTTAAGATGGAAGTATTGTTTGTATGATTTTCATCTTTTATTGTCGTTGAAATATACTGGACATGTGCTTTTATGTTGTATTTAGACCTACCATTACAGAAGATGTTAGGTGCAAGACAACAATTAATTGCGTGATTCAAGCAATAGACAGTGGTAAGGAAGGATGGAAACCTCTCTCCTTTGTTCCTCTTCTCCCTCAAGGCAATTGTCTCTGAATATAGGACAATAACGATTTTTTTTAAGTCAAATTTCATATATGCACCCACTGGGGAAATATTGCAATTAAAGTCTCACAACTTACAGCAGCAAAGTAACTGCAGAAAAGTAGAAAACTGAATAGTCTATCTTGAACAAAGGAGGTAAGTAGAGAGCACAAAATGGTTAAGGTCGCATCTTAAATGTTAATAGTTATTTTATAAGCAATCACTGGTCTATATAGGGTGTGGATTTTTTTTAATTCCGCATCATTATCTAAATTACATGTCATCTCTTATTTATATATCAATCTCATTTTATTTTGTTATGTCAATCTTGGTTGATTATGGTGTAAAAAATAAAATGATGTGTAGTTAAGTGTGGAGTACAATCAACTTAGTGGACGCAGAGTCGAAGGAGAAGTAAATCTGCAAAGATCTATAAGTTGTGGAATACATCAAATTAGGGTGGTGGTAATAGAATCTTGACCAATGAGACGAGTTTTGACTAG
Source organism: Eustoma russellianum (assembly GCA_036186865.1). NCBI lineage: Eukaryota > Viridiplantae > Streptophyta > Magnoliopsida > Gentianales > Gentianaceae > Eustoma > Eustoma russellianum. The sequence continues at coordinate 21,272,602 of AP025051.1, forward strand.
GCTTGAGTTTGTATAGGCTACGAAATGTGAGTTAGGAATCAGCTCTTCTACATCACACAACTTGTTCTTTCTTTTCTAGTCACAAACCTACCAACAATTAAATATTAGTAATTACATTTTTTGTAAAGGCAAAATAATTATTTTTGGTTTTAGGGGCAATTTGGTCTTTTGCCTTTCACTAATTATAGTTAATCTCAATTAGAACAAGGGGACATCAATTTTATTCTTCTCCTATGATATTCAACAGTGAGTAAAGAAAATTATAAGAGTTCGAAACCTTCGAGACAATTCATGAAGAAGAACGAAAAGACCAAATTTGACTTTAGACTTGTATTTGGAATCATCACACGGATGAGATTTCATGATAAGATATTTTATTCTTCCTTGCGTTGATGACTTGTGTAAATAATATTTATTAAACATGAGAATACACACATGCTTGATGTGCCACGGATGCATAAACCCCGTTGCGAATAGTGTTGTATATTATTTATGGTGATTTTCAATGTTGAGGGTCGTTTGTGGTATCGTGAGAGATATACGAGGAAAAAAACGATAAAATGTATTTTTATTTTTGTATCACTTGTCAAGTAAATGGTGACGTATAAACATTAAGTTTTTAAATTATCCTTCAGAGGTAATAAGCACTTTTTTCCTTCAAAATTTTAAAGTTCTTCATGAATTTGATAATAATTATTTAGTCATACGACTCTTCGTTTAGAATTCAGAAAGTTCAGTGTCTCTAAGCTAAAACTTCCCTATTAAGGTGTGGTATGGTGGTTTAATCAAGTGTCTTTTGCAAATGTTATCACCTTTTCAGCATATATCGTTTGGGAAAATTTGGTGAAAAGTATGTAATGGAAAAAATTGAAAATCCTGTGTGATGAGGTCAGATTCTCACCGAGTAGATCAGAGGTGATCTCTGTAGTATGTCGTTAGCGCCTCGTTAGGGTCCTTTTCTTCAACCTGAGAGGGAAAGACAACGTTAGAGGTTCAGGGAAAAAACTTTCCGACACTCAAGTGAGTTATAGGCATATTTGTATGTGAGTATACTGGAAATAGAGCTTGAAACAACCTGTTAAGGGCTCTCCTTAGAAAGGGTGACTGTTTGATATGGATGAGCTCAGGTTAAACTTTGGTCGAGTTCGGGTCAATTTGAGTGGTACTTGGACGTCAATTGGACTTCCACTGTAGAAGTGCTTCTTTATAGTTGTTAAAGCTAAAGGCTGCGTGGCCATGAGATAAACGGTGACGACACCTGGCTGTCCTGGTGGTAACTGTTGTTTGCATGGCTGCCATGCGGCAACAGGTGACTATGGTGCTGGCAACTCTCTTATGCATGGTTGACATGTGGAGATAGATTACTGAGCTGCTCGCAATCCCAGGTTGCATGAAGGTCAAGTGTTGCCACTCGTCGGGCCGTGAGGCCAAGGTTGTTGGGTGGCAGGGAGTCTGCCTAAGCATGATGTGGCTGAGCCGATGTGCCGCTTGAGCAACCCAGCTAGAAAACCGAAGTAGGGGTAGCCTGTCTAAAGCTGGTCAGGTGGGTTTTGTCGGACAGATCTGAAAAGGGCTCACCTTGGGGCTTTGGCTGAGCTGATAGAAGAATGTGACCTATGCTCTTTGGCCGAGCTGATTCGGAGCTGAGTAGCCCTCTGTGGCTGAGACTTAGGCTCGTGATTGTGGGTGGAATTAACTTAATCAGGGTGGACCGGTCAAGGTCTGCTGGTTGAGCTTATCTTCTGGGCAGACCTGGTTGTGTAGAGCTTGAGTTGGCCGAGGCAAGGCCCACCGACGCTGACTGTCATTGACTAATGGAAAAATGTCTTGTCGTACTTAGCAGCTGGTTCATAGGTGTTACAACCCGGAAAATTCGTTATGTCGTAACGACTACTAATACCGTAATATAATTTCGTAGGTGTACGATCCATAAAACTAGACTTATATTATCAAATATATTAGCAAAGATACTACAAACATTTGAGTATATACAATAAAAACCCAATTAAATTAATTAGTAACAACTTAAACTATTAGGATAAATTAAATCAAAAAGAAATACATGTCACAACAATTTTATACTACATTAAATAAATGAAAAAACAATTATATACATACAACATAAAAGAAAAGGAAAAAGAAAAAGAAAGGTGAAGACAACTTGTCTTACACCTTGATTAAAATATTAGCATGCCTAAGAATCTCACCTTAACCCATCCCTCCACCCCATGCTTGTCAAAAGTTTGTCTCCCATCCCATTCCCCTCCATGCTTGGCCGGCCACCCCTTAGAAAAGTAGGAAATTTTAATTCTTCTTTAACCCCTCAAATAATACATCTTCAACCAACCAAATTCATCCTATCTCCAAGGAAAACCCAAGAAACATTCCAACACCCTCATTTTTCCCCTTAAGGCCGAAAGTTCACCCTCCATAAGGAGAAGATTTTCTTCTCCTTTCTTCACACCAACATCACTCAAATCAAGTATTATAAACACTCAATCAACTAAGAAAGATTCAAGAAGGTTGAAGCATCTAGAATCAAAAGCAATCAAGGTAAGAACTTTATGAAGTTTAAGTTTAATTCTTCTATATACTTAGTTTCATAAGTTGCTCACTAACCCTCCTTTTAAACCCTAAACACCATGTATACCTAGGAGGAAGGAAGAAGAACTCTCTTCCAAACCAAGTGAAGGAAACATCTTCTAAGTGTAAGAAAGGTGAACCAAGGCAAGTACTCTTCCTAGATCCTTCATGGATTTAAGATTCAATACTTATGTTTATATAAAAATGGGATCATCATGTAGTATGTTCAAATTTTGTTTTAAGAATAAGCAAGATCTATGCTTGTAGTGTTAGAAATATACAAATATATAATAATAAAAGGCTATATGTATATAAATGAAACATATATATATACGGTTGTTGTATATATATATACATATAGAAGCTATATATATACGGCATCACACATATATACATACATATAGATATAAACTTTGAACAAATGATATGAAATGAAAAACATTAAGAAAGATGTACAAAGAATTCAATTCTTATTGTTTTGATTATGTTTTCTTTTATGATGATCATCATGTTTATATCTTATATGTTTTGTGTTTATATGTTTCAAGATCATGTCTTTAACATGTTTATGTATGCATCATAAGCATGACTTATATACATGGTCTAAATAGTTGTTTGATGATCATCATCTTCACATATACATCACATATACACGGCTAGGTGGCCTATTTTAGTACTTCATTGAGTTTCATCATCACCATTCTAAGATGTGTATTAGATGATGAATGTGGCTCAAGAAGTATACTCTTTATGTTATTCATCATGTTTATGATTATGTATTTGTTTTCATAGTGTTATAATTTTAAGATTAGTAAAGAAAAGGTAAGAAATATGTATATGTTACTTATGAGAACTTACAACTTACAACATATACATAAAAGGAAGAAAAATGAGATATAAATATGTACAATACATGGCCTAACTTTCGGCCTTATAGAGTAGTTTGTAAAATGAGATGTGACATGTTAAATAAGTATATATGGATATAATTATACATATATATATATATATATACATGGCTTAAGATAATCAAAGTATAAAATACCTTATATAGTATATATACACACACATATAAGTGTATTACCATGAAATATATACATATATACATTACATATATATTCGGCCTAAGGCCATTTAATAAACCAAAAAATGTTTCTTGAGTTAAATGCTATGGATACTATTATGTAAATTATGTGATAATGAATGAAGTATGGTATAAGTGTAGGTGGTTGTACGTGAAGAATTAAAGGATCTAAGAATTAAAAGTCAATTTCCTTAAGTGTTGGAATAAGAGTTGTATTTGGAGAATACAAATTAAGAAAGTGGTGTTGGATGAAAAATGAAGAAAAGTGGGCTGTTTTAGCCTCATGGCCGAATGGCCTTTTGGTGGTCAAAGTGTGAATCCCTTTAAGTTATGATATATAGGATGAAAATAAGTAAGTGATGTTATAAGATGTAGTTTACCATAACACCTCATACGAACAAGTCTTATGCTGCACGAAGATAAAGTTTGAAAGTTGTTTTACGCATATCATGTTTTAAAAGTTCATATGCATGTGAATAATAAACGCGAGACGATCGATTTCGTTGACACACGATATGTTATGTTATGTTCATGATTATGACTATGTTATGTTCGCCGGCGTGACATCGGTATTGGGGTGATAGATGTCAGGGGCATATGATTACGTATATGGCCGAGTGTAACACCGGGTCCGGGACACGGGATCTCCGTCATAGCGCGTCACCGTTAGTACATATACATATGTTTATGATGTTTTATGTCGTATATGTACTACATGGGAAATCGATCGGTATGTCGTGTGTTATTATTCTTATGAAAAGTGCTATAGCCAATGATGAAAATGTTATGTCTTCCTGTTATGAAAATGTCATGTTATGCAAGTTATGAATATGTCATTTTTCGCAAGTTATGAAAATCATGTCAATCTATGAAATTTCATGTTTACGAAAAGCCATGTTTACGAAAAGCCATTTTATGAAAAGTCACGTTTTATGCATCATGTCATGATCATGCCCTTAGGTGGTGATTAGTATATTTGTACAATCATGATGCCTTAATATGATTAAGGAAGATCACGTGCATAGAGGTGATGATTGTAAGTTATGACCTTAGTATAAGATGGATTAGTGTTTAAGCATGGAAGGTATGCTAAGGATATGCTGAGGAAGAATGATATGACCCATAAGGTATGATGCAAAATCTTATGTTCTGTTTATTCCTTATATATAATGCTGTCATTGTAAATAAAGAAGTAATTATATATATTGTTACTTTATTACTACTTGTTTCCCCATGTATGATCCACATGAAGTATCTATAAAGAATACTTGCTGAGCGATTAAAAGATGGTGGTTATCGCTCATACTTGCCTCTTAATATTTCAGAGAACAGGGACCCTGATGCCGTGTTCATTGAGGAGGAACCCCAGATAGAGTATCCGTGAGCAAAGATGTAGGCTGAAGCTATGTACCTGTTGCGTGTGAGCTTTATTTATTGTGATGTAATAAAATTATCGTGAGAAGCTGTATTTGTGGATGTGTGGATTTGAACGGTTTGTAATAATATTATGCATGTCGTGAGCTTATTTTAAGATGCTTCCGCTATATCGATTACAATTCATGTGACATGCACATGTATGGTATCGACGCCTTGTACTCTATGGAGTAGAGTATGGCGGGTGCACTGAGCCGGAACTCTGGTTTCGGGCGGGGCGCTACAGTTGGTATCAGAGCGAGGTTCTAGATCCACAGCGGGAACAGTAAAGTAAGCAATTAGAAGTTAAGTGATGATCCTAGAACTTAAGTTATGATCTTAGACCAAGAGTGATATCCCTAGATTAGAATCCTTAGAATGGTTAGGAATAGCTAAATAATATTTAAAAATTTTGCTTGGATTATTAAGTTTCAGAAAAAAAAATAATAATAAATTTATAAATTCTGAATTATTCAGGAAGACAAATTGATTTCAATTGTAAATTATTACTAATGATGCTGCCTTCAATAGGATGTCTCCACGACCTAGAGGTAGACCGCGCGCTGACAGACCTGCACAGTTACCCCTCCTCCACCACCACAGATACCCCCGCAGACAGGACCGGTCCCACTTTACGCTGAGCATGTGCCTCCACCCCCACAGCAGCAGGGTCAAGGAGATTTTCAGCAGGCTGTTCTGCAAGCTTTGGTACAGATAGGACAGGCAGTAGGTAACAACGGCCATCAGAATCATGCGGCACCTCCACCGCCACCGCCACCACAGCATGGTACTCGTTTCTTTTACGGGGAAATGAAGAAGGCCCGCATTCCTAACTTTGAAGGTGGATCTGACCCTGATATAGCCGAGAAATGGCTAAAAGAAGTACAAAATAATTTTGAACTGATTCAAATACCAGAGGAGATGAAAGCCCAGGTTATCAAGCCTTTTCTGATTGGTGAGGCCGATGAATGGTGGACCACTAATTTGCAGCATTTGCCAGCTCCAGTTACTTGGGAACGATTTCTAAGAGAGTTCCGCAAATTCTATATTCCACCATCAGTTACCTTACAGAAGATAGGAATGTTTGAGTCTCTGGTCCAGATGCCTGGAATGACAGTGGCCGACTATGCCAACAGATTTACTGCATTGGGAAGATATGTTCCAGCGATTATGGGGGATGAACAACTGAAGATGATTAAGTTTGAGAGAGGACTGAATCCACGCATTCGCACGTGGATTGTGAATGCCAACCCAAGAGATTTTGGTGAATTACTGGATGCCTGCTATCGGGTAGAGAGGGACATCATTAGACGTGACGCCGATACCCAGAACAAAAGGCCCCAAGAGTTTGGAGATGGTCAGTTTGGTAAAGGGGCTAAGACTGCCAGAGGAGATGATGGACGTAACCGTCAGCAGAATTATCAGCAGCAACCTCAACCGCAACGCCAACCACAGCAGCAACGTCCACCACAGGCGAATCCAGTTCCGAAATGCCCTAAGTGCCAGAAGCAGCATACAGGAGCATGTTTGCTGAAGATTGGAGCTTGCTTTAACTGTGGCAAGATTGGCCACATGATCAAGGACTGTCCTGAGCCCAGGAAGGGACCCCAGAGGGCCGCACCTCAGCAGAGAGATGGCCCAAGGGCCAATGCCAGAGTACATGTGATGACAGATGAGGAGGTTCTGGAAGCTCCAGACGTTGTGACAGGTATATTTCATTTTGAAAAGTTTATGATATTATCCACTTGCTTAGGAATTGCATGTTTGAATTATGAATTGCTTCAGGTGTTATATTAACAAACAACATACCTGCCAACGTATTAATTGATAGTGGTGCAAGCCATTCATTTGTATCGAAAAGGTTTGCTAAGAACCTTGGTAGTTGTCCGACTTGGCTGGTTACACCTTATCGCATTCAAGCAGCTGGCAATCAGGTGATCATTTCACATCATATATATAAGAATTGCGAGATAGAAATGGGAGGACAGAAGTTCGAAGTTACCTTAATTCCTATACAGATTGAGGACTTTGACATTATTTTAGGCATGGATTGGTTGTTCAAACACCATGCCTACATTGATTTTCGAGGTAAGCGTGTGATGATTAAGGATCCAATGCGAGAAGAAATGATTTATCAAGGGAACTCCAAAATAAAAAAGATACCACAAAATATTTATCTGACAGCAGCGAAAGCATTTCAATCACTGAAGAAGGGTAGCGAAGGATTCCTTGTGTATGCCCTTGGCGAGGATTCTGATACCACATCAATTGACAACATTCCAGTAGTCAAGGAGTTCATAGATGTATTTCCAGATGATTTACCAGGCTTGCCTCCGGACAGAGAGATTGAATTTGAGATTAATGTTGTTCCAGGAGCTGAACCAATCTCAAAGGCACCATATAGAATGGCCCCAGCCGAATTAAAGGAATTGAAATCACAGTTGCAAGAATTGATAGATAAGAAGTTCATACGGCCAAGTGTATCACCATGGAGAGCTCCAGTGTTGTTCGTTAAGAAGAAGGATGGCAGCATGCGACTCTGCATCGATTACCGAGAGCTGAATAAGATCACGATCAAAAATAGATATCCACTGCCTCGAATCGACGATTTGTTCGATCAATTAAGGGGTGCCAAAGTGTTCAGCAAGATTGACCTTCGCTCTGGTTACCATCAGTTGAAGATCAAGTCGGAAGATATCGCTAAGACTGCTTTTCGTACAAGATACGGACATTATGAGTTCTTAGTGATGCCATTTGGACTGACTAACGCACCTGCAGCATTCATGGATTTGATGAACACAGTATTTCGGGATCAGTTGGATAAGTTCGTGGTAGTATTTATTGACGATATCCTGATATACTCACCGGATGAAGAGACCCATGCAGAGCATCTAAGAATAACACTGAATGTATTAAGAAGGAAGCAGCTATATGCTAAATTCAGCAAGTGTGAATTTTGGCTCCACAGTGTTGCATTTTTAGGTCATGTTGTGTCTAAGGATGGTATCTCAGTAGACCCGAAAAAGATTGAGGCTATTACGGAATGGCCGAGACCGACAAATGTGACTGAGGTCAGGAGTTTCTTAGGACTTGCAGGTTATTATCGGAAGTTTGTTGAGGGATTCTCACGGATTGTAGTTCCATTAACTCGTTTGACGCAGAAAAAGACGCGATATGATTGGACTTCTGAATGTGAACAGAGCTTCACCGAACTTAAGAAGAAATTGACATCGGCACCGGTATTAGCACAACCATTTTCAGGAGAGGGATTCGTGGTATATAGCGACGCTTTGAAGAATGGACTAGGTTGTGTATTAATGCAGAAGGAACGAGTAATTGCATATGCATCAAGACAGTTGAAACCATATGAACAGAATTACCCCACCCATGATCTGGAATTGGCGGCAGTTGTATTTGCGCTCAAGATATGGAGACATTACTTGTATGGAGAGAAATGCGAAATCTATACGGATCACAAGAGTTTAAAATATCTTTTCACCCAGAAGGAACTAAATATGAGGCAGCGAAGATGGTTGGAGTTGATGAAAGACTATGATCTCGCTATTCATTATCATCCGGGTAAGGCGAATAAGGTAGCAGATGCGTTGAGTAGGAAGTCAAGTCATGCTAGACAGACGCCTCTAGAGAGAGAGAGATAGCCGAGTTTGGATTGGATGTAGTTGACTCGACTGCAAATATTCTGGCTAAATTGATGATAACTCCCACTTTAATTGATAGGATCAAAGAGGCGCAAAAGAATGATTCTGAGTTAATGATCATCGTCAAGCAGTTTGAAGAACAACTGGTGAGGGACTTTCAGTTGCATAATGATGGCAGTCTTTGGTTCAAAGAAAGATTATGTGTGCCAAGCATTGATGGAATTAAAAAGGAAATCATGACGGAAGCTCACAACTCACGATTATCTATACATCCGGGAGCAACAAAGATGTACCAGGATCTTAAAAGAAATTATTGGTGGAACGGCATGAAGCGAGACATTGCGGAATTTGTGCAGAGATGTCATACTTGTCAACAAGTTAAAGCAGAACATCAGAGGCCGGCAGGACTATTACAGCCATTAGAGATTCCGGAATGGAAATGGGAGCATATTACGATGGATTTTGTTACCGGACTTCCTAAGACTCGCAATGGTAATGATACGATTTGGGTAATCGTGGATCGTCTCACTAAATCGGCACATTTCTTATCCATGTCAATACAGACATCCATAGAAAAGCTGGTCAGCATGTATATGAATGAGATAGTCAGCCTACATGGAACACCTGTTAGTATCGTGCGATAGAGATCCACGTTTTACTTCACGATTTTGGAAAGCTTACCAAAATGCCATGGGTACCGAACTCCGGATGAGTACAGCCTTCCACCCGCAGACCGATGGACAGTCAGAACGTACTATACAAACACTGGAAGATATGCTACGCGCGTGCACTTTGGATTTCAAGGTTAGCTGGGACAAATCAGTGAAGTTAATTGAGTTCTCCTACAATAACAGCTATCACAGTTCTATTGGTATGGCACCTTTTGAAGCATTGTATGGAAGGAAGTGTCGATCTCCATTATATTGGGATGAAGTTGGCGAGAGAACTATTATGGGCCCGGAACTGGTAGAGCAGACTCTGGAAAAGATCAAGGTGATACGTGATAGATTGAAAGCTGCTCAAGATCGTAGCAAAAGCTGGGCTGATACAAAGAGACGACCGATTGAGTTTGAAGTAGGCGAGAAAGTATATTTGCGAGTTTCACCGACCAAAGGCGTGAGTAGATTTGGGATTAAAGGGAAACTGAGCCCTAGATTTATTGGCCCTTATGAGATACTAGAGAAAGTTGGAGCTGTTGCATACCGGTTGGCCTTACCTCCTACATTGTCCCAAGTACATAATGTGTTTCATGTATCTCAGTTACGGCGATATGTACACGATCCGGATCATATACTGGAGCAACAACCCGTAACTATTTAAGATGACGTTACATATGAAGAAGTCCCAATACAGATCGTGGGCCGTAAGGAGCAAGTGTTGAGAAGACGGACAATTCCATTTGTGAAAGTACAGTGGAGTAATCATACTGAGCGGGAAGCAACCTGGGAACCGGAGCAGCAAATGCAGAAGCAATATCCCCAACTGTTCGTATGAGGTACGCAAGTTTCGAGGACGAAACTTTTTATAAGGGGGGGAGAATGTTACAACCCGGAAAATTCGTTATGTCGTAACGACTACTAATACCGTAATATAATTTCGTAGGTGTACGATCCATAAAACTAGACTTATATTATCAAATATATTAGCAAAGATACTACAAACATTTGAGTATATACAATAAAAACCCAATTAAATTAATTAGTAACAACTTAAACTATTAGGATAAATTAAATCAAAAAGAAATACATGTCACAACAATTTTATACTACATTAAATAAATGAAAAAACAATTATATACATACAACATAAAAGAAAAGGAAAAAGAAAAAGAAAGGTGAAGACAACTTGTCTTACACCTTGATTAAAATATTAGCATGCCTAAGAATCTCACCTTAACCCATCCCTCCACCCCATGCTTGTCAAAAGTTTGTCTCCCACCCCATTCCCCTCCATGCTTGGCCGGCCACCCCTTAGAAAAGTAGGAAATTTTAATTCTTCTTTAACCCCTCAAATAATACATCTTCAACCAACCAAATTCATCCTATCTCCAAGGAAAACCCAAGAAACATTCCAACACCCTCATTTTTCCCCTTAAGGCCGAAAGTTCACCCTCCATAAGGAGAAGATTTTCTTCTCCTTTCTTCACACCAACATCACTCAAATCAAGTATTATAAACACTCAATCAACTAAGAAAGATTCAAGAAGGTTGAAGCATCTAGAATCAAAAGCAATCAAGGTAAGAACTTTATGAAGTTTAAGTTTAATTCTTCTATATACTTAGTTTCATAAGTTGCTCACTAACCCTCCTTTTAAACCCTAAACACCATGTATACCTAGGAGGAAGGAAGAAGAACTCTCTTCCAAACCAAGTGAAGGAAACATCTTCTAAGTGTAAGAAAGGTGAACCAAGGCAAGTACTCTTCCTAGATCCTTCATGGATTTAAGATTCAATACTTATGTTTATATAAAAATGGGATCATCATGTAGTATGTTCAAATTTTGTTTTAAGAATAAGCAAGATCTATGCTTGTAGTGTTAGAAATATACAAATATATAATAATAAAAGGCTATATGTATATAAATGAAACATATATATACGGTTGTTGTATATATATATACATATAGAAGCTATATATATACGGCATCACACATATATACATACATATAGATATAAACTTTGAACAAATGATATGAAATGAAAAACATTAAGAAAGATGTACAAAGAATTCAATTCTTATTGTTTTGATTATGTTTTCTTTTATGATGATCATCATGTTTATATCTTATATGTTTTGTGTTTATATGTTTCAAGATCATGTCTTTAACATGTTTATGTATGCATCATAAGCATGACTTATATACATGGTCTAAATGGTTGTTTGATGATCATCATCTTCACATATACATCACATATACACGGCTAGGTGGCCTATTTTAGTACTTCATTGAGTTTCATCATCACCATTCTAAGATGTGTATTAGATGATGAATGTGGCTCAAGAAGTATACTCTTTATGTTATTCATCATGTTTATGATTATGTATTTGTTTTCATAGTGTTATAATTTTAAGATTAGTAAAGAAAAGGTAAGAAATATGTATATGTTACTTATGAGAACTTACAACTTACAACATATACATAAAAGGAAGAAAAATGAGATATAAATATGTACAATACATGGCCTAACTTTCGGCCTTATAGAGTAGTTTGTAAAATGAGATGTGACATGTTAAATAAGTATATATGGATATAATTATACATATATATATATATACATGGCTTAAGATAATCAAAGTATAAAATACCTTATATAGTATATATACACACACATATAAGTGTATTACCATGAAATATATACATATATACATTACATATATATTCGGCCTAAGGCCATTTAATAAACCAAAAAATGTTTCTTGAGTTAAATGCTATGGATACTATTATGTAAATTATGTGATAATGAATGAAGTATGGTATAAGTGTAGGTGGTTGTACGTGAAGAATTAAAGGATCTAAGAATTAAAAGTCAATTTCCTTAAGTGTTGGAATAAGAGTTGTATTTGGAGAATACAAATTAAGAAAGTGGTGTTGGATGAAAAATGAAGAAAAGTGGGCTGTTTTAGCCTCATGGCCGAATGGCCTTTTGGTGGTCAAAGTGTGAATCCCTTTAAGTTATGATATATAGGATGAAAATAAGTAAGTGATGTTATAAGATGTAGTTTACCATAACACCTCATACGAACAAGTCTTATGCTGCACGAAGATAAAGTTTGAAAGTTGTTTTACGCATATCATGTTTTAAAAGTTCATATGCATGTGAATAATAAACGCGAGACGATCGATTTCGTTGACACACGATATGTTATGTTATGTTCATGATTATGACTATGTTATGTTCGCCGGCGTGACATCGGTATTGGGGTGATAGATGTCAGGGGCATATGATTACGTATATGGCCGAGTGTAACACCGGGTCCGGGACACGGGATCTCCGTCATAGCGCGTCACCGTTAGTACATATACATATGTTTATGATGTTTTATGTCGTATATGTACTACATGGGAAATCGATCGGTATGTCGTGTGTTATTATTCTTATGAAAAGTGCTATAGCCAATGATGAAAATGTTATGTCTTCCTGTTATGAAAATGTCATGTTATGCAAGTTATGAATATGTCATTTTTCGCAAGTTATGAAAATCATGTCAATCTATGAAATTTCATGTTTACGAAAAGCCATGTTTACGAAAAGCCATTTTATGAAAAGTCACGTTTTATGCATCATGTCATGATCATGCCCTTAGGTGGTGATTAGTATATTTGTACAATCATGATGCCTTAATATGATTAAGGAAGATCACGTGCATAGAGGTGATGATTGTAAGTTATGACCTTAGTATAAGATGGATTAGTGTTTAAGCATGGAAGGTATGCTAAGGATATGCTGAGGAAGAATGATATGACCCATAAGGTATGATGCAAAATCTTATGTTCTGTTTATTCCTTATATATAATGCTGTCATTGTAAATAAAGAAGTAATTATATATATTGTTACTTTATTACTACTTGTTTCCCCATGTATGATCCACATGAAGTATCTATAAAGAATACTTGCTGAGATTAAAAGATGGTGGTTATCGCTCATACTTGCCTCTTAATATTTCAGAGAACAGGGACCCTGATGCCGTGTTCATTGAGGAGGAACCCCAGATAGAGTATCCGTGAGCAAAGATGTAGGCTGAAGCTATGTACCTGTTGCGTGTGAGCTTTATTTATTGTGATGTAATAAAATTATCGTGAGAAGCTGTATTTGTGGATGTGTGGATTTGAACGGTTTGTAATAATATTATGCATGTCGTGAGCTTATTTTAAGATGTTTCCGCTATATCGATTACAATTCATGTGACATGCACATGTATGGTATCGACGCCTTGTACTCTATGGAGTAGAGTATGGCGGGTGCACTGAGCCGGAACTCTGGTTTCGGGCGGGGCGCTACAATAGGTTTATCACTATGACTAATCATGTTACAACCCCCGTTGCATGGAAAAAAAGTGATATGTGTGTGCTGAAAAAAATAAAAAAAATAACAATTAATACTACTTAATCCCACTAACTCCCCATTACCCCCTTTATCTTACCATAACATCTATTCCACTAAATACACCATAATTCCCCTCTCCATAACCCCCACCATATTTAGTATCCTATTTCTTCTTTTCCCCACACAAAACAACATTCAACACATTTGGGAGGAGGAAAAAACAAGAAAGCCGAGAGTGAGGGAGAAAAGAGGGAGGAAAAAGAGAGGAAAAAAAGAGAAGAAGAGATTCTTGTCCAATTCAATCCCAATTCCGACTACGGTATAGTATACTTCAAGAAGTGTAAGCAAGTTTCATGTATTTACTATGAATTTTGTAAAACTTATGTATGCTTTTGATATTAAATTCGGATCATATATTCGTACAAGTGTATTCATATATGGTCGGTTATATTTATAATTTAGTGTGTGATGTATTAATATTATGTCTGCATGTGTGAAAGGGGCAGTGGCCGTGTGGCCACTGTTGGAAGATTTACAAAATGAAAGAAAAGGTACAATTGTGGAATGGTTAATAAATTTGTTATAAATTTGCAAAACATATAGTTGTAATTTTTGATATTAGTTATGGATCATGCATCTCTATGATTGTTTTTATAGGTGGTTGAGTATATATTTACAAATATATGTGCGTGTGATACGTGGACCAGTTTACATATGTTTACAAAAAAAAAAAAAGAAAAAGAAAAGAAAAGAAAAGAAACATAGGTGTGCTGTGCAGCGGCCGTGTAGGCCTTTTTGGGGATGTGAATTTAGATATGGGAAAGTGTAAGTTACTGTATGAATACAAATATATTAAATGGCCATTGGGCATAGTGGAGGGCCAGTGACCGAAAGTGCAGGAAGCAGCGAAGGGAAATTGATAGTGCATTCACAGTATCTTTAAATTGAGATGCTTCCTTATGTGGGTATGTATATTTATGCACATAATCTGTGATGTAGGTAATTTGGTGTGATGGTTGAAGTTGGAGAATTGTGTAGGATTGAACCGATTGACCAACCTTTGACAGGGTTAGGTGCTGGTCCAATTTTGCCAAACATATGAATTATATAGTATATGTTATGAGAATAAAAGTAGGGTTTTTGGACTGGAACTTGGGCAAATTAAATTTTGAAAAGTGGCCAAGGGAGATGTGTATACGTAAGTACATGTATATGCGCATGTATGGGCATGTGCATATATATGTATATGTGCATACGACGGTTGAGAGGTATTTTTGGGATTTTAGAATAATTTGGTATATTTAGTTTGGAATATTTGGTTATTTGGGTATTTTGGTAATTTTAGGAAATTATTTTGCTTGGGTTCGTTGAAATTGGACTTTTTGATAACTTTGACTAACTTTTGGACTTGGAAAATAATTTGTGAAAATTGCATTCATATTTGGAAATTCATCCTTACAAAAGAAATATATTGGTAAGCCGGGTCAATTTATATTTTGGTTATCGAGTGCTGCAGATGTAACTACCTCGTCAGGAGCATGGTTTCTGTATGCCTATTTGGATTGCTGTAGATATAACTACTTCGTTAGGGACATGGCTTTAACTACCTAGTCTAGGACAGGGTGCAAAGGCATATATTTGGTACTATAGACGTAACGACCTAGTCTGGGACATGGTGTCTATAGTATATTTGGTTTTTTTGGAGAAATCAATTCGTAAGTCTTACGGTATAAGTCACTTGTAGGGAAAGTGTTATAGCCATTGCATTTGATTTTTGACTTTGGACCTATTAAACAAGATTTTGGTATTTGGATGTTTGGACCGGTTTAATCAGATTTGGACATTGAACGTTGAATTTGGAAACTTTGATTTTGAAATTTTGGAACATTGGCATTGCATTGTTTTGGAAAAATCGCATCACGCTTTGGCTTGGACTAACCTTTGCTTGGTCTATATTATATTTCTTTGTTGGGTCTATTTGCTATATTTGTTTTGGATGTTAGGGGTAAAGCTGTAAAATCACGAATGAGAATGATGTTATTCTCAGTACTATTATTTATTGTTATTACCCTTGCTTCTCTGTGCATGATCCCATGGTAAATATGTTAAAGTTACATGCTGTGCGAAGTGTCGCTCGTACCACATCTTCCTATATTTTTCATATGATCAAGGTATGATTTATTATACGTCGAGGAGGACTCTGAGTGTGGACATGGATCATTTCTGACCTGATCGAGGACATATGCTGCCACTTGGATCATAGATTGTGGATTTTCAATTTATGCACTTGTTGGAGACTTAGTCATTTTCTGTTTATTTATGACATTGTATCACACACAATTGCCTAGTCCATTGTACCTCATTTATTATTTATGATAATTTCGAGGATTTATTGACTTCCGGTGACATCGATTTGTGTCATGTCGCTGAAGTGTTTTTGTATCGATTTCGACGCCTTGTATTTTGCTTAGAAAAATACGGCGGGTGAGTCGTTCCGAGTACTAGGGCTCGGGATGAGTCCCTGATCCATGGCAAAAACGTAGATTTAGGCCATGATCTTAGAAATTAAGTATGATTTTTCCTATAAGTTATGATTTTAGATTTAGAGTGTTGATATTAGGCATGGATTTAGAAATCATTTATGACAAGGAACTTAAGTGATGATCGGGTGGGATACGTGTATTGAGTATATATTATGCCGTTTTACTTTGTTGCTTTATGTAAGTTTCGATTTTCAGCCTTCGCATAACCTCAAACCCGATTACTGTAAATTTTTGTTTAATTATGTTTTTGAATATAATATGAAAATTAATAAACCCGAACTGTTACAACAAAATGCCGCCAAGAAGAGATAATAATGGAAACGAAAACGGTGGTGACTAGAATGCATTACCCCAGGATTTGACAGATGCGTTGATGATGATAGCGCAGGTATTGGCTCATCAGCAGTTGCAGCAACATCAAGCCACACCTCCTCTGCCGCCACCATAGATGGGCCTTCGTTTCTTCTATCAAGAGATGGAGAAGGCTCACGTTCCGACGTTCAAGGACGGTACAGATTCTGACGAGGCAGAGGCTTGGCTAAAAGAGGTAGAGAACAACCTTCGTTTACTGCAGATACCCTAGGAGATCCGGGTAGAGGTCATCACACCATTCTTTTTAGGCGAGGCTGAGGAGTGGTGGAATGGAGCCGTGCTGATCTACCTCAGCCGGTTTTGTGGCACCGGTTCAGGGAGGAGTTTCGTAAGTACGATGTGCCAACGACTGCGATTCTCCAGAAGATGGCTGCGTTTCAGGCTCTGACACAGGGGAGCATGACGGTGTCAGAGTATACAGACCGGTTCCATGCATTGGGGCGATTTGTTCCGTCGACTATGGCTGATGCCCGTCTCAAGATGCTAAAGTTCGAGACAGGCCTGAATTCTCGCATCCGTTCAGGCATAGTTAACGGGAATGCGAGGAACTTTGGAGAGCTGCTGGAGGCATGCCACCGAGTCGAGGCTGACTTGCGTAGGGTGGTAGCGGCAGAGAAAAGCAAGAGGTCCCGGGAAGAGAGCAGCGATGATAGACCTGAGAGGTAGGTCAAGGTTCCTAAGAGGGATCAGATAGGTCAGCCACGACCTCAATAACAACAGAAGTTCGGGGATAATATACTGACAGCGATCACTATTTGCCCCACATGCAGGCAGAGACATGCAGGGGAATGCTGGAGAAAGGTGGGAGCATGTTACAACTGTGGGGAGATGAGACACTTGGCTTGAGATTGCCCAGAGCCGAGGGGATGGTCTGAGGGGTCCAAGTGACGTGATCACATGTACCTCTAATTATAAATTTTCAATGATTAACTTGTACTTGTATAACTTTTATTTGAACCCCTGAACTTGATGAGTGCTATACTAGTAAGCGAATGGTTGTAATAAATGACAATAACCGCAAAAAGGTTTAGATGGTGGTTAAGATGTAAATATTGGAAATTATTAACATAAGTCGATAATATCAATATCGGTTGAGGAAATTAAGATGAGCATAGAAACATGTTAAAAAAATCAATGGATCTAGTAAGCTTGAACTGAGATAGTGCAAGCATGAACAAGTGGGTACTGTTGAATCTAGTAGGCTTGAAGTGAGACAAAGTAAACATGAACAAGTGGTGGTTGCTATCCATGTGAGATTTAATTAGGTTAAATTTAGCGATTGAAATAATCAAACAGAGAAGTATTGTGGATCGAAGCAGCTCGCGGAAGCATTGTGCATTATAATGGCCTAAGATGCTTAAGTGAATAATTACTTAAGCTGAATTTTAGAATACAGAATGAATAGAGATTAATTATGATTAAGTATTGAATCCTGCGATAAGTTGATAATGTAACTTTTAGGAATATTAATCTATAGAGACAAGTAAGTCTGAATACATATGAAGACATATGAAATTTCTTTTAAGTTTCAACTATGGAGAATTAAGATGGGGTTAAATCCTATAAGGACAAGATCATCTTGTGGGATGCTAGTAATGACTAAGTTGAATTGCACTAGGGTACACGTACTCTAAAAATACACACTGTTTATGGAATTAGTTTTGCGAAGAAGACGATTAAGTTATGATTGTAGTACGTTTAAGCACTGATTATAAAGGACTGTTGTTCATAGTAGATATAAGTTCCATATAGACTGACGATTGAGTTGTGTATTCACCTAGCATGGTGACGATACCCGTAGGTGTGATTCTAGAAGTTATAGAAAGATTAAGTTATGATTTCAACGAGCAGATGACAATGAATTTACAAACTATATGGTAGGTAAACAAGAAGTGATTTTAGGAACTTAATCTGTGAGGTGAAGCATTGGAGGTACCAGAATGGAAATAGGAGATCGAAGAAGAAGCGCGAAAGAAGTATCCGCATCTTCTCAGCTAGTGCATGTAAGTTTCGAGGACGAAACTTTTTGTAAGGGGGGACGAATGTTGCAATCCCCGTTGCATGGACAAAAAGTGTAATATGTGTGCGTGCTGAAAAAAAAACAAAAAGAACAATTAATACTACTTAATCCCACTAACTTCCCACTACCCCTCTATCTTACCATAACCTCTATTCCACTAAATACACCATAATTCCCCTCTCCATAACCCCCACAATATTTAGTACCCTATTTCTTCCTTTCCCCACACAAAACAACGTTCAGCACATTTGGGAGGAGGAAAAAACAAGACAGCCGAGAGTGAGGGAGAAAAGAGAGGGAGGAAAAAGAGAGGAAAAAAGAGAAAAAGAAGAGATTCTTGTCCAATTCAACCCTGATTCCAACTACGATATAGTATATTCCAAGAAGTGTAAGTAAGTTTGGTGTATTTACTATGAATTTTGTAAAACTTATGTTTACTTTTGATATTAAATTCGGATCATGTATTCGTTTTTTTGCAAAGGAAGTGTTATTTTATTTAAACCTTACTTATGGCGGAGGAATACCATAGTACATTAAGGATCATCATACGAAGAAAGTGAATGTAAAGCCCTAATAAGTGTCAATCTCCAATCATATATGATATGCCACATTAAAACCTTGCCAAGTAAAACCACCCTTGTGGACAAAACCTTGGCAACGGAAAAGCATACATATATATACGACTAGAGCGTGTACATAGAACAAATGTCACTAAATAACATATTGAGGGGAGTCGAACTATGTCAACAGCAGGTCCCAATAGATGTCGTCATGTAGAGAACCCTGTATGCCCGTTCGTTTGAAGAGAGATATGTATAGGCCAAGAGAAATTCACAAAATGAAGAAGGCAAGTATGTTGAAAACATGTGCTGATGCAAGAAGTCAAACCATAAGATCTCCAATGCAGTTGCCGTGGATCCATGCAAGAAAAGCATAACAAGGAGTTGAGCAACAACAATAAGATATTGACCACATATAAATAAAATCCAACGCCAGAAGAGAAACTACCCATGTTGCCTGTATCCTCGAACACAGGCAACAGAACGCAGAAATGAGCCAGAAACCACCTCTGTAAAGATAAAAAAAGTAAATCAGAACCATGGGAAGTAAGTGAGATACCCAGGTTGCCCATATCATAAGATGATACGGGCAACACATATGAATAAGAGTTTTATCCATGCCGCAAATGGAGAATTGCATCTATCTAAATGCTTGCTCGAACCAATGATGGTAATTCTGAAGTGGTCCGAAATATGGAGAGGGGATTCCTTGATCTGACAATTCTGAGCGAGAAAGTGTGCTGGTTTGTTCGCTTCCCGTGGTGTGTACAACAGAGATAAAGACAGAGTATGTAAAAGATCACGAAATACAATGGCTATATTCAAGCGCCCATGCTATACCTGTCGCAAGACATCTTGTGCATCCACCTCTACATCAATGGGAGTCCAATATCGTGCAAAAAATAAGAATGTGTAAAAAGGTGTCTGTAGTTCCGCCTCAGCCGGAGTCGAGAGAGGCAAATGAAACCTCCTATAAAATTGCCACGACAATCTCGTAGAATTGCACCTGCAGCAGCAGAGATACTCCTATGAGCCGCATCAACATTCAACTTGAATCTATCAGAAGGAGGTTGCATCCAATGAACAACCCGATATCTTCAAGCTCGCAAGATCGGTGAAAGGCCACAAGTTACTAAAGTAGAATCTGAAACTGTATATTTTTTACCGTGTTCTGCGGTCGTCCAATTGTAAATGGATCGTCTAATCATCTCCACAACATTATGACGAGACCAGACTCCCTCACCAAAAGTGATTGATGAATAAGCCCTCCAAAGATCCCATGTAATTATACCCGGTATAATATTACGTAGACGACCTTTGAATGATCGAGCTTGAGTGGAAGCCCACCATTGTAATAAATAGTGCAAGAGAGTGATTGTCGAAACTGCATGCCCATCTAGACAAGAACTGATATACCTCCAAATGGAATGGACCTCAAGGCAACCCAAAAATATGTGATCTTGTGTCACCACCGCTATTAGACAGAACAGACAGCGAGTGGGACAAACAGTAACAAATCTGGATAGGGAGTCAGGAAGTGGCAAGGCACCATGATATAGACACCAAAGAAAAAGACGAATATTGGGACGGAAAAGCTTATGCCAGACAAACTGAAGTGAATCCCCACCAAACGAATTTGTTCATACACTATTCGTATAGAAAACGTGTCATCCGACATCCCTTCACTTATCACCGAATGAGTCATACAGAAAGAATGCACTCGGCAGATGCGCTTCTAGTCTGAGGAATCTGTGATTCACCAACCAAGAGTTAGACGATCGCCATACGTTGAACAAAAAAAGCACTCCATAGTGAGGGCTGGGTATGATATTTCCACCACAAGCGACAAGATTAAGTAGTCTGAGTATCCTCTAAACTCCAGAGACCTAATCCACCCTCCCCACTAGGCCGAAATAGTCTCTCCCCGATACCTAGGAGTGGCAAACCCCACCATTAGTACTCCTCCAAAAGAACGTACAAATTAAGTAGTGTAGAAGTCGAATCGTGCTTTGTGGGAGAGAGCAAGCAGCCATCATATGTAAAGGAATAGCCCCTAGAATATGTTTAATTAAAACCAGTCTGCCTGCATAACTCATAAACTTGTTCTGCCACATATGAAGCTTCGTTTGAAAAGAAGACACTAGTGATAAAAAATGAGACGCCCGCTCCTTGCCTTTGGTAACTAAATCCCCATATATTTGAGCAGAAAAGAAGCAGAGGTCATCTGCAGCGCATGCTCCATTCGCCTGACCCTTGTAGTTGAAAGATATAAAGCTGCAACAAGATGGCTTTTTTGAAAATTAATGGCCTGGCCAGATGCTCATTGATACAATTGCAGAAAAGCCCCAAACCTCTTCAAATTCGTTAAACTACCATTTAGAAAAACAAGCAACTCATCAGCAAAAACGAGATGTGTAATGCATGGACGAGCCCGGCCCACATTAAAAGTGTGTAGAGTGCGAACCGAAGTCAAATTATTCAAACCCCTTGAGAAGGCCTCAGAGGCGAGAATAAATAGGAATGGAGATAATGGATCCCCTTGCTTAACCCCTCTAGTGGGCTGGAAAAAACCAGTGGGAACTCCATTGATTAAGATAGATAAGTATGTGCCTTTCAAATGATAAAGATGAGATTATTAAATCGAGTATCAAATCCAAACCGAGTAAGGAGCTGAGAGAGAAAAGTCTAACTCACTCGATCAAACGCTTTCATCATATTAATTTAATCATTACATTCGACCCCCTTACCTTCTTATCAAGCAAATGAACCATCTCTCGAGCTATGACAATATGATCCAGAATATCTCTACCTTTCAGGAATCCAGCTTGTTCAGTAGAAATAAGCTTAGGTAACAATGGTTGTAACCGCGAAGCAAGAATGCGAATAGCAACTTTGGAAATAAAATTCGGCAAACTTATAGGCCGAAAGTTTGAAAAGGTATGGGGACTAGCGATCTTTGGAATGACTGTAATTAAAGTACTGCCCATGGCATGTGAAAGCAGGAAACCCATAAAAAATTCTTGCATAGCCTTGAGGACATCAAACTGAATGATGCTCTAACATGTTTGATAAAAATGACCATTATAACCATCCGGACCAGTAGCACTATTAGGATCCAAAGCCCACTTAGCCTCCTTAATCTCTGACAACGATGGTAATCACCAATAACTAATTTTCGTTAGCCGTTATAGTGGAAGGAATATAACCAAAAGCTCACCCTCATTAACTATTTGATCAGCCGTAAAAAGATGAGTGTAATAGGAAATTACAGCCTGTTGTATTGCCTCCTGTGAATCATATAAGGTACCTTCTACTGTTCGAATAGATGTAATACTTTGTCGATGATGGCGGTCTTTCACAATATTGTGAAAAAATGAAGTGTTTGCATCCTCAACCTTTATCCATTTGACACGTGCTTTTTACTCACAATATAAGAGTTGATTTCGTGATGCCATTTTATATTGTGCTTGGGCCGCATGATATTCCATATGAGAAACAGAATTTACATTCCTGTCAAACTGGCGCCCGCATCTCAAAAGTTCTTGTTCCGCATGTTTTAGCTTATCAAATATATTACCAAAGATGGAAATGTTCCAAGCCCTCAAATCCTTCTTTAAAGAATGTAGTTTATGATACAATCCTCGCATACCACCGATTGTTGGATAAGAATACCATGATGCACGAAAAAAATCAAGAAAATCCGCATGCTCCGTCCACATGTTCTGAAATCCAAAAGGCTTTAGGACCCTGAAATCCTGGCTGAACACATCTCAATAATAATGGAGCATGGTCTGACGTCAAACATGGCAAATGACGAACCCGCTGGTTAGGAAAAATTTGATTAAATGATTCAGAGCACAACAGGCGATCTAGCTGCCGCTTAACGATGCCTAAACCTCGCCCACTAGTCCAGGTATGCATAGGACCATATATGGAAGATCTATTAGAGAACAATAGGTTACACAATCATTAAACTCCTCTAATGACGAAAGCATTGGAATAGATAAACCTACATGTTCATCTATCGACAAATACGTTATCCCCCAATTATCCAAGGATTTGTTTGTGTGTCATAATGCCGTTTCAAATCAACCCATAGCCGTCTTTTTGTCATAATCGTGTGTAATCCATAGGCCAGAGTAAACCATGCAACAATATCAGGACCAACCAGATGATACTGAAAATGAGAGCATTGTTTTCCATGTGGTAGAGATAATAAGTGAAGATCAGAGCTATTCTAAAAAACCCATACCTTACCTTCACATGTAGCCTCTGCTTGGGAAAATTTAAGTTTCATACGAATTCGTGAAAGCTGCGAGTTTGTCTTTTTTGGTTTAATAATCACCAAGAGCTGTATTTTGTGTGATATTAACAATCGTTGTATTCGCACAAGGGAGTTATATACACCTCCCACATTCCATACTAGACAATTCATTGAGTTAATGAAGATTTGGAGTGTAAAGATCTGGTCACTCTTCCGTCGAAGGTGGATATAAACGAAGCATCTCATGCTTAGTTCGACGCCGTCGTGGCATTGGATGTGGGTCTTCCAATTCTGTTATCAGCTGGTCAGTTGTCCGCACAAATGAGTCCATAGCAACCATTCGTCGCTGCAACTCCTCAAACGAAGCCTGCATATCTCTCTTCCACTCAGTAGATACTGTTGTAAATACATCTTTTGAAATCTCACCTAATATATCTACATCAGCCGACATTATGTCCGTATTGGTTTGTCCAAGCTTATAAATCTCAGAGTTAGAGACAGTAGCACATAGTAAGTCATCACGTTCCTCCACTATATCTTCTAGAGAAGCTCCAAGCTGACGTAATCTTGTTGTTGTATCTCCTCAATGGATATCTCAACAGCGGTTGAAAGGACACCAATTGCAGTTTCTTGCTGAGAGGCCAATGATGGAGCTTCTTGCCCATGAACAACCGTTCCTAATTTTGGTGCAGAAGTGTCGTGAATTTCCACAGAGCTCCTCCCTACATTCGAATCATCATCACCAGCCAAATGAATATCAACTTCTACAATTTGAGAATTCTTTTGAGCGATAACATTCTTCTTGGGGGTCTATCTTTTTGATTTTTCTTTCAATATCCGAGGTAGATTAAGTTCCAACTTAGTAGTCTGAGCAGGCGGTTCCACGTCCAAAGAACAGTCTTTCTGATCATGCCCTAAAGTGCGACAAGATGAGCAAAATAGTGGAACATTTTCATACTCCACTGAATGGTAAAATTCATGCTCGCCACCCTGAATATGCAAATGTGATGGCAGTCCTTTTGATATATCTAGTTCAATACATAAGCGTACCACTGATGGGCGAAGTCCATTTAATGTAGCCGATTCCATTTTAAGAGGAAATCCAATTATATGATCAATATCCCACAATGCAGTTTTATTCTGAATATATAGAGGCAATCCACGAAAAGAGACCCACACGGGAACAATCGGCTTATCCACTTTCGGATCAAAATCAAGAGTCCATTTTGTGACTCTCATAATGTAGTGATTTAATGTCCATGATCTTCTCAAGAAACAACGCTGATAATCTTCCGGATTAGAGAAAGTGAGCAAAACATGATTATCATCTAATAGTCTAATTTTTGGTGTATTTTTGAAACCAAATCGCTCCAGACAATTTGATAATTGCTTCATATTAGGACGACCATGTCAAAACGTACCAACGAGTGTGTATTTAAATGGAAGAGAGTACCTGTCAACTTCTTCAGATGAAAAACGAATGGAAGGTAATCCTTTATACCGAGTCGCAGGATGCATAGAAGATGATGATGGCTCTAGATTTTTTGGTGCTACCACCTCAGCAAATGACTTTGTCAAAGGTACATGATCAACCAAAAGAGGATCATGACCCGACAATACCGGTTCCATATCGATCGCACTTGACAAAAATAAATAACAGCAAAGAATTCAATTCGCAGGTAAGAAATCGAAGTAAGAGAGCCAACAAAATCCTGTATCCTACAAGAATTGAGAACAAAATCACTAGAAATACAATGAAATCGATGCGTCCTCATGCTGGAATCGTAGTCTCCAGAGCCGCCGCTGCCATATTTTGTTAGAGAGTCCTATTGAACACTTATATATTCATATAAGTTCATTCATATATGGTTGATTATATTTAAAATTTAGTGTGTGATGTGTAGAATTATATGTCTGCATGTGTGAAAGGGGCACTAGCCGTGTGGCCACGGTTGGAAGATTTACAAAATGAAAGAAAGGTACAATTGTGGAATGGTTAATAAATTTGCTATGAATTTGCAAAACATATGATTGTAATTTTCGATATTAGTTATGGATCATGCATTTGTATGATTGTTTTTATAGGCGGTTGAGTATATATTTACAAATATATGTGCGTGTGATATGTGGACCAGTTTACATATGTATGTGTTTACAAAAAAACAAAAGAAAAGAAACATAGGTGTGCTGTGCACCGGCCGTGTAGGCCTTTTTGGTGATGTGAATTTAGATATGGGAAAGTGTAAGTTACCTTTATGCATACAAATATATTAAATGGCCACTAGGCATAGTGGAGGGCCAGTGACCGAAAGTGCAGGAGGTAGGGAAGGGAAATTGATAGTGCATCCTCAATATCTTTAAATTGAGATGCTTCCTTATGTTGGTATGTATATTTATGCACATAATCTATGATGTAGGTAATTTGGTGTGATGGTTGAAGTTGAAGAATTATGTAGGATTGAACCGATTGACCAACCTGTGACAGGGCTTAGGTGCTGGTCCAATTTTGCCAAACATATGAATGATATAGTATAAGTTACGAGAATAAAAGTAGGGTTTTTGGACTGGAACTTGGGCAAATTAAATTTTGAAAAGTGGCTGAAGGAGGTGTGTATACATACGTACTGTATATGCGCATGTATGGGCATGGACATATATATGTATATATGTATACGACGGCTGGGAGGTATTTTTGGGATTTTAGAATCATTTGGTATATCTAGTTTGGAATATTTGGTTATTTGGGTATTTTGGTAATTTTAGGAAATTATTTGGATTGGGTTCATTGTAATTGGACTATTTGGTAACTTTGACTAACTTTTGGACTTAGAAAATAATTTGTGAAAATTGCATTCATATTCGGAAATTCACCCTTACAGGAGAAATATATCTGTAAGCCGGATTGATTCTTGTTTTGGTTATCGAGCGCTGCAGATGTAATTACCTTGTCAGGGACAGGGTTTCTATATGTCTATTTGGATTGTTGCGAATATAACTATAGGACCTGCAGAGCACCACTAGAAGGGAGGGGGGTTGAATAGTGGATGCGGAAAATTTGGTTTTTAAAATTGTTTTAAACCAAAAACCCAACTTCTGAAAACAGTTTCTGTTTTCAGGACCTGTTTTGAAACGTTTTGAAAACTAGGTTACATGTCTTCAAAAATTCTGAAATTTGGAGAGATCATAGTCTCAGATATTCTGAGTATCTCCTAAAAATTTCATATTAAAATTCAACCTTTAACCCCTTCAAAAATCGTTGGTGGTCAGATTGCGCAAATCTGCCAGAAACGGTAGTCTGATTTGAAAAATTAATTCTGATTAAACCGTTACTCTAAATGGTCTGAAAATTTAATGACAAACCCTTATTATGTGTATTTAATTGGGTTGAAGCAGTTTTGCAAAATTCTTTTGGGAAGTACGTCAAATACGTTCAAAGTCTCAACCTTTGCAAGTCTGAAAATCAGACTGCACTAGTCTCAGAACTATTGACGTTTGAATGACTTATACTTACCCAAAAGGGTTGAAACTTACGCCAAATGAAACTTAAGAGGTGTGATTATATTTCTGCAAATTTTGGTAATTTTTGAAAGTCGTTTGATATGTTTACTAATGCAATGAAAACGATGCAAAGTGCTGGAAACTGAAAGTAAAGTGCTGAAAGTAATAACACCGAGAATTTTATACTGGTTCGGTTAACACAACCTACTCCAGTCTTCGAGGACACCTTTCTCGGTTATCACTAAACAAAATAACACCTTACCACAAAGGGTTTCTGGAGTTGCATACCAACTCCAACCCTTTACAAACGATACAAGTAATCACACCTTTCACGAACGCCACCACCGAACGAATGAAGGTTTAATCACACCTTGATCAACCTTTTACAACAATGAACGTATATTGTGGTCTATACAAAGCCTATTCAATATGTTTGAATATTAGAACAATAGGCTTGAAAGAGAAGAAGAAGAAAGAAATATGGAAGAAGAAAGTGGAAGACTTTTTTTGGACTTGGAAATTATGATACTTGTCTTGCTTTTGTTTGCTACATCTCTTCTCCTTTTAATCAGCCTTGGCCGCCCCCTTAGGGCTCTTTTCCATCTTGAGAATTCTCTTTTAAGTCCTTGGAAGAATGTCTTGTGTAAATGTGACATCAACTTGCTTACTTGGCAACACTTCATTGGATGATTATCTTGGCCTTGCTTACTTGACACTTTATGATTGCTGTAAAAATCTGAGATTAACTTGAAAAACATGTGCCAAAAAGAATTCAAAACACTACCAAATAATCACCATTCAATCCTTTCAATTTTGGGATGCAAATTAAGGACAAATGAATAGTAAATTCGGCCACTATTCACATGTGCTGAAAATTTTCAGCATGTGTTGCATTTTTGAAATCTTTCCTTGTGTGTTGCCCTCTTCAAAGTCACCTATCATGTGTGACTTATTTTCCACCAATTAAAGTGCCAAATAAGCTCCATCTAGGCTCCAACAAAGCTGAAAATGGTGTACGAAATTCCTGCACATGTGCTGAATTTTCTGTTGTTAAACTTTGTCAAAAAATACACAATATTTACACATATATGGTAAATTCCAATCATCCCTAATTTGAAGATTCTAGAACACTTTAATATGTCTTAAATATGTATAAAGTGTCTAGATACATGTTACATGTCATGCCAAAAACGTTCCATGTGTTATGTTCGTAGAAAACCGAATTTTCGACTTTTGTCGATTATGCGATTTTTCTCCGATTAAATTCAAACTTTTTGCACATGTTATATATATTATGTCACACATAATATACATAATATGACTTTAATATTCAGCTCTAATGGCTGATCAAAGTGGCGCCTACATGTGACAAAAATGTTGAATTTGAAATCTCAACAATTTCGTCTTAATTGGGGGTGATTTGTGTGTGCCAACATGGAATAGTTTTATGGATGAATATACCATGTAAGCCACGAAATTTGTGGCCATTTTTGAAGTGTAGGGGCTGGCCATCTATATATGGCAAGTACATGACACGTTGGCGAAGTTTCGGTTGTCACCAGATACGACAATTTTTGGTTTAGGACCTTGTAATGTGTCGTAATAATTTTTTCATCACCATGACTTATATCATATGATATAAGACCTGAACATACTCATAAATATGAGGTAAGTATAGTGGTGTGACGTTGACATACGTTCGTAATATATATAACGTGTCGGTAGTACGTTGGAATATATATGTATCGTGCCTTTTAAAAAAATCTGAATATATATATATAAAAATATATATAAAACATGTGATGAATAGTAGAAGGAGACTTTCCATTCTTCAATTTTTTGACATCATGCCTTTTTCAAATATATCTCCATTTAATGAACTACTTAGTTCATTTAACTATGTACTTCACTTAATGAACTAGTTTAGTTCATTAATGGTGATGCGTGCAACTCGTGGGCTCCAACAATTCCACCTTCTAAACGTCCTTCACAAAGGGTTAGGCACAAAGAAGTAAACTTCCCCTTGCTTCCTTAGTGATCAAAACGTATGGATAACGAGCAAGACCAACACTACAAGATGGTCGTTGAACAGGCAAACCAAAATGGCCCTCCTGGACGGCACCTTTTAGCAATGGCAATACCTTCAAAACGCTCAACTTTGAAGGATCTTAACTTAGGTTTTTAATGCAAAACCAAGAAAACAAAGTATCACTCAAAGTGAAGAAAATATCAAGAATTGTTATTCATCAAAAGGTGTGTTTACAATCAGCCAAAGGGGTCTATTTATAGGCCTAGAAAACGTCCCCATTCAGCTTTGAAAGGCTAGAAATAATTCAAAATAAAGCTAGCTAACAATGTTTGAAAATTGAAAACTATTTGAATTCAAAGCTAAAACAAATCCTAGCTAAAAACTTCAAATCTTGCAAGACATTATCTTCAATGAATCTGGTCATGTTTGGTGATGAAATTGGCGTTGGAGATATAGATGAAGTGGTTGAGCTTGAATTCAAAGGCTAGTTGAAGATTGGATTCACTTTGACTTCAAACTTGAATTCAATCTTTGAATTATGATGCCATCCTTTTTGATCTTCAGGTGGGCGTGTGGAAGGATAAAGAAGTGTAGAAAATCTGATTTGGATGATGATAAGATGGCTGGACTTGAATTCAAATGTTGATTGAAGATTGAATTCAAATTGAGTTTGAATTTGAATTCAAACTTGGATTCAAATTTGATTTGTGATCTATCCTCATCCTTGCTTCAAGATAGGCGTGTGGTTTCTTCAAAAATGGCTGAAATCTTTATCTTGAATTTGAAGGCCTAATCTGGTTGGAACTTGAATTTGAAATCGTGGCTAAATTTTAAATTCAGGTTAATCTTCCTTTTTGAATTCCATATGGCCGGCCCCTCCTTTGGTGGATGAAGATACTTTGAGCTAATTTTGAAAGAAGGGATTTCATCTTGGCACATTTGAATTTGTCTTAGCGTAGACAAACATTCTCTTCAAACATTCTCTTCAAACATTCTCTTCAACATTCTCTTCAAACATTCTCTTCAAACATTCTCTTCAACATTCTCTTCAAACATTCTCTTCAACATTCCATGTACCTAATTTACCTACAAAGCAAATACATAAAACTAAGATCACACGACACAAGATAAAATTCAAAAACAAGAATGTAGACGTGCATGTGATACATGCTCAAGTTGAAGGTTCAATGAAATGAACCCAAGGAGTCTTAGGTTCATCTTGAACATGCTTGTACAAGAAGGTGGCAACTTGATGACAAAGTTCCCTTGCCCTCCTTCTTGTCATAGGACCTTTGACCTCTTGATGAGGCCCTTGATCCTCATCGGACCCTTGATCCTCATCAATCCCCCCTCCTCAAAAGGATTCGTCCTCGAATCAAAAAGGTCATCATTGAAAGGGGTGAGGTCAGCAACATTAAAAGTAGGTGAAATTGAACCATACCTGTCGGGAAGATCAAGGATGTATGCGTTGTCACCTATACGTTTCAATACTTTAAAGGGTCCATCTCCTCGAGGCAACAATTTTGACTTTCTTTCATTGGGAAATCTTTCTTTGCGCAAATGTAACCACACTAAATCTCCAGGTTTAAACACAACTCTTTTCCGATGTTTGTTAGCTCGTCTTTCATAAGCTTTGTTTTTCTTTTCTAGTTGTGTTTTAACTTGTTCATACAGTTTCTTTATGGTATCCGCTTTTTGTTTACCGTCAATACTAGAACGTTCATGCACGGGAATAGGAATCAAATCAATGGGAGACAAGGGATTAAATCCATACACGATTTCAAATGGACTATGCAAAGTACCGTGATGGACACTCCTATTATATGCAAATTCGATATATGGTAAACAATCTTCCCAATGTTTAATGTGTTTTTGCAAAATGGCATGCAAAAGTTGAGAAAGAGTACGATTAACGAATTTAGTTTGTCCATCCGTTTGTGGGTGTGCGGTGGTTGAAAACAACAATTGTGTACCAAGTTTAGCCCACAAAACACGCCAAAAATGACTCAAAAATTTCGTATCTCTATCACTTACAATTGTACGTGGCATGCCATGCAATCTAACAATTTCTTTGAAGAATAAATCAGCAACATGCGTGGCATCATCAACTTTCCTACATGCAATGAAATGTGCCATTTTTGAAAATCGATCAACCACAACATAAATGCTATCGCGTCCTCCCCGAGACCTAGGAAGTCCTAAAACAAAGTCCATGGAAATGTCAATCCAAGGGGAATCAGGGACGGGTAAAGGCGTGTAAAGGCCATGTGGTTGGGATTTGGATTTGGCTTGTTTGCAAGTGAGGAAACTACCACACAACCTCTCGACGTCTACTCTCATGTGGGGCCAATAGAAATGTTCCTTAAGAGTCTCAAGGGTTTTGAACACTCCGAAATGACCCATTAAACCTCCCCCATGGGCTTCTCTGGTCAATGCTTCTCGTAGGGATGATTGGGGAACGCACAATTTTTGTTCTTTGAAAAGATACCCCTCATGTATGTAAAATTTCCCAAATGGGGCTTCTTTACATGCCTCGAAAATGGTGCCAAAGTCATGGTCATTGGGGTATAAGTCCTTAAGTGATTCAAATCCTAAGAAACGTGAAGATAATGTAGTCACTAACGTATATCTCCTAGAGAGGGCATCGGCAACTATATTATCCTTTCTTTGTTTGTACTTAATCACGTAAGGGAATTGTTCTATGAACTCTACCCATTTGGCATGTCTTTTGTTCAACTTTCCCTGCCCTTTAAGATACTTAAGGCTTTCGTGGTCAGTGTGGATCACAAACTCCTTAGGTTGAAGGTAGTGTTGCCAAGTTTGTAGGGATCTCACAAGGGCATAAAGTTCCTTATCATAGGTAGAGTAATTCAGTGCGGCTCCTTTCAACTTTTCACTAAAGTAGGCTATGGGTTTCTTACTTTGGGTTAAAACTGCGCCTATACCCACTCCACTTGCATCACACTCGATCTCAAAGGTCTTGTCAAAATTTGGTAGCCTAAGTATGGGTGCAGTGGTCAGCCTACGTTTAAGTTCGTCAAATGCCAGTTGTTGTGGCTCTTCCCACCGAAAAGGCACATCTTTTTTGACAATTTCGTTTAGGGGTGCAGCTATGGAAGAAAAATCTTTGACAAAACGTCTATAAAAGCTTGCTAATCCATGAAAACTGCGAACTTCCCCTACATTCTTAGGTATAGGCCACTCCACAATTGACCTAACCTTTTCCTCATCCATCTCTACTCCCTCAGCCGAAATGACAAAGCCTAGAAAAACTACGCATTCTAAACAAAAGGAGCACTTCTTAAAGTTGGCGTAAAGTTGTTCTTCCTTAAGCTTTTCAAAAACGGCTCTAATGTGGTCAAGATGATCTTCTATGGTGTGGGGATAGATTAGGATATCATCGAAATAGACAACGACAAAGCGTCCTATGAACGCACGTAAGACTTCATTCATTAGCCTCATAAAGGTACTAGGGGCGTTGGTGAGCCCAAAGGGCATCACTAACCACTCATAGAGCCCAAACTTGGTTTTGAATGCAGTCTTCCATTCGTCCCCTTCTCTAATGTGTACCTGGAAGTACCCTTGCTTAAGGTCGATTTTGGTGAAGAATTTGGATCCGTGCAACATGTCTAACATATCGTCTAGCCTAGGTATGGGGTACCTATACTTGACGGTAATCTTGTTTATGGCTCGGCAATCGGTACACATTCTCCACGTTCCATCCTTTTTGGGTACTAAAATGACTGGGACGGCAGATGGGCTTAGACTCTCTCGAACTTGTCCACTAGCTAGGAGTTCCTCTACTTGCCTTTGGATTTCTTTGGTTTCTTCGGGGTTTGCTCGATAGGCTGGGCGATTGGGTAACACGGCTCCTGGGACAAAGTCGATTTGGTGTTCTATTCCTCTAATGGGTGGTAATCCGGATGGTGGTTCGGAGGGAAATAGAACTTCATATTCTTGGATAAGGGACGCAACTGAGGTAGGTAAGTTTGGTGGGAGTTCTTCAAGGGCAAGTTGACACGACTTTGGGATGATGATGAGGACAGTTTGGTTGTTATAAAGTGCACGTGTAACCTCTCTTTTCTTTGCGAAATACCCACACTTCTTTTTGGACTCGTTGACACTTAGGGGCACTACCTCTTTTCCCTTGCTCTCATGTTTTTTGTTCTCACTTTTCATACACTCCACGAATTTTCTCTCGGCTTCTTTTTCCTTAGGATCGGCTCTAGACTTGGACATGCATTGGTGATCCTCGTGGACTTTGTGTGGTGGAAGTGCATGCAGTTTGTACAATTTGCCATTCAATTTGAAAGAATAACGATTCAAATAACCATCATATGTCACATGTCTATCAAATTGCCATGGCCTACCAAGTAAAATATGACTAGCATGTATTGGGGCGACATCACATAAAACATCATCTTTGTAACTACCAATGCTAAGAGAAATCAAAACTTGTTTACTTACGCTAACTTCACCGCAGTCATTTAGCCATGCAAGTTTGTAAGGGTGCGGGTGATTAGTCATAGGCAAATTCAGTTTTCTTACTAATTCGATGCTAGCCACATTCGCACAAGAACCGGAATCAATGATCATGGTGCACACTTTACCATTTATCATGCAATGAATATGGAAAATGTTTTCTCTATGTTGTTCGTGATCATCTAATTTCGGATATGCATTTAAAGCTCTACGCACAACAAGAAACTCCTTAGTGTCAAAATCATCTAATGCGCCTAGATCCTCTTCAGGTTCAATTTCATTATCATGCTCAGACTCGTTTTCATGCTCGGACTCGGACACATATTCGTTTGTCTCTTCAATTAACATGATTCTTTTTGCATTAGGACATTCTTTTCCTATGTGACCACGTCCTTGACATTTATAACATTTAATGTCTCTAAACCTGTTTGAGGGATCCGAAGAATTGCCGATAGGAGCCTTTTGTTGGGTGCGTTCATCTCTCCTTTGTGTGGATTGCACACGATCGTCCATCCTTTGCGACGCTCCTTGGTCACGCGTTTGGCCTCCTATAGGCCGTGAACTTCCTGTTCCTGAAGGCTTGCTGTGAAATCTTGATGAAGATTGATTAGTACGATAATTGGAATTGAAATTGGAGGAGTTACGTACCTTTAATTGTGCTTCAATCTTTTCAGCCATATGGACCATGGTTGTGAGGTCGAGGTAAGGTTGAAGGTCAACCCTTTGCGCAATCTCCCTGTTTAAACCATGTAAGAATCGAGCCTTGGTGGCTTCTTCAGGTTCCTGCAAGTTAGACCTCTCCAACAAAATTTCCAACTCTTTATAATACTCGTGTACACTTTTGGAACCTTGTCGTAAGTTATGCAAACTTGTGAAAATAGAACTCTCATAATTGTTTGGAATAAAACGTTGTCGCATTTCAAACTTCATTTCTTCCCAAGTGGCAATTGGGGGTTGTCTCGTCTTAGTTCTATTTCGACACAAATTCGTCCACCAATTAAGTGCATAACCAGAAAATTCAATGGAAGCATACCTCACTTTTTGCAATTCACTATAATTGGTACAAGAAAAGATCAAATCCACTTTCGTTTCCCATTCTAAATATTCCTCCGCATTACTTTTACCATAAAACATGGGAATACTTATTTTGGTTTTGAGAAA
Organism: Eustoma russellianum; assembly: GCA_036186865.1. Taxonomy (NCBI): domain Eukaryota; kingdom Viridiplantae; phylum Streptophyta; class Magnoliopsida; order Gentianales; family Gentianaceae; genus Eustoma; species Eustoma russellianum. The sequence goes on from AP025051.1 coordinate 21,307,316, forward strand.
ATCGTCATCTTGCGGGAAAAGGGGATTTTGGCGTCTTTGGTAACCACGGGGATGGTGGTCATCAAAGTCATAATCATCATGCTCAAAGGGAATGTAATCATCATTGTACCTTCTTGGAGCGTACCTTCTTGCTTGTGTAGGAGGAGCAAACCATCTCGCTTCGGTGTGTGGGGGTCGAATGTTATCGTCCTCAACTTCTTCTGGTGGATGGCGCCTTGGTTGTGGTGGTGGAACGGTCCTGCTTGTTCCTTGGCCATCACTTGTTTTGTAGCTTCGCTCCACGTCTTCCAAGCGATGCTTGATTATCTCATTGTCGTGCATAAGTTTCTTAAGCATCTCCAGCATTTGTTGTTGAGTATTGTCAACAGTTTCGGCTTCTTTAGACTTGCTAGATGCGGAATGATTGCTGCTGGCCATTGTTCCTAAGGATTTGAACGAAAACAAAGGGAAAAAGAAAGAAGCAAACTAACACAAAGACAAACAAACGTTAAGGGATTAGTAAAAAAAATAATAAACTATGAACACTCCGCTTTCTATTCTTTCCACTCTCTTACCACTTTGGTTCTTGGATAACCTAAAGTTAAGAAGTCTCAAAGTGATCAATAAGGAAGTGTATTGCCAAGGCTTTCTCGATTCACAATGTTCTCCGCTTGTTTCTTCCTTTTTGCTTTCAAGTTGCACCAATTAGTATCAAAGTAGAATCAATTGAAATGAACTCAAACTTGAACTTTCTACTAAGATTCAAAGAAAATAAGCAACCAAAGTTGATGTATAAGGCTGAACAAAGATGAACTAAGGATTGCCGTGGGCAATCTTTAGTTAATTTTGATTCTATGCACTTACTATCCACAAAATGGTTCAAGTCATGCAACAATCGAGCAACCAAGTGTGTGATTGGTTCAAGAAGATCAAGAGTTGGAGAATTGGGTATAGGGGACGGCAATGTGGATAATATGGTATCCAAGGTTTGCAAGTCGTACCAAAAAATTTTCCACGCAATGCACAAACGTTTTGCCCTTTTTCTTTGCTCTTGTTCTTTTGTTTTTCTTTTTCTTCCTTGCTATTTCAATTGAGCAAGATTCAGATTCTCCTTTTTTTTGACTAAGGGCAGAATTGGGATTTCACTTGTTTTGCACTTAGCACTTGCGTTTTTTTGGACAGAATAGTGCAATGTATTTAAAATGCAATTTGTATCTTGGACTTGAAACAAAATTGACCTTGGAAGGTGAGGGAAATTGGGTAAGGCCGATTGGGGTAGGGGTAGGGTTTTTTTGATTTAGGGTTTTTTTGAACGGTTTGGGAATTTGCGGAATGGGGTTGTAGGAACGGAATGGGTGTTGTAGATGGGCTATTTGGGTTGGTAATTGATGATTGGTGTGGTCAATTTGGGTATTGGCTGGTTTATGACAGAATTTGAACAAAATTCAAATTCTAGGGTTAGGGTTTATTTGAATGAATTGGGATCTTTAGAATCTGGTTGTATTTGGTAAAATTGGTTTGGGGCTTTTTGTGTGGGGTGTAAATAGGGTTATTTGGGATCAGGTTGGTGAGTTTTAGGGTTGGGTTGGGGGGTGGAGTTGGTTGGCCGTAGGGTGTGGGGCTGTTTTTAGGTGTTGGTTGGTGTTGCAAGTAGGTTGGGAAGACAAGCACACGTAGGACTACTAGATCTGTGGCATGAAATCAATCACAATGCGAATCATAAGATGCATATAATCATCACCAACTAAAAGCTTCGGTAGCAACAAGATGATTTGAAACCGAGGTAGCTTTATAGGCTAATGGTTGGACTATTTTAAAGAAAGCTGAATGTAACCTAAAATGCAATGAACCCTAATGTGTTCAAGTTTGAACGACTCAAAATCAGATTGTGATGGGAAAGGCAATAAAGGAAATGACACTTGAGTGATGAAAAGCAAAATGCAGCAACTTGCAAAGACTCAAAGAAAGTGACGTTTTTTTTTGAATGAAATGCAAGATAATGGCGTGCAGAGTGAGGGGTAGAAGAAGGACTCAACTGGAATTGAAATGACTAGACTCAAACGAAAAGGAAATGATAGATGGTGGAGTAGAGTAACCTGGCGCTCTGATACCAATTTGATGCGTGCAACTCGTGGGCTCCAACAATTCCACCTTCCAAACGTCCTTCACAAAGGGTTAGGCACAAAGAAGTAAACTTCCCCTTGCTTCCTTAGTGATCAAAACGTATGGATAACGAGCAAGACCAACACTACAAGATGGTCGTTGAACAGGCAAACCAAAATGGCCCTCCTGGACGGCACCTTTTAGCAATGGCAATACCTTCAAAACGCTCAACTTTGAAGGATCTTAACTTAGGTTTTTAATGCAAAACCAAGAAAACAAAGTATCACTCAAAGTGAAGAAAATATCAAGAATTGTTATTCATCAAAAGGTGTGTTTACAATCAGCCAAAGGGGTCTATTTATAGGCCTAGAAAACGTCCCCATTCAGCTTTGAAAGGCTAGAAATAATTCAAAATAAAGCTAGCTAACAATGTTTGAAAATTGAAAACTATTTGAATTCAAAGCTAAAACAAATCCTAGCTAAAAACTTCAAATCTTGCAAGACATTATCTTCAATGAATCTGGTCATGTTTGGTGATGAAATTGGCGTTGGAGATATAGATGAAGTGGTTGAGCTTGAATTCAAAGGCTAGTTGAAGATTGGATTCACTTTGACTTCAAACTTGAATTCAATCTTTGAATTATGATCCCATCCTTTTTGATCTTCAAGTGGGCGTGTGGAAGGATAAAGAAGTGTAGAAAATCTGATTTGGATGATGATAAGATGGCTGGACTTGAATTCAAATGTTCATTGAAGATTGAATTCAAATTGAGTTTGAATTTGAATTCAAACTTGGATTCGAATTTGATTTGTGATCTATCCTCATCCTTGCTTCAAGATAGGCGTGTTGTTTCTTCAAAAATGGCTGAAATCTTTATCTTGAATTTGAAGGCCTAATCTGGTTGGAACTTGAATTTGAAATCGTGGCTGAATTTTAAATTCAGGTTAATCTTCCTTTTTGAATTCCATATGGCCGGCCCCTCCTTTGGTGGATGAAGATACTTTGAGCTAATTTTGAAAGAAGGGATTTCATCTTGGCACATTTGAATTTGTCTTAGCGTAGACAAACATTCTCTTCAAACATTCTCTTCAACATTCTCTTCAAACATTCTCTTCAACATTCTCTTCAAACATTCTCTTCAACATTCCATGTACCTAATTTACCTACAAAGCAAATACATAAAACTAAGATCACACGACACAAGACAAAATTCAAAAACAAGAATGTAGACGTGCATGTGATACATGCTCAAGTTGAAGGTTCAATGAAATGAACCCAAGGAGTCTTAGGTTCATCTTGAACATGCTTGTACAAGAAGGTGGCAACTTGATGACAAAGTTCCCTTGCCCTCCTTCTTGTCATAGGACCTTTGACCTCTTGATGGGGCCCTTGATCCTCATCGGACCCTTGATCCTCATCAAATGGTGGCACCTGAAAATAGTTCAAACACAACAAATGTTTGCCATTTGATGTAAGCTTTAAAGCTTCATGGCTTGTTAGTACGGCAACATTATATATAAAGGATATAAGGCAAGTTTGTGACAAAAACGTGTCAAGTCATAAAACGTGTCATGCATTTCATTAGCACACGTTATTTAAATCATGCATTTTGTGAATCACTCAAACTTCTTTTTCTCAACAATCTCCCCCTTTTGATGATTTACAAAATAACCTAAGTTCATGATTTATATTTAGTCGCTCCCCCTCCAATCGTGCACAAATTCAAAGTTTGAATTTTGAATTCTCTCCCCCTTGATTTGTGCAATCAATCACTCTCGTCTCTCGTCTCTTCCCCTTAAATCATGCACTTTCCCCTCCTTTATTTTGGAAATAAAATCAAAAGTGCACGTAAGAAATAAATAGACATTAGTATAAAAATCATGCATTTCAAGTGTATGGTACAATAATGCGTTCTTAAAGGTTATTTACTCAACCCTTCGCAAATGTCCTTTTTGGTACCCAAATTTGGATGACCTTTCTAGGTCTTCCAAAAGGTGAGAAGAGAGATGATGACGCAACATAATAGACGTTATGTGAGTATGTGTTTGGCCTTTGGCCGAGAATCCCATCATGCACATAGTATGATCTTTGTCTTTGATATGTTCTTATGTTGGTGTGCATGTAGTGTGATCTAGATGCATTTGTATGATATGCATATCGAATATGCATTAATGGCTTTCTTTTATATATATATGGCACACAATTATACTTTCCACTTGATGAAAAAGAAGTAGTGCAATGAAATGCAACGTGGGGCTCGCTAGATTGTATTGTCACCTTCTTAGGCGTTACGATCTTTTTACGTACATGTTGTCGCTTAGATGAAGATAAAACAAAATTTGTAGATTTGTTTTCTACCTGATTATTTTTAATATACCCTAATCCGGTTTTGTCAGTTTCATGTTTTTGCGAGAAATGAGACGATCTAACATGCAAGTACCTTTATCGAATTGTTTTATCGTCTTTTCTAGATCTTCGTTTCTTGATTTCAAATTTGAAATCTCGGCTTTCAGTTAAATGTTCTCAGATTTCAATGATGAAATTTCATACCTTAATAAATTTATCATGCAAGACGACTCTTCTTTTGAATCGTTTAATTGAGACACAAGATTTGTGTTAGAAGATTCTAAGATTTTCTTGTCATCAATTAAGCGTTTCTTTTCTTTTGCAAGAGTCTTAGCAAACTTATGCAATTCAAGATATTGAACATACAAATCATGATATGATGGTTCAGAATCGAAATCGGAATATACCTCACTATCAAGAAGTGGAGGCCTTTGGCTTGGCATACCTTCTTGCTCGGTTTTGTGTCTAGTGGTTGCCATCTCACAAAGATCGTTGGATCTCCTTGTCGTGAGTGTGCCTGCTCTGATACCACTTGTAGGACCTGGAAGGTGTTGAGAAATATGTTTGGATAATTTTCAAAGTCATGATTTTAAGTGAAGAATACTTAAAAATGTCACACATGGTGTTATATGTGATTAAAAGTTGAAAAAGTTGAACAAGTTGACATCGATCTCTCAGGTTGTTGCACATCGATCGATCTATGTACATAGATCTCTCACATCGATCGATCTATGTAAGGCAGAAAAGTTTAAGACCTTTCTGTGAGACATCGATCTCTAAACCTGAGACACATCGATCGATCGATGTACATCGAACTCTCACTTCGATCGATCGATGTAGGTCAGAGACAAAACCTGAACCTTTATGTGAGACATCGATCTATGAAGCTGAGGCACTTCGATCGATCGATGTCTAGGGTTTTTAGAAATAATTTTCTAAAATATGTTAAAATGATTTTTTTTATTTTTATATGAATTATACATGTTCATTATGTGCTTATTATGTGTTTTTGGTGATTATTATTGTCTTGCGACTAACGTGCCTTGGAAGTTTCTACAACTTACCAAAAAGCGCAAAATTGGTATTTTGAGTTTTGTAGGAACACCATATGGTGAAAATATGTCAAGTGCATATTATTATCTTATTTATCATAACAAAGGTGGTATTGCGATTATCTCTGACCATCGGGGGCATTTCTGGAGTTTTCTCACACAAGGGGTATTTTGGTCATTTTACCCCCAAGGGTATTTTTGGTATTTTTACTCAAGGAATCTCTTGAGCATATTATTATCTTCATGATGGAGCTGTGCTATTATTATTTTGAAGATTATATGGTGATCTTATATCTTATTCTCTCAACCGATGATATTATTGACTATAGCTGGATATGTGACGATTTGAGATGTCACATTCTATTTTTTCTTGAAGACCCTCTTATATATGTTATAAGAGGATATTAATCATCATCTTTTAGAGATTACAAGGTGTCCTTGGTGCAAGATTCATCACAATATGTAAAGGAGAAGAAAGTAGGAATTTTGGTGTTATATGTTGACATAATCTTGTCAACACTTATTCATTATTTTTTATTCACAAAATTTCAGTTGGTATACATACACACAACATCAAAAACGTCCATAAACAGGTGGAGAAGGTGGTATACTCATTTTATAACTTTTGGGCAAGTGGACGAATTCAAAAACAAGCTAGTTGGCAAAAGTTGTCAACTTGAAATTTCAAATTTGAAGTTAATGGAGACAAGGTTGTTGGAGTTGATTTTGGATGTGCTTTAATTCAAAATTCTCAGCCATCACATGGTCTAAAAGTTGGAGAGAATATGCCATCTATTCACACTATAAATAGGAGGCAAGGTGAAGAAGAGAAGACACACACTTGAAAGCAAAATTGAAGATTGTTGTCTTGCTAGTCTCTTCTCATATTTTCGGTCATACTTTGTGCAGCTAAGGTGTTCCAATTTTTTTGTTGTCCAGCTACACTATACACACCTTCTTAGATTGGATTTGTATGATTGATTAGCCAAATTTATAAGGCTACATCAATAGGTGGAAGAGGTGTTGTAACCAAGAGTTGCATAGAGGTGATTATCCAAGTCTTGAATAGGGTTGGCGTATAACCCAAGGATCAAGCTTGGCTCTTGTTGTAAGGTGTTCATTTGATAGTGAAATCCAAGGAAAGGTGTTCCTTGGGACTGGAGTAGGTCACATTGACCGAACCAGGATAAATCCTCGGTGTTCTTCTCTTTTTTCTTTATTTCCTTTTTTGCCCGTTTCTGATTGCAGTTTTCACACAACTTCTCACAATTTGAAAAATAGCTAAACATTTTCAAAATTCGTGATTTTTGGTGGAGTTATACTTCAGACTGTTATCTTTCATTTGCAACAAGAATCACTTGATTTGAGCAAGGGAAAGTTAGTCTTTCAGTCTTTGCAAGATAACTGCTCCAATCTGGCTGCAACCTGACCAGTTTTGAGAAAACGTGAATTCTGTATTTATCCAGAACTGTTTGAGGTCAGGGCCTTTTGGAAACATCAACTAGACGTTTTAAGGAGTGTTTTGATATAAAGATCAATCTTTTTGGTCAAGTATTCAAAGAGAAACACGTTTTGCAAAATCAGCAATATTCTGTCCAATTCTGTCCTGTTTGACCATCTGAATCGTTTTATTTGTTTGAAGGGCCAAACGATCTTATTTGTATATGATTTTTGGATAGAGTTTTTCTAACACATTGAAGTTCAATTCTGAAAAGTTTCACGATTTTTGGAGTTGTGTACATTTATTTGTGAATTTTTTAAAAACGGGTTCTGAATCTGAGGTGGTCTCAGAATCTATAAAGGGGATTTTAACAATGGGTTGTAGTGTAATTTCCGCTAACCACTATTCACCCCCCCTCTAGTGGTGTTTATTGCAGGTGCACGGTCCAATAGAAGGCACCACTAGAAGGGGGGGTTGAATCGTGGGTGCGGAAAATTTGGTTTTTAAAATTGTTTTAAACCAAAAACCCAACTTCTGAAAACAGTTTCTATTTTCAGAACCTGTTTTGAAACGTTTTGAAAACTAGGTTACATATATTCAAAAATTCTGAAATTTAGAGAGATCTTAGTCTCAGATGTTTTGAGTATCTCCTAAAAATTTCATATTAAAATTCAACCTTTAACCCCTTTAAAAATCGTTGGTGGTCAGATTGCGCAAATCTGCCAGAAACGATAGTCTGATTTGAAAAATTAATTCCGATTAAATCGTTACTCTAAATGGTCTGAAAATTTAATGACAAACCCCTTATTATGTTTATTTAATTGGGTTGAAACAGTTTTGCAAAATGCTTTTTGGAAGTATGTCAAATACGTTCAAAGTCTCAACCTTTGCAAGTCTGAAAATCAGACTGCACTAGTCTCAGAACTATAGACGTTTGAATGACTTATACTTATCCGAAAGAGTTGAAACTTGAGCAAAATGAAACTTAAGAGGTGTGGCTATGTTTCAGCAAATTTTGGTAATTTTTGAAAGTCATTTGATATGTTTACTAATGCAATGAAAACGATGCAAAGTGCTGGAAACTGAAAGTAAAGTGCTGAAAGTAATAACACCGAGAATTTTATAATGGTTCGGTTAACACAACCTACTCCAGTCTTCGAGGACACCTTTCTTGGTTATCACTAAACAAAATAACACCTTACCACAAAGGGTTGCTGGAGTTGCACACCAACTCCAACCCTTTACAAACGATACAAGTAATCACACCTTTCACGAACACCACCACCGAACGAATGAAGGTTTGATCACACCTTGATCAACTTTTTACAACAATGAACGTATATGGTGGTCTATACAAAGCCTATTCAATATATTTGAATATTAGAACAATAGGCTTGAAAGAGAAGAAGAAGAAAGAAACGTGGAAGAAGAAAGTGGAAGACTTTTTTTGCACTTGGAAATTATGAGACTTGTCTAGCTTTTGTTTACTACATTTCTTCTCCTTTTAATCAGCCTTGGCCGCCCCCTTAGGGCTCTTTTCCATCTTGAGAATTCTCTTTTAAGTCCTTGGAAGAATGTCTTGTGTAAATGTGACATCAACTTGCTTACTTGTCAACACTTCATTGGATGATTATTTTGGCCTTGTTTACTTGGTACTTTATGATTGGTCTAACATTGTCACCATTTAGTTTGCTGTAAAAATCTGAGATTAACTTGAAAAAATGTGTCAAAAAGAATTCAAAACACTACCAAATAATCACCATTCAATCCCTTCAATTTTGGGATGCAAATTAAGGACAAAGAAATAGTAAATTCGGCCACTATTCACATGTGCTGAAAATTTTCAGCATGTGTTGCATTTTTGAAATCTTTCCTTGTGTGTTGCCCTCTTCAAAGTCATCCATCATCTGTCGCTTATTTTCCACCAATTAAAGTGCCAAATAAGCTCCATCTAGGCTCCAACAAAGCTGAAAATGGTGTGTGAAATTCCTGCACATGTGCTGAATTTTCTTTTGGTAAACTTTGTCAAATAATGCACAATATTTACACATATATGATAAATTCCAATCATCCCTAATTTGAAGATTCTATAACACTTTAATATGTCTTAAATATGTAAAAAGTGTCTAGATACATATACATGTCATGCCAAAAACGTTCCATGTGTTATGTTCGTAGAAAACTGAATTTTCGACTTTTGTCGATTACGCGATTTTTCTCCGATTAAATTCAAACTTTTTGCACATGTTATAAATATTATGTGACACATAATATACATAATATAACTTTAATATTCAGCTCCAATGGCTGATCGAAGTGGCGCCTACATGTGACAAAAATGTTGAATTTGAAATCTCCACAATTTGGCCTTAATTGGGGGTGATTTGTGTGTGCCAACATGGAATAGTTTTATGGCTGAATATACCATGTAAGCCACGAAATTTGTGGCCATTTTTGAAGTGTAGGAGCTGGCCATCTATATATGGCAAGTACGTGACATGTTGGCGAAGTTTCGGTTGTCATCCGATACGACAATTTTTGGTTTAGAACCTTGTAACGTGTCGTAATAATTTTGTCATCACCATGAATATACTCATAAATATGAGGTAAGTATAGTGGTGTGGTGTTGACGTACGTTCGTAATATATATAACGTGTCGGTAGTACGTTGGAATATATATGTATTGTGCCTTTTAAAAAAAATCTGAATATATATATATATAAATATATATAAAACGTGTGATGAATAGTAGAAGGAGACTTTCCATTCTTCAATTTTTTGCCATCATGCCTGTTCCAAATATATCTCCATTTAATGAACTACTTAGTTCATTTAACTAAGTATTTCACTTAATGAACTAGTTTAGTTCATTAATGGTGGCACCTGAAAATAGTTCAAACACAACAAATGCTTGTCATTTGATGTAAGCTTTAAAGCTTCATGGCTTGTTAGTACGGCAACATTATATATAAAGTATATAAGGCAAGTTTATCACAAAAACGTGTCAAGCCATTAAACGTGTCATGCATTTCATTAGCACACGTTATTTAAATCATGCATTTTGTGAATCACTCAAACTCCTTTTTCTCAACAATACTACCTCGTCAGGGACAGGGCTTCTGTATGCATATTTGGGCCTGAACGTAACTACCTAGTCTGGGACATGGTGCAAAGGCATATATTTGGTACTATAGACGTAACGACCTAGTCTGGGACAGAGTGTCTATAGTATATTTGGTTTTTTTGGTGGAATCAATTCGCAAGTCTTACGGAAAAAGTCACTTGTAGGGAAAGTGATATAGCCATTGCATTTGATTTTGGACTTTGGACCGATTAAACAGAATTTTGGTTATTTAGATATTTTTGGCCAGTTTAATCGGATTTGGACATTGGATTTGGACATTGAACATTGAATTTGGAAACTTCGGTTTTGAAATTTTGAAACATTGGCATTGCATTGTTTTGGAAAAATCACATCACGTTTTGACTTGGACTAACCTTTGCTTGGTCTATATTGTATGTTTTTGATGGGTCTATTTGCTATATTTGTTTTGGACATTAGAGGTAAAGCTGTAAAATCATTTGCGAATGAGAAGAATGTTATTCTCAGTACTATTATTTATTGTTATTACCCTTGCTTCTCCGCGCATGATCCCATCGTAAATACGTTAAAGTTACTTGCTCAACGAAGTGTCGCTTATACCACATCTTGCTATATTTTTCAGATGATCAAGGTATGATTTATTATATGCCGAGGAGGACTCTAGGTGAGGACATGAATCATTTCTGACCGGACCGAGGACATATGCTGCCACTTGGATTATAGATTGTGCATTTTCAGTTTACGCACTTGTTGGAGACTTGGTCGTTTCCTGTTTATTTACGTCATTGTATCATACACTATTGCCTAGTCCATTGTACCTCATTTATGATTTATGATGATTTCGAGGATTTATTGACTTCTGCTGACATTGATTTGCGTCATGTCATTGACAGGGCTCAAGACGGGTTGCTATAAATCATCCATCCTTCTCATTCGCTAGAAATCCCTTCCATCTCACAGTCCTTTGCGCATTTGATCAGCCGATGTTTCTGGCAGCGATTTCTCTTCCTCCACCACTATGCTACCTACTACTCCTTGTTAGGTAATGTAAACAACACAAGAAAGTTGGTGCAAAATTTTCTTCTCTCATTGACTCGACCAAAGGCTTTAAATAGCCATCGACACAACTAGAATGCAAGAAAGCAAGATTCAACTAACTACTACAAATAGGACATACTTCTCTTAGAGACTAGGACTTTATTCAACAAAAAAAAAACTCCCTAACTTCTACGAACTAATAATAACTGCAACTAACTCAGTCAACTCTATCAATCCATCCCTTAAACTAACAATAGAATATGTCAGTTTACTTCAGACACTTCACATACTCCAAGCTTCGCTTTGAATCTTTGAGAGTCTTCAAGCTACAATACTTTGGTCATTACATCCGCAACTTGTTCTTGATCATTCACAAGATCTCTTAAGAAATTGAAGCGTACTCTAATATGTTTTCTTCTCCCATGCATAACTAGATTTTTGAGAGCTTGATCGTAGAGGTGTTATCACATTTGATAATTACAGCTCCTTTATCAGCATTATTTAGGTTCTTTAACACTTTTTTATCCATAGAGCTTGGCAAGAACACGCAGCAGCAGCTACAAACTCTACTTCTATAGATGAGAGTGTAACAATGGATTGTTTCTTTGACATCCATGAGATGGCACCCAAACTTGATAGAAACACGTAGCCTGGTGTACTCTTAGAGTCCTTTTCATCACCTGCATTGTTAGAATCAATGAATGCATTCAGATTCATTTTCCCTCCCTTCTTGTAGAAAATCCCACAGTTTTAGTTCCTTTCAGGTAGTGCAGGATTCTCTTGGCATCTTGCAAGTGGAGATCAGTAGGTTTTGACATGTACCCTGCTTATTAGACTCACACTAAACATGATATCTAGACGTGTGGCCGTAAGATACATTAAGCTCCCAACAATATTCTTAAAATAGGTGTCATCCACATCAGCCTCATCATTATCCTTACTAATCTTATATCCTAGAACAATTGGAATTCTTACAGCATTTCTATCGGCCATTCCAAAGTGTTTTAACACTTCATCAGCATACCTCCTTTGGCAAACAAAAATCCCTTCAGATTTTTGCAATACTTCGATCCCAAGAAATAATCTCATTCTTCCCAAGTCAGTCACATCAGACGCCTTCATCATAGTATTTTTGAAGTCACTCATCATGGATTCATCTTCACCTGTGTAGATCAAATCATCCAAATATATACTAACAATAAATAATTTACCTTCATTATTTCTTTTAGTAAACAGTGTGTGCTCATTTGGGCACTTGCTGAAACCATCTTTGATGAAATGAGACTCAATTCAACTGAACCATGCTCTTGGAGCCTGTTTTAAGCCATAGAGAGCTTTGTTCAACTCGTACACCCTTATGCTCACTTCCCTTTCTTCACATGTCCTTTTGGTTGCTCAATGTATACATCCTCATTAAGTTCACCGTAAAGAAATGTAGACTTGACATCTAACTGAAGGATGTTTCAACCCTTGTGTGCTACGATTGCCACAATCATTCTTATTCTTTCCATCCGTGCAACAGGAGTAAACACCTCATTAAAGTCAATCCCTTGCTGTTAAGATTATCCTTTAGCCACAAGCCGCGCTTCATACTTATCCACTTCACCATATTCGTTTAACTTTGTCTTAAAAATCCACTTGACACCAATAGTTTTTGCTCTAACTGGCAAATCTAGCAGTTGTCATGTCTTATTCTTTTCAATGGATTTTATCTCACTGTCCATAGATTCTCTCCATTTTTTATCTTTCACAACATCCTCAAAAACAACTGGATCTTCATCTTCCATCATGTACACACCTTCTTCACTATCACTTAGACCTTCTCCATAACACACTCTTACATCCATGGAGGTTGTCTTCTTTCTCTTCTTATGTTTGTGGTGCCTTCCTGGATGGTACTCCTATCATCTCTATCCCCAACTCTAAGAATTGGTTCATTATTACCACTCATCCCTTCACCAATATTTCCTTCACCCAAGGTTTCTTCCTCACTTTCTTTATCATGGAGATCATCATCTCCTCAAACCAATTCCGCCTAAATTTGTTCTTGATAATGTTGTTCCCAATCCTAACTTCCTTCATCCTCAAATATCACATCTTTGCTCACTACGATTCTCTTAGTCTTTAGATCAAACAACCTATACTCTTTTGACTCTTCACTGACACCATGGAATATACAAGGGAAACTTTTGTTATCTAGTTTACTTTGTTTTGCTTCTGGAATATGAACATGTGCCACACACCCCAATACTCGTATAATATCAATTGAAGGTTTCACTCTACTCCAAGCTTCTTGAGGAGTGATATCCTGCACCGCAAATAAAGGGCATCTATTCAACAAATAGAGAGTCCAATTGACAGCCTATGTCCAAAAAGCCTTAGGCATCTTTTTGGCTGCTAGCATGCTTCTCACCATGTTCATTATGATTCTATTCTTTCTCTCATCCACCCCATTCTGATGAGATGTGTTTCCAGTGGTGAGTTGCTTTTTAATCCCCTCTGCGTCACGAAATCACTTGAAATTATCTGATGTGAATTTCCTGCCTCTATCTGTCCTCAAGCATTTGATGGACTCCTATGCTTCCGCTTCCATCCGTTTCTTGAAGTGTTTGAAACACTCTAATGCTTCCGAATTTGCAGCCAGTAAGTTACCCAAGCTTTACAACTATAATCATCTATAAAACACAACACGTCTGTTTTTCCACTATTGGATGTGTGATCAATGGGACCACAGATATCAACATGTACTAGTTCCAGTACTTTACTAGCTCTCCGTCTACTTCTTTTGGGAATCACATTGCGATGTTGTTTTCCAACCAAACAGTCTGAGCATACAGTTATAGACTTTTTCAGCTTTGGGAGTCCGTACACCATGTTTTTTGAGTGTAAGAGATCCAAAAATTTGTAACTTAAATGTCCATAATGTTGGTGCCAAAGATGCGAAACATCCAAGGATATAGTGAGTAAACATTCTTCTAATTTAGGATTCGTGGTAGCAAATTTCTCATTGAGAAGCACGAGCATTTGATTAGCACTCATCCATGTTGAGCTATGAGTCCTTTAACGGGATTATGCAAGCTACATGTTCCTTCGTTAAGAAGAATTGCAAGGCCCTTCTCATGTAGTTGTCCCGCACTTAGCAGATTATTCCTAAGTTCAGGAACATAATAGACATCTCTCATAACAAAGTTTGTACCCTTGAATGCTAACCTCACACTCCCTTTTCAAGCCACGGTCATCCTATTGTTGTTACCACACTTTACTGGATTGAGTGGGGTCTGGTGTGTTGAGAAAAAGGGTTTGAGTGATTTACAAATGCATGATTTAAATGCTATGTGTTTACCGAAACGCATAAATAAATTATCACTTGACACGTTTATGTGATATACATGCTTCATATGCTTATATATGTTGTTGTCGTACTAACAAGCCAAGAAGCGTTAAAGCTTACATCATATGGCAAACATTTGTTGTCTTTGTACTATTTTCAGGTGCCCACAATTAATGAACTAAACTAGTTCATTAAGTGGAATGCTTAAGTTAATGAACTAACTAGTTCATTACATGGAGACATATTTGGTGGAAGCTACACGGCAACAAATTTGGAAATGAAAAGTCTCCTCCCTACTCATCTTACACGCCATATATTATATATATATATATATATATATATATAATATATATATATACATATACTATATAATATACATATATATTCAGAAGATGGAAGTGGCAGAGATGAGGATGTTACGGTGGATGTGTGGGCATACAAGGCTAGACCGGCTCAGAAACGAGGTGTTTTAAGAAAGGTTAGGCGTGGCTAGTATAGCAGATAAGATAAGGGAGGGAAGAATGAGATGGTTTGGGCATGTTAAGCGGAGACAGACAACAACGTCGGTCAGAGTAATTGAAAGCTTCATTGTAGAGGGAACAGGAGTAAAGGCAGGCCCAAAGTGACTTGAGATGAGCAGATTAGGCACGACTTAGTAGATTTGCACCTCTCTGAAGACATGGTCCAGGATAGGAGTTCATAGAGACATAAGATTAAGGTTAACGAGATATAGGTCATATATAGGACACCTTAGAGTATATTAGGGACATAGATAGGCGTAGACACTATCTACGCTTTAGGTTGACTTTACACTTGGTTATTATGTTGACCGTTGTTTTACATTACATGCACATATACACGTTATGTGTATTCTAATATCGAAATCCTCTTCCTTGTATTTCCTGAATTCCCTACTAACACACTAGCACATCATATCTCTATTATTGTATCATTTATGCAGGTACATCTAGAGTCAAGGTCTCACATAAAGCAAACTCTCTATCCCTTGAGACAGAGGTATTGTTTGCCTACCACTTACCCTCACCCCGCTCCCCTCAGACCCTAGCGTAGATTTTGCCAGTCATTGGGATATACTGGGTACAGATTATGATAATGATATATATATATATATATTCAAATTTTTTTAAAAAAGTTGCACCATACACATATATTCCGACGTACTACCAACACGTTACATATATTACAAACATACGTCGACGTTACACCACTATATACACCTCATATTTATGAGTATATTCAGGTCTTATATCATATGATATAAGTCATGGTGACGTCAAAATTATAACGACATGTTACAAGGTCATATACCGAAAAATTGTCGTATAGGGTGGTGGACTACCGAAACTTCACTAACAGTCACGTTACTTGACATATAAGAGAGGCCCGCCCATATAGATCTAAAATAGCCATAAATTGGTGGCTCACATGTTTACAATTATCCCACTAAATCATTTCATGTTGGGACACACAACTCACCCACAATTTAGGCTAAATTCGCGGAGAATTCAAACTAACTTCTTTGGGCACATGGGCGTTTACATCAGCCAAATCAGCTGATTATATACTTTATTATGTGTATATTATGTGTGACATAATATATATCACATGTGTAAAAAGTTTGAATTTAATCGGAGAAAAAATCGCGTAATCTACGAAAGTCGAAAAATTCAGTTTTCTATGAACATACCACATGGAATTTTTTTTGGCATAAGATGTAACATGTATCTAGATACTTTTTACACATTCAAGACATGTTAAAGTGTTCTAGAAAATTCAAATTAGGGCTGATTTTTATTTGCCATATATGTGTAAATATTGTGCATTATTTGACAAAGCATACTAAAATGAAATTTCAGCACATGTCCATTCATTCCACACGCCATTTTTAGCCATGGTGGAGCCTAGGCGGACCTTATTTGGTATTTTAATTGGTGGAGAGTATGCCACACAAGATTGGTGACATTGAAGAGGGCACCACACAAGGAAAGGTTTCAAAATACAACACATGCTGAAAATTTTCATACCTGCTCATAAGTGGCCGATGTTTTGAGTGATATTGTCTTCAATTTGCTTCTCAAAATTCAAGGGATTGAAGTGTGGTTCTATGGGAATGTGTTGACTACATTTGAGCACATGTTTTGCAAGTTTCTTTCAGATTTTATAGCTGATTAAAGGATGCCAAGTTGGACTAATTAACAAGTGACAACGTAAACAAGGTCAAGTCATCCTTCCATCATGTGGCGCCAAGTAAGTAAGATGATGTCATCTCTGCACAGCAATCTTCCAAGGACATTACAGAGAATTCTCAGATGGAAGAAAGCCCTAAAGGGGGGCCACACGCGGATAAAAAAGGAAGAACAATGCAAAGTGAGGCTAAGGCTACAACCTTACATTCTCTGAAGTGCAAGAAGCTATACAAATTTCTCTCTTACTCCTTTCTTTTCTTCTTCTTCTTCTCTCAAGCCTATTAGTTTCATATATTGTACATATTGTTAGGCTTTGAATATACCATTCACACTCATATATTGTTGCAAAAGATTGATCAAGGTGTGATAAACCTTCATTCGGTCGGTGGTGGTGTTCGTAATTCGTTTGCTCGATATTATTGTTTGTAAAAGGGGGGGTGGAGTTAGTGTTTAACTCCAGTCACCCTTGTGGTAAGGTATTTGTTGTGTTTAGTGATAACTGAGGAGGTGTCCTCGAAGACTAGACTAGGTTGATTTAACCGAAACCAAGTATAAAATTCCTACCTTGTGTTCTTACTTTAACTTGCACTTTACTTAAGTTTTCAGTTTTTTGCATTGAGTTCGTTACACCGTAAAAATAGTAAACGTTTTTCAAAAATTATAAAAGTTTGTAGAAACATAACCACATATCCTACATTTCATTTGGCGCAAGTTTCAACTTATTTGGATAAGTATAAGTCAGTCAAACTTGAATAGTTCTGAGACTAGTGCAATCTGATTTTTCAGATTTGCAAAGGTTGAGAATATCAACATGGTTGACATACTTCCCCAAAGGAATTTTCAAAAACTTTTTCAACCCACTAAAATACATATCTCAAGGGTCTTGTCATAAACATTTCAGACCATTTGGAGTCACCAATTAATAGGAATAAATTTCTCAAGTCGGAATACGGTTGGCAGATTCGGGCAATCTGACCAAAAACGTATTTTCAAGGGGTTAGGAGTGGAAATCTAATTTGAAATTTTCGTGAGTAACTTATATATTCTGAAGTTCATTCACATCCAAATTGAATAAATTTGGAGGTCTACAACTAGGTCTATTCATTATTTCAAATAAGGATCTAAAAACAGAAAACTCTTTTCAGAAGTGAGGATTTTGGTTCAAAAGTTTTTTAAAAACCAAATTTTCCGCTCCCACTATTCAAACCCCCCCCTTCTAGTGGTGCTATACAGGCCCTACAAGTGGTATCAGAGCGGAGGCACTCTCACGACAAGAGGATCCAACGATCATTGTGAGATGGCAACCACTAGTCACAAGACCGAACAAGAAGGTATGTCGAGTCAAAGGCCTCCTGTTTTTACGGTGAGTCCTTCATACAATGGAAACTTAGAATAAAACTTTTTCTTATGGCCATTGATATGGACTTGTGGTCCATTATAGAAGATGGTCCGTTTATTCCTTCTAAGTTATCTACTGTTGATGGTGTCACACTAGAGGTCGTAAAACCGAAACAAGAATATACTAATGATGACAAAAAGAAATTAAGTATGAATGCTAAAGCCATGCAACACTCTTTAAACGGGTTGAGTAAAAGAGAATCAAGTTACGTGTCTAATTGCTCTAGTGCCCAAGAGATGTGGAGAATTCTCGAAATGAAACATGAAGGGACTAGTCAAGTTAAAGAGTCTAAAATAAATATGCTTATGTCTACTCTTGAGTCTTTCAAGTTGTTACCAAACGAATCTATTGTTGATATGGACTTACGCTTGACTAACATTTACAATTCTCTTGAGTCTCTTGGAAAAAGCTTTTTCTACACAGGGAAAGGTTCAAAAGGTGCTGAGAAGTCTCCCATCCGAATAGGACCCCAAAGTCATAGCGATTGAGGTAAGTAAAGAAACGAGATCATAAAAATTGAGGAACTAATCGGATCCTTAAAGGTATATGAAAACAAACTTACTCTAAGAAATTCTAAATCTACCTCTAAACAAGATAAGAAATATCTAATCACGTTGGCTAAAAAATTAAGAAAGATCATGAGAAAATTGATTAAAGACAAACCTAAGCCTACTTCAATCTAAGAATCAAAGAAATAAAATAAAGATATAAAGTGCTATGAATGTAGAAAACTTGGACACCTATCATATGACTGCCCAACAAGGACAAATAGACAAACCGTGAACAAGGATTGGACCAAAAATAGACCCCTCTCAGAACCTAAACAAAGGAGAACAAGAAGGGCCTTCAAAGCCTCCACATGAAGTGACTCATCCGATTCTGAGATTGAAGGAACCGAAGAAGAAACAGCACAAGTATGCTTACATCCAAGGCATCAAATGAGGTATTTTCTGACTCTGATTCTGATTCCCGAGCCTTCTTATGATGATTATTTTATCAATATCTTGATTTGCATAAGTTTTCTAAGGCTCTTTCAAAAAGAGAAGAAACGTTTAATTGAAGACAAGAAATTGTTAGAATCTTCTAACTCGAATCTTGTATCTCAATTAAACGATTTAAAAGAAGAGTCGTCTTGCATGATAAATTCGTTAAAATCTGAGATTTCCTCCTTCACATCTAAGAACACGAAGATGAAAGTCGAGATTTCAAATTTGAAATCAAAAACACGGATTTAGAAAAGACCGTAAAACAATTCGATTCGGGTACGAGCATGCTGTCTCATTTCCTCCCAAAAGCATGAAAATGACAAAACCAGATTAGGGTATGTCGAAGATAATAAAGTACAAAATAAGTCTACCAATTTTATTTTATCTAAGAAACCGCATGCAACTATACAACCTAAGAAGACGACTAGTACACCACTCATCTCATCTCATCGTGCTTCTTATTCTTCATATCATACAAAATACAATCATGTGCCGTATAGATATGAAAAGAAAGCATTGATGCATATGCGACTATCATACAACACAAATGCATTTAGATCACACACTATGCATACTAACACAAAGGCATATACAAAACAAAAATCTTATCATGAGCATGATGGCATTCTCGGCCATAGGCCAAACAGATTTGCACCGAACATCTATTATATTGCTTATTCATCTCTTTTCTCACCTTTTGGAAGACCAAAAAATGTTACCCAAGTTTGGGTACCAAAAGGTACTTTTGCAAAGGGTTAAATCAATAACCCCTAAGAACGCACTTGAAATGCATGATTTTTGAACTGCTATTTCTTTCCATTCTTATATGCACTTTTGATGACATTTACAAAATAAAGGGGAGAGAAAAGTATGATTTAAGGGGAGAGAGCATGATTGCATGATTTAAGGGGGAGCACAACGATATAAAATTCAAAATTCGAATTTGTGCATAATTGGAGGGGGGAGCAATCACATTTAAATCATGAACCAATGTTATTTCGTAAATCATCAAAAGGGGGAGATTGTTGAGAAAAAGGGTCTGAGTGATTTACAAATGCATTATTTAAATGCTACGTATTTACGAAATGCATAAATAAATTATTACTTGACACGTTTATGTGATATACATACTTCATATGCTTATATATATTGTTGCCGTACTAACAAGCCATGAAGCGTTAAAGCTTACATCATATGGCAAATATTTTTGTCTTTGTACTATTTTCAGGTGCCACAAGTAATGAACTAAACTAGTTCATTAAGTGGAATGCTTAAGTTAATGAACTAACTAGTTCATTTAGTGGAGACATATTTGGTGGAAGCTACATGGCAACAAATTTAAAATGGAAAGTCTCCTCCCTACTCATCTCACACGCCATATATATTATATATACATTCAAATTTTTTAAAAAAGGCACAATACACATATATTCCGATGTACTACCGACACATTACATATATTACAAACGTACGTCGATGTCACACCACTATATACATCTCATATTTATGACTATATTCAGGCCTTATATCATATGATATAAGTCATGGTGATGTCAAAATTATAACGACATGTTACAAGGTCATATACCGGAAAATTGTCGTATCGGGTGACTACCGAAACTTCACTAACATGTCACGTACTTACCATATAAATATGGACAGCCCATATGCATCAAAGATAGCCATAAATTTCGTGGCTCATATGTTGAAATCAGCCACTAATAACATGTCACGTACTTACCATATAAATATGGACAGCCCATATGCATCAAAGATAGCCATAAATTTCGTGGCTCATATGTTGAAATCAGCCACTAAATCATTCCATGTTGGAACACACAAATCACCCACAATTTAGGCTAAATTCGTCGAGAATTCAAACTAAACTTCTTTGGGCACATGGGCGTTTTACATCAGCCAAAATGAGCTGATTATATACTTTATTATATGTATATTATGTGTGACATAATATATTACATCTGTAAGAAGTTTGAATTTAATCGGAGAAAAATTGCGTAATCGACGAAAGTCAAAAATTCGGTTTTCTACGAAGATACCACATGGAATGTTTTTTTTTGCATTAGATGTAACATGCATCTAGAAACTTTTTACACATTTAAGACATGTTAAAGTGTTGTAGAAAATTCAAATTAGGGCTGATTTTTATTTACCATATATGTGTAAATATTGTGCATTATTTGACAAAGCTTACTAAAATGAAATTTCAACACATGCCCATTCATTCCACACGCCATTTTCAGCCATGGTGGAGCCTAGGTGGACCTTATTTGGCATTTCAATTGGTGGAGAGTATGCCACACAAGATTTGTGACATTGAAGAGGGCACCACACAAGGAAAGGTTTCAAAATGCAACACATGCTGAAAATTTTCAGCACATGCTCATAAATGGCCGATGTTTTGAGTGATATTGTCTTCAATTTGCTTCCCAAAATTCAAGGGATTGAAGTGTGGTTCTATGGTAATGTCTTGACTACATTTGAGCACTTGTTTTGCAAGTTTCTTTCATATTTTACAGCTGATTAAAGGATGCCAAGTTGGACTAATTAACAAGTGACAAGTAAACAAGGTCAAGTCATCCTTCCAATCATGTGGTGCCAAGTAAGTAAGATGATGTCATCTCTGCACAAGGTAATCTTCCAAGGACATTAAAGAGAATTCTCAAGTTGGAAGAAATACCTAAAGGGGGCGGCCACATGTGGATGAAAAGGGAAGAATAGTGCAAACAAGGCTAAGGCTACAACTTACATTCTCTCAATGCAAGAAGCTATACTACTTTCTTCTTCTCCTTTTCTTTCTTCTACTTCTTCTCTCAAGCCTATTGTTCATATATTCTACATAAAGTATAGGCTTTGAATATACCACCCACACTCATACATTGTTGTAAAAGGTTGATCAAGGTGTGATCAAACCTTCATTTGTTCGGTGGTGGTGTCTGTGATTTGTTTGTTCGATTGTATTGTTTGTAAAAGTAGTGTTTAACTCCACTCACCCTTATGGTAAGGTGTTTATTGTTTTTAGTGATAACTGAAGAAGGTGTCCTCGAATACTGGAGTAGGTTGATTTAACCGAACCAGTATAAAATCCTTGGTGTTCTTACTTTACTGCACTTTACTTTCAGTTTTTAGTTTTCTGCATTGAGTTCGTTACTACCGTAAAAATAGTAAACATTTTTCAAAAATTATAAAATTTTGCAGAAACATAGCCACATATCTACCTTTTGTTTGGCGTAAGTTTTAACTCATTTGTATAAGTATAATTCAGTCAAACATGAATAGTTCTGAGACTAGTGTAATCTGATTTTCAGATTTGCAAAGGTTGAGAACATCTATGTGGTTGACATACTTTCCAAAAGAATTTTCAAAAACTGTTTCAACACACTAAAATACATATCTTAAGGGTCTTGTCATAAAAATTTCAGACCATTTGGAGTCACCAATTAATAGGAATAAACTTCATAAGTCGGAGTACGGTTTCTGGCAGATTCATGCAATCTGACCAAAAACATATTTTCAATGGGTTAGGAGTGGAGTTTTACTTTGAAATTTTTGTGAGTCACTTATAACATCTGAAAGTTCATTCACACCAAAGATATTTGGAGGTCTACAACTAGATCTTTTAATTATTTCAAATCAAGATCTGAAAACAGAAACTGTATTCAGAAGTGAGGTTTTTGGTTCAAAAGTTTTTAAAAACCAAATTTTCCGCATCCACTATTCAACCCTCCTTCTAGTGGTGCTATATAGGTCGTACAAGATGGCCAAGCCCGTATACATCAAAAATATCCAAAAATTTCGTGACTCACATGTCAATATCAGCCACTAAATCATTTCACGTTGGCACACACAAATCACCCACAATTTAGGCTAAACTTGTGGAGAATTCAAACTCAACTTAAATAGTGTACATGGGGCTTTTTGGCTAGTCACATAAGCTGATATATACTTTTTTTATGTATATTATGTGTGCTATAATATATATGACATGTGCAAGAAGTTTGAATTTAATCAAAGAAAAATCGTGTAATCAACGAAAGTCAAAAATTCGGTTTTCTACGAACATACAACATGGAATGTTTTTGAGGCACAGATGTAACATGTATCTAGACACTTTTTACACATTCAAGACATGTTAAAGTGTTCTAGAAAATTCAAAATAGGGCTGATTTTTATTTACCATATATGTGTAAATATTGTGCATTATTTGACAAACTTACTAAAATGAAATTTCAGCATATGCCCATTCATTCTACACGCCTATTTCATATCGATTGGAGCCTAGGTGGAGCTTATTTGACATTTGAATTAGTGGAGGACATGTCACATAAGATTGGTGACATTGAAGAGGGCACCACATAATGAAAGATTTCAAAATACAACACATGCTGAAAATTTTCAGCACATGCTCATAGTTGGCGTTTTCATCCCCTTAATGCACCTCCAATTTGTCTCCCAAATTCAAGAGATTGAAATGTGATAGTATGGTAATATTTTGACTACATTTGAGCACATTATGAGTTTTTTTGTAGAATTTACAGCTTATTAAAGTATGCCAAGGTGGACCAATCAACAAGTGACAAGTAAACAAGGTCAAGTCATCCTTCCAATCATATTGTGCCAAGTAAGTAAGATGGTGTCATTTTACACATGGAAATCTTCCAAGGACATTAAGGAAGAAGCCTTATAGGGGGCGGCCACATGTGGATTAAAGGAAGAAGTTAGTGCAAAATGAGGCTAAGGCTACAACTAACATTCTCGCAAGTGCAAGAAGCTATACTACTTTCTTCTTCTCCTTTTCTTTCTTCTTCTTCTTCTCTCAAGCCTATTGTTTATGTATTCTACATATTTTATAGGATTTGAATATACCACCCACACTCATACATCATTGTAAAAGGTTGATCAAGGTGTGATCAAACCTTCATTCGTTCGGTGGTGGTGTCCGTAATTCGTTTGCTCGATTGTATTGTTTGTAAAAGGGTGGAGTTACTATTTAACTCCAGTTACCCTTGTGGTAAGGTGGTTATTATGTTTAGTGATAACGAGGAAGGTGTCCTCGAAGACTAGAGTAGGTTGTTTTAACCGAACCAGTATATAATCCTTGGTGTTCTTACTTTACTGCACTTTACTTTCAGTTTTCTGCATTGAGTTCGTTACAACCGTAAAAATAGCAAACATTTTTCAAAAATGAAATTTTTTTGCAGAAACATAGCCACATATCCTAGCTTTCATTTGTCGCAATTTCAACTCATTTGGATAAGTATAAATGAGTCAAACGTGAATAGTTCTGAGACTAGTGCAATCTGATTCTTAAATTTGCAAAGATTGAGAACATCAACGTGGTTGACATACTTCCCTAAAGGAATTTTCAAAGACTGTTTCAACCCACTAAAATAAATATCATAAGGGTCGTGTCATAAAAATTTCATACCATTTGGAGTCACCAATTAACAGGAATAAATTTCTCAAGTCGTAGTACGGTTTCTGGTAGATTCGTGCAATCTGACCAAAATCGTATTTTCAAGGGTTTAGGAGTGGAGTTTTAATTTGAAATTTTTTTGAGTCACTTATAACATCTGAGAGTTCATTCACACCAAATTTCACAATTTTAGGAGGTCTACAACCAGGTTGTTTAATTATTTCAAATCTGAATCTGAAAACAGAAACTGTTTTCAGAAGTGAGGTTTTTGGTTCAAAAATTTTTAAAAACCAAAATTTCCGCACCACTATTCAACCCCCCTTCTAGTGGTGCTATACAGGTTCTACAAGTTGTATAGGAGCGCCAGGCACACTCACGACAAGAAGATCCAACGATCTTTGTGAGATGGCAACCACTAGTCACAAGACCGAACAAGAAGTCGTAAAACCGAAACAAGAATTTACTAGTGATGACAAAAAAAATTAAGTATGAATGCTAGATCCTTGCAACTTCTTTTATATAGGTTAAGTGAATCGAGTTATGTGTCAAACTGCTCTAGTGCCCAAGAGATGTGGAGAATTCTTGAAATGAAACATGAAGGGACTAGTCAAGTTAAAGAGTCTAAAATAAAGATGCTTATGTCTACTCTTGAGTCCTTCAAGTTATTACCAAACAAATCTATTTTTGATATAGATTTACACTTGACTAACATTTATAACTTTCTTGAGTCTCTTGAAAAAGATTTTTCTACACAGAAAAAGGTTCAAAAGGTGCAAAGAAGTCTCCCATCCGAATGGGACCCCAAAATCACAACGATTGAGGAAAGTAAAGAAACGAGATCAATAAAAATGGATTAATTAATCAGATCATTAAAGGTATATGAAAACAAACTCACTCTAAGAAATTCTGAATCAATTTCTAAACAGGATAAGGTTATAGCGTTTAAATCAAATGAATACGTCTCTACCTCTTATGGTCACGTAGATGATAGTGACATGGATTCCGATGATAAAGATCTAATCACGTTGGCTATAAGATTAAGAAAGATCATGAGAAAATCGATAAAAACAAACCTAAGCTACTTTGTCTAAGAATCATAGAAATAAAAATAATGAGGATATTAAATGTTATACTTGTGGAAAACCTAGACATATCTCTTATGACTGCCCGAACAAGGACAAAACAATGAACAAAAACCATGACAAGGATCGGACAAAACTAGACCCGTCTCAGAACCTAAACAAAGGAAAAGTGCCTTCTGTAAGGTCCGGAATACACTCTAGAGGGGGGGTGAATAGAGTGTATGGCTCTTTTGCGGAATTTTCTTGTTTTTCTCAACTCAAAAAGATATTCAAAATCAGAGCAAGAATTGGAGATGAGAGACAATGAAAGAGTACACCGGATATAGAGTGGTTCGAATCGTAAATGATTCTACTCCACTACCACTTTGTTTCCAAAGTGGATTTTCAACAACTACTCTTCTTATTATGAACAATAAGAACAACCACAGCAACACTTACACTAACACTTTAGTGTAAGCAACAACAACAGCAACTTCTTGCACAACACACTTGTGCAACTACAACAACTACAGCTCGTAGCAAGAACAATTTCTTGCTTCCTCACAACTTCAACAAAAGTTCTCTCAAGAACTTCTCACAGTGGGTTGAAGAGATATAGTAAGGTTCACACTTTCTCACAAGTCTAAGCACAAGCTAGAGATCAAATAATTATAGTTCCTCTTGTGCTTGACTCTCTTTCTCTCAATATACAACAATGAAGATCAAAGAAAGCTAGACAAGCTTTGAACAAATTTACAAGTATGAGAGAAAAGTACAACAATGTAAAATGAAGCTAGATGATGTTGAAAGTCTGTAATTGCTTCATCCAAGCCTTCTACATTTATAGAAGAAGTTCACCACGTTTTTGAGGCCTTCCACCAAGTCTTCATTTTCAAAAATGTCAAAATAGTGCCCAAATAGTCTTTAGCCACCCTATGGAGTGATTTGATCTTGGATAGCCACCCTAGAGAATCTTAGACATGTTTAAAATAGTCAAGGAAGCATGTAGTATGTTAGGTTAAAGTCCACAAGAATTTTGAGCAAGATTGGAGAGAGAAAATATCATAGATCTCCCTTGGATTTTGTTCCAACGTTTGAAAATTTTTGAACTCTGGAGACGTCGATCGATCTACGTGCCAGAGCTGAGAGATCGACGTCTCTCAGAATGACGTCGATCGATCGACGTCTGCCTGGCTGAGAGATCGACGTCTCTCAGAATGACGTCGATCGATCGACGTCTTTAGGCTGAGAGATCGACGTCTCTCAGATGTACGTCGATCGATCGCGTACTCTTAGCTGAGAGATCGACGTCTCTCAGATGTATGTCGATCGATCGACATACCTTAAGCTGAGAGATCGACGTCTCTCAGTTATACGTCGATCGATCCACGTCTCTTGGCTGAGAGTATGACGTGGATCTGAAAGCTCAAACGTTTACCAAGCTTCACACGAAACGAACCATGTGCCTCCTGAGGGCCTGATATATACTTCAACCGATCCATGAGAAATTTACGTCTCGCACATGTTTTTCTCAATTTGCTTCAATCTTAAGGTGTGAAAAAAAACATTTTTTTATATCATCAAAACATTTTATAATCTAACAATCTCCCCCTTTTTGATGATTTCAAAACCAAGATTCTAAAAGATGTTTTTGCTTCATTTTAACTATTTGAATGTTTTAAACTTGAAACATATCAATCTCCCCCTAAGTATATGCAATCTATACCTTCCACAATAATCAATGTGAACCAGATTCTGCAAATCCAATCATCCTTAAAGTTGCTCCCCCTCAACCAGATAACTTTTCATGCTCATTTTCATTTCACCAACAATTGTCAAAGATTCCAATTTTCAAGCTTACCTCATTTTGTCAAAGAAAAGCAACATGCCAATAAATCAATAGACCATGCCAATAAACCATGCCAATAGACCATGCCAATAAACCATGCCAACCATTTAAGCAACATGCCAATAAAGCAACAAATAAGTCAAATAAGCCACTTAATCAACCAATGAGCCACTAAGCACTTAAGCAAACAACAACCATTTTCTCCCCCTTTTTGAAAGCATCAAAAAAAATAAGCAACAATACTTCATTAAATTCAAAGACACATTCAAGTTTTTACAACCAAAACGCTAAGCTAGAACTAGAAGCAAGCTAAAATACATCACTCTAGTCTTCATCCGAAGAAAACGTGATTCCAGGAATACACGCTTTCATTTTTGCCTTGAACTTGGCAAATCTTGATTCATGCATAGATCTTTGCCTTTTAGCTCGCCAACCTCCTGTTGGAGACTGATAACTTGAGCTTGAAGCTCCGGGACATTTGAGCTCAGGTGACTTGGTTCTGCATGAGTCTCTGGTTCAGGAATAGGTGCCTCATGCGGAAAGTCTTCCTCTTCTTCCCTTGCCTCCTTCCTGTTCTCTTCTCATTGCTTCTTTTCTAGATTTTAGTATTTGTTGATATTGACTTTATCGTAGAAGTCTTTGTGCGTAATACTGTCAATATCTGTGTCATCAACCTGAATACCCGACTTCACAAGCATCCGATAAATAAGGTTACTATAGGGTAAGGCCTTGTTTTGTTTGGTTGCTGCTTCGACAACATTTGTCATGAAAAGCTCCCCAAAGTTAACCTTCTCCTGGTTAGCTATTCGGTATGCTATGTAGAAGTCAAGGTTACTTGGCAGTTTTGCGATTTACCATTGATACAGAATGTAACAATGGCCAGAAGAGTGCGGTAGACTAAAGGCATATCATTTGTGTTTTTACTAGGATGGAAGCCTAGAAAAGTCTTAACTTCATCTTCAGATACTTTCCATTTGGCTGCATCCCATTTCCACGCATCAAACTCAAAATACCCTTCGTTGGGTACACCAATCAGGTCACAAATTTTTTCAACTTTCCATTTGATATGGTGTCCATCAATAACAGAGTGTAGAGCTAAGGGAAGGTTATTTATGTATTCAACCACAAATTTGCATAAAATAGTCGAGTATACCTAGTGGACATTTTTGACATCTCATGCTCATTCCATATACTCCTCCACTCTTGAACATCTAACCACTCAATGATTGGGCTCAGTTCGTTATTGCTTAGAATATCATTTATTCTAAGCAACTTGAGTGGGATGGTTGCTCTTTCATCATCGTCCCATTTATCATATAAAATTTGTGAATGTCTAGTTATATACCTTATTTGCCCCGGGGGCAAAGGTTCCGTCAAGGCATCCTTGGCATCTTTGGCTTTGATCCAAGGAAAGTTGGAGAGAGTTAGCCCACTTCTAATCCCGGCAAGGACACGCCCTTGACTCATGTCCATAGATTGCTTCATCCTAGGTTGAGAAGATTGTCCTTGAGAGGAGCTTGATCCTTCTCCTCCACCTCTAGAAGATCTTGGCCTCTTGGTTGTGTTTTTACTCCTTGAAGACATTTTAAAGATTTTAGGGCTTGAAAGATGAGAAATCTTGGATGAGATGGATGAATTCAAGAGATGAACTCAAGAATCAAGAGCAGAGATGAGTTAAATCTTGATTTGGAGATGAAATTTGAGAGAGAAGTGGTTTTGGAAAGAGGGCCGCCTGATTTGGTAGGGTTTCTGCCGAAGTTTTTGAGTGAAAAATGAGGAAGGGTCGCGTTTTGCAGAGATTTTATAGTTGCAGAATTCGACGACGTCGATCGATCGACGTCTGAGTTCGACGTACGTCGATCGATCGATGTCAGAGATCGACGTACGTCGATCTCTTGTTTTGATACGTCGATCGTTCGACGTGTCCCTGATTTTGAAATTTTCAGTTTTCATCTCTTTAGCTTATGTTTATCATTCCTAGCTCGTTCTAATTGATTCGAATGTCTCAGTGGGAAGGGATTTGGTAAAGATGTCCGCCAGTTGGTCATTTGTTGGAACAAACTCAATGCATACCAATCCTTTTTGAATGCAATCTCTTATGAAGTGATGTCTCACTTCAATGTGTTTTGTTCTACTATGATGAACCGGGTTTTGTGCTATACTTATGGCTGAGGTATTGTCACATAGGATGGGAACTTTATCAAACTTAACATTGTAATCATTCAATGTGTTTGTCATCCAAAGTAGTTGTGCACAACATGAAGCGGCCGATATATATTCGGATTCCGCCGTTGATAGTGACACACTATTTTGTTTCTTAGAGAACCAAGAAACTAAGCAATCTCCAAGGAATTGACATGTCCCGGAGGTGCTTTTCCTATCAACAAGATTTCCGCATAGTCGGAGTCACTATATCCTCTTAGATCAAAACAACCATTTTTGGGATAAAACAATCCGAAGTTCAAAGTTCCTTTTAAATACCGAAAGATACGTTTAATGGCAACTAAATGCGATTCCTTAGGCATACTTTGAAATCTAGCACATAAGCACACAGCATGCAAAATATCCGGCCTACTAGCAGTCAAATAAAGTAAACTACCAATCATACCCCTATATTTTGTTACCTCAACCGGCTTTCCTTTTTCGTCTTTGTCAAGCTTTGTACTTGTGCTCATCGGAGTGCTCACACTTCTTCCATCCTCGAATTTGTACTTCTTGAGCAAATCCTTCGTATACTTTGTTTGAGATATGTACACTCCATCTTGAGTTTGCTTGATTTGTAGACCAAGAAAGTAGTTGAGTTCACCCATCATGCTCATTTCAAATTCTCCTTCCATCAATTTAGCAAAATGCTTACAAAGAGAATCATTAGTAGCACCAAATATGATATCATCCACATAAATTTGAACAAGCAATTGATGGTTTCCTTGTTCTTTAATAAAAAGAGTAGTGTCGACTTTTCCTCTTGAAAACTCGTTTTCAAGTAGGAAGTTACTTAATCTATCATACCAAGCCCTAGGAGCTTGTTTAAGTCCATAAAGGGCCTTTTTGAGTCTAAAAACATGATTTGGATAATCATGATTTTCAAACCCGGAGGTTGAGCTACATAGACCTCTTCTTGAATTATTCCATTCAAGAATGCGGATTTCACATCCATTTGATATAGTTTGAAATCCTTATAGCATGCATATGCTAATAACATCCTAATAGCTTCTAACCTAGCCACGGGGGCAAAAGTCTCATCGTAGTCTATGCCTTCCTCTTGCCTATAGCCTTGGGCTACTAACCTAGCTTGTTTCTAGTGATGTTTCCTTTATCATCCATTTTGTTTCTAAATACCCATTTAGTGCCAATTACGGGATGATCACTAGGTTTAGCAACTAATTCCCACACATCACTTCTCTCAAATTGATTTAATTCTTCTTGCATAGCTAATACCCAATCTTCATCATTTATTGCTTCTTTTATATTTTTAGGCTCAACTTGTGAAATGAAGGCATTTTCATTGAATTTTCTCTTGTCATTACACCTTGGCTAGTTTCACCTAGTATCAACTCTTTAGGGTGATCTTTCCTATATTTATATGAATCCGGCAAATTTGAGGTATCCCCTCCTACTTCTTCATCTTCAATCTTAAGTGGATCAATCCTAAGGTCGATGACAATATTACCTTTTGGATTCTCAAATTTTCTATATGACTTACTTCTTCGATTATTTCATCTTCATCTCATCATTATTATGTTTGACTTATCATCAATGAATTCACTAAACTTGACATGAATGATTCTTCACTTTCATACTTCTCTTATTATATACTCTAAATGCCTTGCTATTTTGAGCATAACCCATAAAGATTCCTTCATCCGCTTTGAAGTCGAGTTTATCCAAGTTGTCTTTGGTGTTAAGTATAAAACACTTACAACCAAAACCTTGAAATAACCAATATTTGGTATCTACCTTTCCAAAGCTCATAAGGAGTCTTTTTGAGAAATGGTCTCAAATAAACTCTATTGATCACATGACAAGCGGTATTTACCGCTTCGGCCCAAAATATTTGGGTAGCTCAAATTCGTTTAGCATGGCTCTACTCATTTCTTGAAGTGTTCTATTTTTCCTTTCCGCAACACCATTTTGTTGAGGAGTTCTTGGAGCTGAAAAATTGTGTCCATACCCTTTGGATACACAAAATTCTTGAAACTCTCCATCAAACTCACCACCTCTATCACTTCTAATTTCCTTAATTGTGTCTTCTCTTTGATTTTCTAATCTCTTACAAAGCTTTATAAATTCTTGACATGCATCATTCTTTTTAGCTAAGAACATTACCCAAGTGTACCTAGAGTAGTCATCTACCACCACAAAGGTGTAATGTTTTCCACTTAGACTTGCTGTACCAATATCCCCATACAAATCCATATGAAGCAATTGTAGAGGTTTGGTGGTGGAGATTTCACTTTTGGGCTTGAAACTTGTTTTAACAAGCTTTTTTTTGACAAGTGTCGCATAAGCCATGGTTTTCGAAATTCAATTTTGGAAGACCTTGGACTTTTTCATTTTTGCAAATCTCTTTGAAATTCTTAAACTAATGTGTCCAAGTCGTCTATGCCATAGTTGAGTCAAATCATTTTTGGCAACTAGGCAAGAAACATTTTGTGATATCAAATCATGTGTGCTAAATTTGTAAACATCATTTTTACGAATAGCTTCAAAACAATCTTATCGTTCTTTTTCACAACACATTTTCTTTTCACAAACTCAATTTGAAAATTAGCATCACATAGTTGGCTAACACTTATCAAATTATACTTAAGCCCTTCTACATATAGTACATTATTAATAGTAAAGGAAGAATTACCAATTTCTCCATGTCCAAGGATTTTGGCTCTCCCATTGCCAAAATGCACCGTTCCACCATCTTGGAGCTTGAGCTTGGTGAACAACGTCTTGTCTCCGGTCATGTGAGTTGAACATCCGCTGTCCATAAGCCATTTGGTTCCTTCTTCTTTGGCTACTCCATTTATCTTGAGAGCCTACAAAACCAAAAGATGTATGCATTGGTACCCTTTGATGGTTGGGTCCTTTAGGGTTAGTTTTTCGACCCTTAGGCTTCCAAACATATGTGCTCTCAAATCGCTCTACATGCTTTCTTTACATGTCCTAGTTTGTTGCAATAAAAACAAGTGGGTACATGCTTTGGTTTAGAAGATGATGAATTTTGTTGTGTTTTTCTATTGTTTGCCTTTTTCTTTAAGGACTTAGGTTTAATAGAAGAAGATGATGAGTTAAATCCTAAACCGGATTTATCATTTCCAATCCTTTGATTTCCAAGTAGTATGTCTAAGTTGTTTTTACCATTTGTTAGTCTTTGTAAGTCTAACTTTAGTTTCTCACATTCTTTTCTAATTTCTTCATTTTCAAGAGCTACGGTTTTATGCATGGTAAGTATGATATCATGCTCTTGAAACATCAAAATATTTTTGTCATGCAAGCTCTTATTTTCTAAAATGCATTTCTTGAATTCTTTCTTTAAATGCTTATATTTCAAATTTAATTTCTCAAAGTCATCTTGCAAATCTCCTATTTCATCATGCAAATTTGAAGGGTTAGAATTTACCTCAAGGTCATCTTCTATCGCCATAAGACAAGTATGTTGAACCTTTGGATTTTCAACACCATTGCCACAAGTCCAACACCTTGATCTTCACTCTCTTCTCCTTCCGATTCCGAAAGGAGATCATCCCACGTGGTTACCTCCGCATTGAGGGCTTTCTTCTTTTGAGGAAAGACCTTCTTCTCTTGCTTTTGTCGGCTCTTTTACGTGGCAATCGGCAATGAAGTGACCGGGTCGACCACATCTATAGCAATTTTCACTTGCTTCTTTTCTTTAGATGGTTTCTTGAAAAACTTTCTTGCTTGAGCTTTGTTTCTAGTTGCCATTCTTCTAAATTTTCTTACAAAAGGGCAACTTCCTCATCCGAATCATCGGACTCTACCACCAATCCCTTGTGTGATGTTTGTGTAGGCTTGATGGGATTCATCCTATTTTGTTCATCAATAAGAATTCATGAGTAAGAAGATTACCGGATAACTCATCAAGAGTAAGAGTCTTGAGATTCTTTGATTCGTGATGGCGGTGACTTTGGGTGTCCATTCTCTTGGCAAAGAGTTGAGGAGTTTTGAGACAAGGTCTTCGTTTGAGATTTTCTTGTCAACCATGGAGAGTTGATTCACTATTCGTGTGAATCGATCGATTGTCTCCTCAATCTTCTCACCACTCTTCATTCCGAACATCTCATACTCCTTCATGAGCATGAGTCTTTTGGCCATTCTTACTTGCTCAGTTCCTTCATGTATCATTTCAAGCCTTTTCCATGCCTCATGGGCTGTTTCAAGACCTTGGAGTCTAATGAGCTCAGTGGTGGTAAGCACTTGAGAGAATGTCAAAAGCTTTGCCATTGATGGCGAACTTTATCTTCTCTTCGTCGGTGTAGTCATCCTCATCTTTAAACATTGATTCTCCTTTTGAGTTGGTAATCATTGGAACTTCAATTCCTTTGACAACAGCTCTCCATATATCAAATCCACAGCCTTTCAAATGATTGATCATTCGAAATTTCCATAAAGAATAGTTTTGGGCATCAAACATAGGAGCTTTAGTGTTTGATCCGGAAAATAGTGCAGTAGGCTTGGAAGATGAAGAGGTTGAGGTTGAGGTTGTCATTGCCATGATCTTTAACCTTGCTACTTGCAAAGATAGGCCAAGCAATCAAGGTTAGGCTCTGATACCAATTGTAAGGTCCGAATACACTCTAGAGGGGGGGTGAATAGAGTGTTGGCTCTTTTGCGGAATTTTCTTGTTTTTCTCAACTCAAAAAGATATTCAAAATCAGAGCAAGAATTGGAGATGAGAGACAATGAAAGAGTACACCGGATATAGAGTGGTTCGAATCGTAAATGATTCTACTCCACTCCACTACTTTGTTTCCAAAGTGGATTTTCAACAACTACTCTTCTTATTATGAACAATAAGAACAACCACAGCAACACTTACACTAACACTTTAGTGTAAGCAACAACAACAGCAACTTCTTGCACAACACACTTGTGCAACTACAACAACTACAGCTCGTAGCAAGAACAATTTCTTGCTTCCTCACAACTTCAACAAAAGTTCTCTCAAGAACTTCTCACAGTGGGTTGAAGAGATATAGTAAGGTTCACACTTTCTCACAAGTCTAAGCACAAGCTAGAGATCAAATAATTATGTTCCTCTTGTGCTTGACTCTCTTTCTCTCAATATACAACAATGAAGATCAAAGAAAGCTAGACAAGCTTTGAACAAATTTACAAGTATGAGAGAAAAGTACAACAATGTAAAATGAAGCTAGATGATGTTGAAAGTGTGTAATTGCTTCATCCAAGCCTTCTACATTTATAGAAGAAGTTCACCACGTTTTTGAGGCCTCCACCAAGTCTTCATCTTCAAAATGTCAAATAGTGCCCAAATAGTCTTTAGCCACCCTATGGAGTGATTTGATCTTGGATAGCCACCCTAGAGAATCTTAGACATGTTTAAAATAGTCAAGGAAGCATGTAGTATGTTAGGTTAAAGTCCACAAGAATTTGAGCAAGATTGGAGAGAGAAAATATCATAGATCTCCCTTGGATTTTGTTCCAACGTTTGAAAATTTTTGAACTCTGGAGACGTCGATCGATCTACGTGCCAGAGCTGAGAGATCGACGTCTCTCAGAATGACGTCGATCGATCGACGTCTGCCTGGCTGAGAGATCGACGTCTCTCAGAATGACGTCGATCGATCGACGTCTTTAGGCTGAGAGATCGACGTCTCTCAGATGTACGTCGATCGATCGACGTACTCTTAGCTGAGAGATCGACGTCTCTCAGATGTATGTCGATCGATCGACATACCTTAAGCTGAGAGATCGACGTCTCTCAGTTATACGTCGATCGATCCACGTCTCTTGGCTGAGAGTATGACGTGGATCTGAAAGCTCAAACGTTTACCAAGCTTCACACGAAACGAACCATGTGCCTCCTGAGGGCCTGATATATACTTCAACCGATCCATGAGAAATTTACGTCTCGCACATGTTTTTCTCAATTTGCTTCAATCTTAAGGTGTGAAAAAAAACATCTTTTTTATATCAAAACATTTTATAATCTAACACCTTCATGGAGTGACTCATCCGATTCTGAGACTAAAGGAACCGAAGAAGAAACGGCACAAGTATGCTTTACATCCAAGGCATCAATGAGGTATCTTCTGACTCTGATTCAGATTCCGAGCCTTCTTATGATGATTTATTTTGTCAATATCTTGAGTTGCATAAGTTTTCTAAGGCTCTTGAAAAAGAAAAGAAACGTTTAGTTGAAGACAAGAAATTGTTAGAATCTTCTAACTCGAATCTTGTATCTAACCTAAACGATTCAAAAGAAGAGTCGTCTTACATGATAAAGTCATTAAAGTCTGAAATTTCATCTTTGACAACAGAGAATAAAAATGAAAGCCGAGTTCTCAGATTTGAGATCAAGAAACGAAGATCTAGAAAAGACGATAAAAAAATTCGATACAGGTACTTGTATGCTAGATCATCTTATCTCTTCTCAGAAGCATGAAAATGATAAAACGGAACTAGGATTCGTTGAAGAGAATAAACTAAAAAATAAGGCTACAAACTTTATTTTGTCTTCATCTAAGAAACCGGATGCGTTTAATTACAACCTAAAAGGACGACTAGATCACCATTTACTTCATCTCATCGTGCTTCTTCTTCATACCATACAAGATATAATTATGTGCCGTATAAATATGAAAAGAAACCATTGATGCATACACGACATTCATTCAACATAAATGCATCTAGATCATGCACCATGCACACAAACAAAAAGGCATATCAAAAACAAAAATTATACCATGTGCATGATGGGATTCTCGGCCAAAGGCCAAACGCATTTCCATCTAATGTCTATTATATTGTTTCTTCATCTCTTTTCTCACCTTTTGTAAGACCGAGGAATTCACCCAAATTTGGGTACCAAAAGGTACATTTACAAAGGGTTGAATCAATAACCCTTAAGAGCGCACTTGAAATGCATGATTTTTGGTATGCTATAAACTGCTATTCTTACATGTACTTTTGATGTCATTTACAAACTAAAGGCGGAGAGAAAAGCACGATTTAAAGATGAGAGAGTATGATTTAAGGGGGAGCACACGACGATATAAATTTCAACATTCAAATTTGTGTATAATTGGAGGGGGAGCAATCACATTTAAATCATGAACCAATGTTATTTTGTAAATCATCAGAAGGGGGAAATTGTTGAGAAAAAGTGTTTGAATGAATCACAAATGCATGATTTAAATGCTACAAGTTTATGAAATGCATAAATAAATTTTTACTTGACACGTTTATGTGATATACATGCTTTATATGTTTATATATTGTTGCCGTACTAACAAGCCATGCATTGTTAAAACTTACATCATATGGCAAACATTTGTTGTCTTTGTACTATTTTCAGGTTCCACAATTAATGAACTAAACTAGTTCATTAAGTGGAATGGTTAACTTAATAAACTAACTAGTTCATTAAATGGAGACATATTTGGTGGAAGCTACATGGCAACAAATTTGGAAATGAAAAGTCTCCTCCTACTCATATTACATGACATAAATACATACATACATACATAAATACACATACATATATATATATATACATATATATATATATATACATATATATATATATATATTCAAATAGTTTTTAAAAAAGGCACAATACGCATATATTCTGACGTACTATCGACACGTTATATATATTACAAACGTACGGCGACGTCACACCACTATATACACCTCATATTTATGAGTATATTCAGGTCTTATATCATATGATACAAGTCATGGTGAGGTCAAAATTATAACAACACGTTACAAGGTCATGCACCGGAAAATTGTTGTATCGGGTGTTTATTCGAAACTTCACTGACATGTCACGTACTTGCCATATAAAGATGGACAGCCCATATACATCAAAAATAGACATAAATTTTGCGGCTCACATGTGGAAATCAACCACTAAATCATTCCATGTTGGCACACACAAATCACCCACAATTTAGGCTAAATTCGTGGAGAATTTAAAATAAACTTCTTTGGGCACATTGGGCATTTTTGACTAGTCACATAAGCTGAATATATAATTTATTTTATGTATATTATGTGTGACATAATATATATGACATGTGCAAGAAGTTTTAAATTAATCGGAGAAAAATCGCGTAATCGACGAAAGTCGAAAATTAGGGTTTCTACAAACATACACATGGAATGTTTTTGAGGCATAGATGTAACATGTATCTAGACACTTTTTACACATTCAGAACATGTTAAAGTGTTCTAGAAAATTCAAAATAGGGCTGATATTTATTTACCATATATGTATAAATATTGTGCATTATTTGATAAAGCGTACTAAAATGAAATTTCAGCACACGCCCATTCATTCTACACGTCTATTTCATATTGATTGGAGCTTAGGTGGAGCTTATTTGGAATTTCAATTAGTGGAGGACATGACACACAAGATTGGTGACATTGAAGAGGGCATCACACAATGAAAGATTTCAAAATACAACACATGCTGAAAATTTTCAGCACATGCTCATAGTTGGCGTTTTCATCTCCTTAATGCACCTCAAATTTTCTCCCAAATTCAAGGGATTGAAATGTATAGTATGGTAATATTTGACTACATTTGAGCACATGTTTTATGGGTCTTTTGTAGAATTTAACGCTCATTAAAGGATTGTCAAGGTGGATCAATCAACAAATGACAAGTAAGCTAGGTCAGTCATCCTTCCAGTCATATGTGCCAAATAAGCAAGATGGTGTCATTTTTACACAAGGCAATCTTCCGAGGACACTTAAAGAGAATTCTCAAGAAGGAAGAAGCCCTATAGGGGGCGGCCACATGTGGATAAAAGGAAGAAGTTAGTGCAAAGTGAGGCTACGGCTACAACTTACATTCTCTGAAATGCAAGAAGCCATACTACTTTCTTCTTCTCCTTTTCTTTCTTCTTCTTCTTCTTCTCTCAAGCCTATTGTTCATATATTTCACATATTGCATAGGCTTTGAATATACCACTCACACTCATATATTGTTGTAAAAGGTTGATCAAGGTGTGATCAAACCTTCATTCGTTCGGTGGTGGTGTCCGTAATTCATTTGCTCGATTGTATTGTTGTAAAAGGGTGGAGTTACTATTTAACTCCAGTTACCCTTGTGGTAAGGTGGTTATATGTTTAGTGATAACCGAGGAAGGTGTCCTCGAAGACTAGAGTAGGTTGTTTTAACCGAACCAGTATATAATCCTTGGTGTTCTTACTTTACTGCACTTTACTTTAAGTTTTCTGCATTGAGTTCGTTACAACCGTAAAAATAGCAAACGTTTTTCAAAAATGAAATTTTTTTGCAGAAACATAGCCACATATCCTAGCTTTCATTTGGCGCAAGTTTCAACTCATTTGGATAAGTATAAGTTAGTCAAACGTGAATAGTTCTTAGACTAGTGCAATCTGATTTTCAGATTTGCAAAGGTTGAGAATATCAACGTGCTTGACATACTTCCCAAAGAAATTTTGAAAAACTGTTTCCACCCACTAAAATAAATATCTTAAGGGTCTTGTCATAAAACTTTTAGGCCATTTGGAGTCACCAATTAATAGGAATAAATTTCTCAAGTCAGAGTACGGTTTCTGGTAGATTCGCGCAATCTGAACAAAAACGTATTTTCAAGGGTTTTGGAGTGGAGTTTTAATTTGAAATTTTTGTGAGTCACTTATAACATCTGAGAGTTCATTCACACCAAATTTCATAATTTTGAGAGGTCTACAACCAGGTCTTTTGATTATTTCAAATTAGGATCTTAAAACAGAAACTATTTTCAGAAGTGAGGTTTTTGGTTCAAAAGTTTTAAAAACCAAAATTTGCGCACCCACTATTCAACCCCCCTTCTAGTGGTGCTATACAGGTCCTACAAATGTTTGCTGATGAAACATACTTTGTATCCACACATGTGATTTGAACAACCTGAGTCGATGAACCAGGCATCCTCCCTCTTGGCTTCATGCTTTTCGATATAGGCCTCAACAGCAGCTCTTCCTCTTCTTCAATTTGAATGCAATTAGCTTCATTATTCCATGTGGGGCACTCATATTGGAAATGCCCCAAATTGTGACATGTGAAGCACTCTATTGTTGCTTTGTTGATGATTTGGCGTCCATTTCCACAACCACTTCCTAGTGATGAGGATGCTCTTTCACGTCCTCTTCCTCCAGTTTGACGTTCCACCTTCAAGACTTGATCACTCTCATAGTTGGCCACTCGTTTAAATTTCTGTTCGTATATCACAAGAGAGCTTTGCAACTCATCAACTATGAGAGCTTCAACATCCTTAGATTCCTCAATTGAGACCATCACATAGTTCGAAGTGTTTCTTGAAGCACCTTAGTGTTAGGCATTTATTATACATCACTCCTCATCTTGTTTGCTACTGGCATAACCTTAGCAAAGTATTCTATCATTGATTCTCCTACTTTCATTTCTTATACCTCAAAGTCTCTTCTTAATGCATTCAGATGTGACTTTTCACACGATCATTTCCTCTAAATTTACTCTTTAATGACTCCCACATAATTTTGGATGTCCTTCTATCCAAAATCTGTTCAACAACTACTAGATCAATGCTCTAAAAAGATGGTGCTTTACCTTGTGATCTTGCAGTCTCCTACTCTCCAGCTGCTCCTGCTGTGTGATTGTCAAGACGGTTTTCTGGTGGAGATTCTTTCACGCCCTCTTCAATCAAGCTCAACAGCCCTTTGGCTCTTAGCAAAATTTCCAAGAATTCGCTCAGTGATCATAGTGAAGACCATCAAAATGTGTGATCTTCGGAGAGACCTTCTCGTCACTCATTTTTAACCACATCTGTGATACAAGTTTGTTAGGTAATGTAAACAACACAAGAAAGTTGCTGCAAAACTTGCTCCTCTTATTGACTCGACCAAATGCTTTAAATAGCCATCAACACAACCAGAATGCAAGAAAGTAGTGCTCAACTAACTACTACAAATAGGACATACTTCTCCTAGAGACTAGCACTAGGACTTTATTCAACAAGAAAATAACAAACTCTCTAACTTCTATGAACTAATAATAACTGCAACTAACTCACTCAACTTTATCACTCCTACCGGAAGCTCGAAGAAAAATAAGAAGAATAATTCTCGTAGTAAAAAAGCATAAGCATCAGGAGGAGCGAATTCAATTCGATTTATATAAGGTCTACAAATTGAACCACAACCAAGGGTGGCGCCATATATATTTTCCCAATCACAAGAAAACTCTGTTGGGAATAATTCAAGCCAGAAAAAATTGACTTCTGTATAGTAATAGTCGACCTGCCGAGCTCAAAGTAGGCTGGACTGATCTGCAGAGTCAATACAATTCAGATAGCAATTGAGTTTGCATCCTGAACAATCAGCCGACCTGTCTACGTGAACTGAACAGCACTTCAGACCAGTAGTTCTGTGCTATCAGCTTTTCAGTCGAGCTGAACTAAATCAGTCTGATCAGACTGATCAGATCTGTGCTGTCAGTGCAATTATATTTGCGTTCTAGGCTGATCAACGATCTGCCGACCCTCGGCACTTCAGCACAACAACGAAAGTTGAGCTTTCATCCACTTCAGTCGAGTAGATCTCAGAACGACAATGCTGTAGAACAACGAATGTTCTTAGCCAATAGAAGAGCTCAGCACAAAGCAGAGCTCATTACAACAACACTGTATAACAACAGTGCTGCGATAGGCTCAGCACAAAGCAGAGCTCAGCACGGCAATAACCTTTATAGATCAACTAAGCAGAGATCCGAGGTGAGTCCAGACTCTGTCCTTAAGACGTATTGCTCCGGTATACTGTGCCCAACCGGATGGAGCAATCGTCTCCCAGGATACAACAGAAATCAATTTAGACGAGTGGCACTGCAGCGTATGAACTTTACAAGACTGTAAGATGCCCTGAACTTCTCGGACTTGATGCAAATGTAGAAGAAGAAGAGAGGAGAAGAGCACGTGTATGCAGAAGAGAAGAGGAGGAGAAAATCAAATTCTGAATGATTGTGACCAGAGTGGTCATGCTAAGCCACTATGTATAGGGAAAAATTGATTATGGTGGTTAATTGACAGTTTAACCACGACTGTCAGATCAGATTTCCACCATTAGATCAGATACAGACAACCGCTTTTCAAATTTGAAATACGATTAAGTAACCATTTTTCAAAATTAAATTACGGTTAAGTAACTGATTTTCCAAATTTGAATTACGGTTAAATAACCGATTCTCAAATTTGAATTACGGTTAAGTAACTGACTTTCAAATTATTTTATCCCTACTTTAAGCATTAATTTCTCATTCACCCATTTCAATTTCTCCAACACTCCCCCATATGAATGGGAATTAATGTAAGCATATATGCAGACTCTACCGAGAAGTCAGACAACAAAATATTGCATCAGAAGAGATAGCTTCTGGCTTTGAACCTTTCTTAGTGATATACTATCGGATCCACTCCGCTAATTTGTGAACTTAATGTCTTGAACTAATCGGCCTTTAGTGTGAACTTAGACAATAGTACTCACACAACATTTCCTTTAACACCTTTTTTGGTTCTAATGATTGTGTTCATTTTGGCTA
This sequence comes from Eustoma russellianum, assembly GCA_036186865.1. Taxonomy (NCBI): domain Eukaryota; kingdom Viridiplantae; phylum Streptophyta; class Magnoliopsida; order Gentianales; family Gentianaceae; genus Eustoma; species Eustoma russellianum. Next base: position 21,349,431 of record AP025051.1, read on the forward strand.
TGAACCGCCTGGTTTCAGAAAGTGTGCTAGAGAACTTTGGCCTTACGAAATTCTCATAGAAGCGGTCACACTTCACACTTATATAGGTGCTTCTATCAAGAGTATTCTGCCCTACCCCCACTTGACATTTCAAGATATATGATCCATTAAAAGCCTCAGCTTACTCTCATTCCTCTGCAGACATCACTTTTAAGTGTTTACTGAACTCCATAACTTAGTTGTCCCATTGAACCAAGATTCTGGGATCTCCAGTCAAGAAGGTTGGGTTACCGCTACAAAAATTCATGCATTATAGGTTTTAGTCCCATTTCGTTTGTCAAAATTGACATCCGATCTCTAGACATGCCTTTTGTAAGCGGATCTGCAAGATTATCCTTTGATTTTATATAATCAATTGAAATCATGCCATTAGGGATCAACTGCTTAATGGCATTGTGTCTCCGATGCATGTGTCGAGACTTACCATTATAGATGCTGCTTTGTGCTCGTCCTATAGCCGACTGACTATCAAAGTGTACGTTGATTGGAGCAATTGGCTTAGGACAGCAGGGCACATCTTCTAGGAAATTTCGAAGCCATTCAGATTCTTTTTTCGGCTTTATCTAGTGCTATAAACTCCGCTTCCATCGTGGAACGAGCTATGCACGTTTACTTTGTGGATTTCCACGACACATAACCTCCACCAATAGTGAATAAATATCCACTGGTAGACTTAGAATCTTTACTATCAGATATCAAGTTTGCATCACAGTAGCCTTCCAACACTGCTGGATATCTCGAGTAATGTAATTCAAGATTCATTGTATACTTCAAGTATCACATTACTCTATTCAAAGCATTCCAATGATCATTACTTGGATTACTGGTAAACCTGCTCAATTTGTTAACCAAACACGCTAAGTCTGGCCTTGTACAATTTGTTATGTACATTAGACTTACGATTACTTGCAAGTACTCTACTTGAGCTACTGGCTCGCCTTGATTCTTCCTTAAGTGTATACTTAAGTTGACGGGAGTCTTTACCGGATTCACATGAAGCATATTGAAACGTTTTAGAACAGATTCAATATAGTGAGTTTGTGACATACGAGTCCCTCGGTTATCTTAGAAATTTTAATTCATAGAATAACATTGGCAACTCCCATATCCTTCATATCGAAGTTTCTTGTCAACATCTTCTTTGTGTTTAAGATGATGTTCGAGTACTCCCTATGATTAGCTTGTTGTGTACATAGAAACATACTATCACATATGCATTCTGTGTGTTCTTAATGTAGACACACTTGTCACACTCATTGATCTTGAAACCATTAGCTAGCATAGCTTGATCAAATTTCAAGTGCCACTGTTTATGCGCTTTCTTAGTATGTGCAACGACTTAACAAGTCTACAAACTTTCGACTCTTGTCCTGGAACCACAAACCCTTCGGATTGTTCCATATAGATTTCTTCATCCAACTCACCATTCAGAAAAGTAGTCTTCACATCCATCTGATGGATTTCCAAGTTATAGACTATAGCAATAGCAACTAGCATCCTTATAGAAGTGATCTAGTTACTGGTGAATAGGTGTCGAAAAAGTCAAAGCCTTCCTTTTGTCGACAATCTTTAGCTACCAACCTGGATTATATTTTTCAATAGACCACCATCCTCTTTTAGTTTCTTCTTGAAAATCCACTTGCAACCAAGTGGTTTGCTTCTAGGTGGAAGGTCAACCAACTCCCAAGTATGATTTTGAAGAATCAAGTCTATCCCACTGTTAATTGCCTCTTTCTAGAATAGAGCTTCTGGAGTTGACATTGCCCTCGGAAAAGTTTCTTGGCTCGTTTTCTACCATATAGGTTAGAAAACCCGGTCCAAACAAAGTTGGCATTCTGGCACGCTTGCTTTGACAAACTCCTCAATTCCCGTAGGAGTCGCCTCACGCATTCGCTTACCAGATCTTATTTCTTCTTGATTTTTGTCTTTCCTCGGAAAGACATCTTCGAATAACACTGCATTCCTTGACTCCATGACAACGTTGTCATGTACGTCAGGAATATCCGATTTGTGCACCAAGAAACCGATATGCACTACTGTTAGTCGCATATTGTATAAATATGCAGTCAAACGTTTTAGGTCCAATTTTCACTTTTCTTGGTTTAGGTACAACAACCTTTGCCAGACACCCCCACTCTTTCAAGTATTTGTAACTGGACTTGTGGCCTTTCCATAGTTCGTATAGGGCTTCATCCATCTGCTTGGATGAAATTCTATTTAAAATGATGTTAGCTGAGAGAACGGCTTCTCCCCACAAGTTTTGAGGTAAATCCGAACTTATCAACATAGGCATTCATCATCTGTTTTAGAGTACGGTTTTGCGTTCAGCGATATCATTCGATTGAGGTGAATATGGTGCATCCGTTTGATGAATAATGCCATGTTCTGAACAGAATTCATTAAACGGTGTATCATATTTGCCACCTCTATCACTACGAATTGCTTTAATTCGTTGCTAAGTTGATTCTCAACTTCATTTTTATAGTCCTTGAAAGCATCAAGGGCCTCGTCTTTGCTACTTAGCAATAGACATAACAATATCGTGTGCAATCGTCGATAAAAGTTACGAAATACTTTTACCACCTCTCGTTTGCACAAATTTTAAATCACACACATCAGTATGAATTAAATCCAAAGGTTCAGTGCTCCTTTCTATTGAATGAAATGACGCCTTTTGCCATCTTTGCTTCAACACATATTTGGCATTTTTTATTATCAAAATTTAATTTGGGCAAAAGTCAAGATTAGCCATTCGTTGTATTGACTTATAATTAACATGCCCCAAACGAAAATGCCATAAACAAGAAGACTCAAGCATGTAAGCAGAAGAGGAAACATTCTCATTAGCCTATGTGGGCAAATCTCTTTTGGGTACAATAGTGATGAAATTCAGTTTAAACATCATACTCGACAAGTACTCATTCCCCAAATACATGCCATTTTTCAAAAGAATAACTTTATTGGATTCTAGCACTAGTCTAAAAGCATGCATGACTAGAAGAGATCAGATACTAATTCTTCCGAATGTCGGGGACATGCAAGCATATTCTGCAGAGTCAGATGCTTCCCTGAGGTGAGCTTCAGAATAATTTTGCCCTCGCCTTCGATCTTCGATGAGGCCGAGTTCCCCATGTAAAGTTGTTCGTTGTTCCCAGGCTGATATTCCGTGAACATCTCTCTACTGGAGCAGACATGTCTAGTAGCGCCAGTATCAAGCCACTATTTGCGCATGTTTTCCACAGCGTTGCATTCTGAGACCACCGCACAGAGGTTCAGATCGTCCATGGCATCAACGATGTTCGCCTTTGCCTTGGTCTGCTTTCTTCTTGAGCTTTCTGCACTCGTTGCTGACATACCCCTGAATGCCACAGTTGTAGCATTTCCTGGTGAACTTCTTAGCGATCTGTTTGCCTTTCTTGTTCATCCCAAGTTGGCCCCTCTTTTTCTTGGCCTCTGCAAACATGAGCCTTGGCCTGATCGGCACTCGTCTGTGGCTTACGTTCAGATCTGCAGTTGTCTTCCTCTATGCGGAGTCGGACAATCAGATCTTCCAATGTCATCTCCTTTCGCTTGTGCTTGAGATAGCTTCTGAATTCCCTCCACAAAAAGGTAGCTTCTCAATAACTGCAGCCACCATGAAAGATTCACTGAGCAACATGTCCTCCTCTTCAATCTCGTCTACCAATGTCTGAAGTTCCTCAACTTGAGAAACAACAGTGTGAGATTCAGACATTTTGAAATTCAAGAATTTGCCGATAATAAATTTCTTAGTGCCGGCATCTTCCTTACGGTATTTCTTTTCCAAAGCTTGCCACAAAGACTTTGCGGTTTTGTACATGCAGTACAAACCGTATAGGGAGTTGTCCAAACAACTCAAAATATGGCTCAAACAAACATAAATGTTGGAGTTGTATGCTTCAACAGAAAGTTTGTTTTGCATATTCTGGGTTTGGTCCTCCTCGGGATTTAGCACAGGTGGGTCCTTGGTCAGGAACGAAGCAAACCCCATGGCAGTCAAGAAGAACAGCATCTTTCTGCTGCCAACGCTTGAAGAAGCTCCCACTGAACTTCTAAGGTCTTCCACTTGGGCCACTGCCGGACCTTGTGCAGGAGGATCATGTCTCGACTGGGGTGGAACTATGTACGTCTGCGCCTTGAACCAAGCTAGAGCTTGCGTTCTCCATCAGATTTCTGTAAGATCAGAAACAAATAGGAATCAGTACAGAATCAAAAACGAATACGTCTTAAGAATTGTTGGGAATAATTCAAGTCAGACAAAATTGACTTTTGTACAGTAATGACCGACCTGCCGAGCTCAGGGTAGGCTGGACTGATCTGCAGAGTCAAGACAGTTCAGATAGCACATTGAGTTTGCGTCCTGAACAGTCAGCCGACTTGCCAACCTAAACTGAACAGTACTTCAGAACAGTAGTTCTGTGCTATCAGCCTTCCAGCCAAGCTGACCTAATCAGTCTGATCAGACATATCAGATCAGTCCAATCAACGCAATTATATTTGCGTTCTTGACTGATTGCCGATCTGCTGACCTCGGCACTTTAGCACAACTACGAAAGTTGAGCTTTCAGCCGCTTCAGCTAGCTCAACACGGCAATGCTGCAGAACAACGAATGTTCTGAGCCAATAGCAGAGCTCAGCACAAAGCAGAGCTCAACACAATAACACTGTACAACAACAGTGTTGCGATATCCCACGATCAGTTGGGCTCAGCACAAAGCAGAGCTCAGCACGACAATAACCTTTATAGCTCAACTGAGCAGAGATCCGAGGTGAGTCCAGGGCTCTGTCCTTAAGACGTATTGCTCTGGTATATTGAGTCCAACCAGATGGAGCAATCGTCTCCCAGGATACAACGGAAGTCAGTTCAGACGAGCTGCAGTGCAGCATATGAACTCTACGAACTTGTAAGATGCCCTACTTCTCGAACTTGATGCAAAATGTAGAAGAAGAAGAGAGAAGAAGAGCATGTGTATGTAGAGGAGGAGAGGAGAGGAAAATCAGATACTGAATGAGTGTGACCAGAGTGGTCACGCTAAACCAATATTTATAGAGAAAATTTTGATTAGGGTGGTTAATTGACAGTTTAATCACGGCCATCGGATCAAATTGCTACCGTTAGATCATATACTAGACAACCGCTTTTCAAATTTGAATTACGGTTGATTAACCGTTTTTCAAAATTAAATTACGGTTAAGTAACTGATTTTCCAAATTTGAATTACGGTTAAGTAACCGATTCTCAAATTTGAATTACGGTTAAGTAACTGACTTTCAAATTATTTTATCTCTACTTTGAGCATTAGTTTTTTATTCACCATCAACATGCATGAAAAATCAATAATCATCAAAAAACACATAAGTGATGATCATCATGAGAATACATAAGAACATGCTTCAAAGAAAAGGTTCTTAGCACACTTTTCATAAGATGACACATGCATCCAACACTTTTCATGAAATGTCACATGCATGCATATTCTTCTACTAAATGAGACATGCAACTACATGTGAGACCGTCACTCATTTTTATTTTCACATGCAAGACTCTTTTTCATTTCCTCTTGGTCATATGTACACAAATATTCATACATCATATAAGAGACATCACATATCTTGCATGTAACCATTCTTTTTGCATATTCATACTAGAAAAGCCTTGAATATATATCATGGGTGATCTAAGTTTATATATGAATACATATACTTAGACTTTTAACATGCATGAAGAAACTAGGGGGAGTACTTTCCTTTTCTAGGACTTAACCCAAAAAATGGAAAGAATTTCTTCTCTTTCCCTTGATGGTATACACAGCCTAGATGGATAGAGAAGGAGATAACTTAGTCATTTTAGAACAAGAATATTTAGAAGTCTCAATCATCAATTCTTAAAAAGAGTCTCATCTTTGAAGATCCTAAAGGTTATCCTCCCTTCTTCAACTTAGAAAAGCTTTCTTTCTCCTCCTACAGCTCTCGGCCTTGGTGTCAAAATGAGGAAGAAAGTTTAGCAATTTATAAGGATGATAGAAGAGGAATCATTAGAATGAAGGTTGTAGAATCTTACCTTAGATGTTGGTTGAAGATTTCCTAAGATTGAACGTCTTCTTCTTCACTTAGAATTTGAAGAAACTTTCCTTTTTCCCCTTAGGATTGGTCACGGTTTGGGGGGTTCTTGGAGGCTTAAAGAATTTTGGCTCTTTATTGGTTAAGGAGAGAGATATATATTCTTGATTTGGAATTAAGTTGGAATGAAGAAGAATGGAAGAATAAAATATGATTCTCCCCCTTTCTCCTTGAGTATCTCACGGGTTTGAGGGGTTTGAAAGGGGGGGTGAAGGTGTCTTTGAAAAGGGGAAATGAAGCCTTGAACTTTTCTTGAGGTGAAGAGAAAATGTTTTTGGCTTGAATGTGCAAAGTGAGAAGTGTCTTCTTTCGCTTCTTGCTTATGGCCGACATTTTAAGGAAGAATGGTGAGGAATCTTCATCATGACTTTGGTTGGGAATAGAAGGAAATATGAGGGTTGTAAGGGTTGCATGAAGGGAGATTGGTTGGAGGGTGGAGTGCGTAAGAAAATATTCTCTCCTTCCTTTGCATGGTGGCCACCAAAACATGATGGTGGAGGGATAATGATGTTTCTTGAAAATGGTAAGGGGAAAAGGACAAGGTGGAATAATACATGTTTGGTCAATGGCGGAAGATTGGTTAATGTAAGAAGGTTTCTTCCTTTTGTTGTCTTAAGTGGGCGACCAAATGGGGGGTTAAAGGAGTGAAATGATGATGTTTTGAGAATATAAGGAAGATGACAAAAATGAAGGCTTGTTGGAAGAAAATGGGCAGAAGTTGTACACTTGTTAATTTTTCCTAAATTGTTGAGGTGGCATTTGCATTTTTTTCATATGTCATTTTTCTGTCATTATTTGTGCATATACACCTTACGACTATTTTAATATTGTAAGTTGTCTATTTGTATTTTACTAAATTCCTTCACTAACACACTAGCACACCATAACCCTATTATTGTTTCGTATATGCAGGTACAAATAGAGTCGGGAGTCTTACTGGAAATAAACTCTCTATCTCTTGGTATAAAGGTATTGTTTGCCTGCCTCTCACCCTCCCCAGACCCTAATGATAGCTTCTGTTGTCACTGGGATATATTGGGCATATGTTGTTGTAGTTGTTGTAAGATAAATAATGATGGTGTGATAAGAAAAATAAAATAATTCCCCACTTCCTACTTGGGGGTGGCTGGTTAGGGGGTGTATGGTTGGGTAGAATAGGACAAAAATTTGTCCACCTCATTTCCATGTCTAATCTTTCTTTTTCCCTTTTATTTAAATTTACGAAATAGTTGCGTCCTAAATTTTATTTTATTTAATTATTCCATGTAAATCATTGTGTTACCTAGGGCATACCTATTTATTTTAATGTGTACTACATTTCATTCATATAACACCTAACACGATACAATGATTTAATAAGTTACGTACGTTACGGAAGTCAGGGTGTAACAATTTCAACATCCATTTCTGCTCGCCATTCTTCCCTTTTACTGCCTCTTGAACCGTCCGAGGAATAGATTTTGAGTATAATGAAGTCAGTAATGCCCTCCCACTGCTTCCTTGGATGACAGAATATCTTGTTGATCGGGATACCCATTGGGGCGAATATCGCTCTGGTAGATTCCCCTATTACTCCTTGAAGGAAAAACTCGTACATGTATCTCAGCGGAATTCTGTTTAGTAGTCGATTCATCAGAGGATGGACCACTTACCTCTTTTGGGACATCCACCGAAGCAGCCATATCAGGAGTGGAGATTGAATCTTCAGCCCTGCCCTAGTCGAGAGAAGTCAGCTCGGTGGCACTATCTGCTCGCTTGTGTTGGACAACTTTCGGGTAGTTAAAACTATGTAATCACTCAAAGGGCTCACGGATATGCTTCCCCTGAGGCCTGATTTGATGATCAAAGTAATATTCAGACTCAAGAAAGACATAATCTATGGTAATATGGAGTCGGCGGGCTTATAGCACCGGTATTCCTTTTAGTTTCTGGCATAACCGAGAATACTCACTTTTCAGCACATGGCTCAAGTTTTGATCATCCAGTTTTTTGTATGGGGACATAGACAGCACCAAAACTGTGAGGAGGCATCAAAATAGGCAGAATAGTGTCATGAGTGACTAGCATCTGGAGAGAGGTCTTATGATTTAGGGCTTTCATGGGCAGTCAATTTAAGAGGTGTAAAATTGTTCCGATTGCTTATGCCCAAAAGTGATTAGGTACACATGACTCAAGTAGCATAGCATAAGTCATTTCAAGAATGATCCGGTTTTTTCTTTCTGCAACCCTATTTTGTTGTGGGGGTATGCGTACATGACATTTGGTGAATAAGTCCATGAGTTTGGTAAAAAGGTTTGAGCGGATGATATTCTGTCCCATTATTTGACCAAAGAGTTTGAATGGTCATGTTATATTGGGTTTGTACTAGATAGAAAAAATGAATAAATTTCTTGGAGACGTCTGACTTATGTTTTAAGAAATATACCTATGTCATTCTAGAAAAGTCGTCAATGAACAAAACAAAGTACTGAAACTGATTCTGATTGGACACATTTTCTGGACCCCATACATCAGAGTGTACTAATGGAAACATTTTTGTGACTTTCTGCACGAATATATGTCTCACACTATATGAAAATTTTTTCCGGGTAAATAAACATAGAAATTGAAACTTTAAATAATTGAAAGAGGGATGACCTAGACGGCTGTGCCACAGCCACAACTGTCAGTTGACTATCCCGTGAGTGAGCATAGACCGACCCTGTTAAAAAACTTCATCAACGTAGTATAGGCCTCTGCATTTAGTGCCACGTCCAATAATCTCCTTCATATGTATGTCCTCCAAAAGGCAAAAATGGGGTATATAAGTGTAACACAATTAAGCTCTTTAGTACTATGGCTATATGATAACAGTTTGGAAGATAAAGTAGGAACATATAAACAATCGGCCAGGCTCATGTTTGTCGAGACTTGGATGGAGCCCCCACCACGGACGGGAACAAGTTCGCCACTGCTATTTCAATATGTGTTTTCAATGGTTTGGAAAAATATGTAAAATCATTGAGGTCATTTGTCATAGTGTCAGTGGCGCCATAATCGAAGATCCAGGTAGTGGAGTTTTGGGTTGAACTGTCGGAATTAGAAGAGTTATTTAGGACTAGGGTATTTAGGGGATTGGATGTTTGGGTTAAATTGATGGAATTGGAAGAGTTGGAGGGGTATTTTTTTTACTGTTTATAAGTTGGAGGACCTGATTTTTTAGGTTCAAGAACAGGGGGTTTAGGGGTTATTTTGAACCGTTGATGATATGAATACCAAGGGTTGGGTGTTTTCCCAACCCTACCTTATTCTTCGGCTGCCTCTTTTTCTTTCTCCAGGCTTCTGGAGCTTTCCTCTTCCTTATCCTTCTACCTTCTTCTGGATGCTTCCCTCCGTCCTTTTTTCTCTGGCTGCCTGAAGAGCATTCCTGATTCATCTTCCTCCTCATGGTCGCCGTTTGTATTCTTCGGGGTACCCACGGTTGCTTCTACTCGTCCATGTTGATTTTTGGCTTAGATTTTGTACCACATTGGTAGTTTAGAAATGAATAGGAGATTTGAGGATTATAAATAAACTCCTCCTCTTCTCATGTAAATCATCCCAAAACTTGTATCTTCTTCTACATATAAATAGAAGCAAGCAATTCAGCAAGTGTTCGGAGATCAAGCTATCTTGGCTGAGCTCTAGTGGCAAAGCTTTCGAGTGTGTTTCTCTCTTTATCTCTTTTATTGTTCTGTTCTCTTTATTGTTGTTTTACTGCTTTCTTTCCTATTGTAGTATAGTATTCAATATTATTTGTCGGGTAGTTTTGTTAGTGTTCTGTCCAGTTCATTAATTCTGAACTGGTGCATTTCACTAGTTGTGTTGTCGTAGTGAGAAAAAATACCCGATTTTCCCAACAAGTGGTATCAGAGCCGAAGGTTCGCCCTTGGGCTGTTTGAAATTTGTTGTAATATTGAATACTATATATTGAGTCTGTAATGGCAACTAAAGATCAAGAAGCGAAGGGTGTGATCTCAAATATTCCATCGGGGGGTATCGGGCTCCTCGTCATGATGGTCGAGGTTCCCGGTGTCCGGTTTGAAATTGGCGGTGGAAATATTTGATGGTACTGGCCATTTTGGTATGTGGCAAGGAGAGGTCTTGGACTCTCTTTTCCAACAGGGTCTTGATATTGCCATTGAAGGAAAGAAACCAGAAGAGATAGATGATAAAGACTGGAGTATCATTAATCGGTTGGCGTGCGGAACTATTAGATCTTGCCTATCCAGAGAGCAGAAGTATGCCTTTAAGAGTGAAACTTCTGCACACAAACTGTGGAAGGCATTGGAGGACAAGTTTCTGAAAAAGAGTGGTCAGAACAAGCTCCTCATGAAGAAAAGACTGTTCCGATTTGATTATCGACCAGGTACTACTATGAATGAACACATCACTATGTTTAATCAATTAGTAGCAGACCTGCTGAATTTAGATGTGAAATTTGAGGATGAGGATCTGGCTTTGATGTTGTTATCATCTCTTCCTGATGAATTTGAACATTTGGAAACTACATTACTTCATGGGAAAGAGAATGTGTCGTTAGATGCTGTTTGTTCGGCTTTGTATAGTCATGAATTGAGAAAGCAGGATAAGATAAAAAAACAAATCAACATCAGAAGAAGCATTGGTGGCAAGAGGTCGCCAGCAAAGCCAGACAAAAGGAAGAAGAGAAAGGTCTAAGTCGAAAGGCCGAGCCGTTGCCAAAGGCGAGTGTGCTTTCTGTCGTGAGAAAGAGCACTGGAAGAAAGACTCTCCAAAGCTGAAAAAGAAAGGGAAGACTCCGCAAGATGCAAATGTTGCAGAATGCAAACGTGATGCGGAATCAGATATCTCTTTGACTGTCTCGCCTTCAGCATCATTACATCCAGATGAGTGGATATTGGATTCAGGTTGTACCTATCATATGTGTCCTATTCGGAAATTTTTCTTTGAATTCCAGGAACTTGTTGGTGGGGTTGTTTACATGGGTAATGATAATCCATGTAAAACAACTGGGATAGGATCAATCAAGCTGCGAAATCATGATGGATCCACTAGAATTTTACGGGATGTGCAGTACGTGCCAAAGTTGAAGAAGAATCTCATCTCATTGGGGGCCTTAGAATCTAAAGGTTTAGTCGTAACGATGCGAGATGGAGTTCTTAAAGCAACTTCAGGAGCACTGGTGATGTTGAAAGGAGTGAGGAAGAACAATCTGTACTACTATCAAGGTAATACAGTGGTGGGGGCAGTAGCGGCAGCAACTTCAAGCACAAAGAAGGATGCTGAGGCAACGAAGCTGTGGCATATGAGGTTGGGACATGCTGGAGAAAAGTCCTTGCAAATTCTTGCCAAGCAAGGACTCTTGAAAGGTACTAAGGCTTGCAAACTTGAATTTTGTGAGCATTGTGTTCTTGGAAAACAACGAAGAGTGAAATTTGGCACTGCGATTCATAATACCAAGGGTATTCTGGATTATGTGCATTCGGATGTGTGGGGACCTGCCAAGACTCCATCTATTAGAGGTAGGCATTATTTTGTCACCTTTGTTGATGATTTTTCAAGAAGAGTTTGGGTGTATACAATGAAGAATAAAGATGATGTGCTTGACATTTTCCTTAAGTGGAAAGCACAAGTTGAAAACCAAACAGGAAGGAAGATTAAGGTTCTCCGAACAGATAATGGAGGAGAATACAAGAATGATCCATTCCTGAAGGTATGCCAAGACTGTGGCATAGTTCGACACTTCACTGTTAGAAAGACAGCACAACAGAATGGCGTGTCAGAGCGTATGAACAAGACACTTGTGGAGAAAGTTCGTTGTATGCTGTCTAATGCTGGGTTAGACAGAAAATTTTGGGCTGAGGCTGTGACATACACTCAACATATCGTCAATCGGTTGCCATCATCTGCTATAGATGGCAAAACTCCGTTGGAGGCATGGTCTGGAAAACCTGCAACTGATTATGATTCTTTGCATGTTTTTGGTTCTATTGCATACTATCATGTGATTGAATCAAAGTTGGATCCACGGGCAAAGAAAGCTCTTTTCATGGGCTTCAATCCTGGAGTGAAGGGATACCGTTTATGGTGTCTGGAGGCAAAGAAGACAATTATCAGCAGAGAAGTTACCTTTAATGAATCTCCCATGATGAACAAGGTAAATCAAGAAGGAACTGATAGTACTCTGAAACAGGTGGAGTGCACTCCGAAGCAGGTGGAGTTTGAACAAAGAGTGGTGACCCCAGCACGAAGCACCACAAGTGACTCTCCTATGGCAGAAGAAGAGTCATATGAGGAAGAGGATTCTACCCAAGAACCTCAACAGCAATCGGCACCAATTGCAGTTAAAAGACAAAGACGAGAAGTTCAAAAGCCTGCTCGTTTCGCTGATATGGTAGCCTATGCACTTCCAGTTGTTGATGACATTCCATCCACCTACACAGAAGCTATTCTAAGTCCAGAAAGGGGAAGCTGGGCAGGTGCAATGGAAGAAGAGATGCAATCTCTTAAGAAGAACAATACGTGGAAGCTACTACCAAAAGATAAGAAGGCAATTGGGTGCAAATGGGTATTTGCAAAGAAAGAAGGATTTTCTCATAAAGAAGATATTCGCTACAAGGCAAGGTTGGTTGCTAAAGGCTTTGCTCAGAGGGAGGGAATTGATTACAATGAAGTATTTTCTCCAGTTGTTAAACATTCCTCCATTAGGATTTTGTTGGCCTTGGTAGCACAGTTGAATTTGGAGCTGGCTCAACTTGATGTGAAAACTGCGTTCCTACACGGTGATTTGGAGGAGGAAATCTACATGACTCAGCCAGAAGGATACAAGGTTGCTGGTAAAGAAAATTGGGTTTGTAAACTTAGCAAATCGTTGTACGGACTAAAACAATCTCCGAGACAGTGGTACAAACGATTTGACAAGTTTATGAAGGGTCAGTCGTACAAGAGGAGCAAATACGACCATTGTGTGTATTTGCGCAGACTTCAAGATGGTTCCTACATCTACTTACTCTTATATGTTGATGACATGCTGATAGCAGCAAAGAGCCAAGCAGATATTGACAAGTTGAAGGCTCAATTGAGTAAAGAGTTTGAGATGAAGGATTTGGGGGAAGCCAAGAAGATTCTTGGCATGGAGATAAGCAGAGACAGAGAGAGAGGTAAACTTTGGCTGTCACAGAAGCAGTATTTGCAGAAGGTACTACAACGGTTTGGTATGCACGAAGATACAAAACTTGTAAGTATCCCACTTGCTCCTCATTTGAAACTGAGTAGCCGTTTGTCTCCAACTACTGATGAAGAACGAGAATACATGGCGAAAGTCCCATATGCGAATGCAGTTGGAAGTTTGATGTATGCAATGGTGTGTACGAGACCTGATATTTCACAGTCTGTTAGTGTTGTTAGTAGATACATGCATGATCCAGGCAAGGGTCATTGGCAAGCTGTGAAATGGATTCTACGGTACCTCCAAAATACCGTAGATGTTGGATTGGAATTTGAGCAAGATAAATCACTTGGTCAAGGCGTAATTGGATATTGTGATTCTGATTATGCAGGAGATTTGGATAAGCGACGATCTACAACTGGCTATTTGTTCACTTTAGCAAAAGCGCCAGTTAGTTGGAAGTCTACCTTACAGTCAACGGTGGCTTTGTCCACACCAGAGGCAGAGTATATGGCGATTACAGAGGCTGTGAAGGAAGCAATTTGGCTTTATGGGTTGCTTAAAGACTTGGGAGTTGGTCAGAAACAACTTAAAGTATATTCTGACAGACAGAGTGCTATTCATTTGGCAAAGAATCAAGTCTTTCATGCACGGACGAAGCATATTGATGTTCGCTATCATTTTGTGCGGGAAATTCTCGAAGAAGAGGAGATACTTCTCCAGAAGATTCATACTATGGAGAATCCTGCAGATATGTTGACCAAGGTTGTTACAAGGACCAAGTTTGAACACTGTTTAGACTTGGTTAATATCTTGCGCGTTTGAGTTGATACTTCACAGTGCAACATTTGGAAGTACCACGAAGACTATTTTTTTTGTTGATCAGCTTTGTATTTGGTAGGATTTAAAATTAAGCCAATGTGGAGATTTGTTGATTTTTGGCTTAGATTTTGTACCACATTGGTAGTTTAGAAATGAATAGGAGATTTGAGGATTATAAATAAACTCCTCCTCTTCTCATGTAAATCATCCCAAAACTTGTATCTTCTTCTACATATAAATAGAAGCAAGCAATTCAGCAAGTGTTCGGAGATCAAGCTATCTTGGCTGAGCTCTAGTGGCAAAGCTTTCGGGTGTGTTTCTCTCTTTATCTCTTTTATTATTCTGTTCTCTTTATTGTTGTTTTACTGCTTTCTTTCATATTGTAGTATAGTATTCAATATTATTTGTCGGGTAGTTTTGTTAGTGTTCTGTCCAGTTCATTAATTCTGAACTGGTGCATTTCACTAGTTGTGTTGTCGTAGTGGGAAAAAATACCCGATTTTCCCAACAGTCCAATGGGTGTCTCCGCTGGGTACAACTGGATGTTCCACCAGTAAGGGTATCCTACCAGAAGAAAGCATGATTTTTGTGTGTTTTATCCTTCTACAGTGAGAACATCATAGATTGACTTTATCCTCTCTGTCTTCGAGGCTGGATGAGGTAGTTTTTGCGTGTCGCGATGAAATATTATCTGAGCATCGTGACGTCCTGATATCCTCTAGGTCCTTCATCGGGTTAGGGTCTTTGACGTCTATAGTCATCCAAATGGACTGGAGTTTATTCCAGACCTCCTCCAGTGTATCTATGCCTGCCGTAGGGTGTTAGCCCTTTTGTGTAGGTCAAACACTTGGAGAGACTCTGTATCAGACCTATATGTGACCATCAATCCGTCCCAAAGTGCTTTCGTTGTTGGATATTGAGACACATTGGTCACGAGGTGTGATTCAATATTTTGAGTCAACCATGTGAAAACACACTCGTCATCTTGTGTCCATCTTGTAAAGCATGGATTAGTTGGCTGTGGTGGTGGAGGTACACCGCAAGGTGAGCGCGAAATCGCAGGCAGCAATCTCTAATCATACAGATAAAGGCTTGTACACAGATTTAGGACACAATCGAATAGTTCTGATTTTGAAATCAGTAAAATATAACCTGCATGTAGCTTCAGAGTAGCTAAATGAGCTCGAATTTAGTAAACACCTCCTTCTCAACTTTCCGAGACTTCAGCAGCTGGAAAGAACCACATGAAGAACATCAATTGACCAGCTCCTCTTCTTTATTTCAGAATTCTGCAATAACAAGAACAAATACTAGCATGCAACCCAAGATCTTGAGACACAATTCAATCTCGAATAAAAGATTGAAATCAGCATAACAGTTTTTCTGAAAGAACAATTTCTGAGAATTTCTTAGAATAGAACAATTTCTTAGATTTTCAATCAACATTGATTTTACATTTGAGCTCAATGGCTCTGATACCATGTGGGAGCAATAATCAAACTGGAACAGTTGGAGCTCAGAATCAACAAAGTAATCTCAAGAAAATGGAAGAAGTGTTCACTTTAATTCACACTCAAAGTAATTAGTCTCTTACAGAGATTTCACACAACAAATTGCTCAACAACAACACTTTAATCTCGCACAAGAGCAACACATTTTAATCAAGGAGATGAACAATTTTATTCACAAAATAATGAACACTTTATGCATCTTATCAGCTCAAATCAACGCTCAATGAACACACGTTTGCTGCACAAATTAACACTTGATGAATCACTTTACACACGCAAAGAATAGCTGAAGAAGAACTCAAGGCTCTTCGATAAACTTAACCATCTACATGCATCAACTTATATACATGCACCAACAAGGAAGAAGGCCTTCCTTCATACAAAAGTGTCCAACGGACCCCTGCACCATAATCATTCAAACGACTCTATTTGCATAGATGAGGTAGGCGGAAGTAGGGAGAAAAGATGGAGAAGACATCTTGTAATCTTGTTGTGAGAGGAGAAGCAGCCTGCAGGAAGGCGTGTTCCAAGGATAAAATAAAGGAGTGGGACCTTATAAAATTATCATCCGGTTTGCATATAAACCCGGTTTTGGTTTGCATATAAACTCGGTTTGCCCCCAAGACATGTTTTGATCATTTTGGTCCCTTAACTTGTCCTTAATATGATTATTTCTCTATACTGCCCCTCAAACTAAGTGCGTAGTAAGTAGCACTAAGTTTGTAGTATAAATCTGGAGCTTGTGGGAGCCTTCAGCACGATGATGGAGAGAAGCATTCTTTAATCTTGATTAACCCTCCATGCCCCATAATACCATTTTCCATAATGAACCATGAGCACTACAGAGTCAATCCTTGTTTGAATACACCCCTTGAAAATCTCACTATTGTTCTTTTCCTTGAAGGGCAAACTTGTGGACATTCAGAGGATATCAGAAAGAGCATTAAGAAGAGAGAAAAACAGGGCAGTACATCCGGCGGCTACTCCAGTATGGCACGAGCACTTCAGCAGTAATTAAGGAGGAGTAAAGGCCTGCTATGAGGACCAAAAGCAGCTGTTATTTTTCAGAGCATTAATGATGTTTTTATTTATAATGTTCTTTGTATTTGTTCCCGTAGCATTATAGGAAGAAGAGAAAAGACTGTTTGTATACCCAAGATACTTGTATATAAGGAGTGTACCTACATCAATAAGACTTGTAGTTCTTCCCTACCAGAAACTGGAAGACCACATGGTATCAGAGCACTCCTAATTTGTTAAAGAAAAAACCCATGCAGCTGTATCAGTAACTATGGCTACTAATCCACCAGAAACGGGTCAAACCATTCCTCAACCAGCAGCATCTAATGCACCAAGTACACCTGAAGTAAGCCTCTCACCATCTTTGGAAGGAGCTCCTATCTCTATTACCAATCACAAGCTAAATGAGTACAACTATCTCCAGTGGTCTCGTGCTGTAGAGATATTTATCACTGGAAGAGGAAAAGAAGACTATCTTTATGAGGACATGACAGTTCCTACTTCTACAGATGCAAGGTTCAAGCAGTGGAAAGCTGAAAATTCGCTCGTGATGTCGTGGTTGCTTGGTTCTATGACGCCTGAGATCAGTGAAAACTTTCTTCTGTGCCAAACGGCAGCTGAAATCTGGAATGGAACAAAGGAAATGTACTCGAAAAAAGACAACACGTCTGAACTGTACGAGCTCGAGGCTCAGTTACAAGACATTAAGCAGGGAGAGATGTCTGTCAGCAAGTACTTTATGGCGTTAACTAAAATATGGCAGCAGGTGGATTCGTTTGAAGTTCACACCTGGCATTGTGCCACGGACGAGAGAAAATACAAAGGTATTGTGGAAACCAAAAGACTGTTCAAGTTCTTAACTGGACTCAACAAAGATCTGGACTCTGTTCGAAGCAGGATCCTAGCCACCAAGCCTTTACCAAATCTGAAGACAGCTTTCTCTGAGATACGGCATGAGGAGAGCAGGATGAGGCTCATGATGGGAACTACGCAGCTTGTTGAAGGAGCAGCACTAGCCTCAAAAGGAGCTGATAAGAGTGACGCTACGGGAATGGTAAATGCGTCGGGTATGGCGGTTAAGAAAGGGAAGTTTGATCCGTCCAAAATCTGTAAATTCTGCAAGAAGGAGGGACATATAGTAGAAGAGTGCTGGAAGCTTCAGAGGAAACTCCGGGAAGAAGGACAGTCTCAAGGGAAATACTCAGGGAATTTTCAAGCTAGACATTCCCCTACTCCCTCACGCGGGAATAGAGGATTTGCTGCAAATGTATCCACTAAGGAGGGAATTCCAGGCTCCAGCTCAGTGGGGGCAGTATCACTACCAACAGTTCAGCAACTTGATGCACTTATGAAACTGCTGAATATGCATTCCCAAGAAAAGGCGAGTACAACATCACAACCATCACATGCCACCGTGGCTGACTCAGGTATCAGTACTCAACCTAGTGTCTGGATTGTTGATAGTGGTGCATCAGATCACATGACTTGTAATCAACAACTGTTTCATGAATTCGTACCACTAAACGGGCAAAGGAAAGTAAAAATAGCGAATGGGATATACCTGCCTATCCTAGGAAAGGGTAAAGTCAAGATTTGCAAGGACATAATTCTGCAGGAAGTTTTATATGTGCCTGAATTAGATTTTAACCTTCTGGCTGTGACAAAAATGGCTTATGACAATGGCTGCTATGCTGTTTTTTCACCTACTCATTGCTGGTTTCAGGACAAGGTGAGTGGCAAAGTGACTGGCAATGCTAGAAAGGTTGAAGGACTTTATTTATTTCAAGCTTCAGAAGAAAAGAACGGTGGGGAGGTAGCTAATATGAAAGGACCAAGTTATGTTTGTAACTATGCTAAGTCTGATGTTGAAGTTGTTTTGTTGTGGCACAAAAGGCTAGGACACCCTAATTTTATGTACCTTAAAAATCTGATGCCTAGCTTGTTCAAGAAAGTTAATGTGAAAGAGATGTTTTGTGAAGTTTGTGTTCATGCCAAGCAATCTAAAAGTACTTACGTGCCAAAACAATATACTAAATCAACACCATTTAACTTAATCCACTCTGACCTTTGGGGCCCTTCTAGAGTGGCAAATGTAAATGGCACGAAGTGGTTCATTACCTTTGTAGATGATCATACCAGGGTAACCTGGGTATATCTACTTAGGTCAAAGTCGGAGACATTTGAAGCTATTAAAAACTTTCTACAACTAGTAAAAAATCAGTTTGAGAAGACGGTTAAAACACTCAGGACGGATAATGGCTTGGAGTACCTGGATGGAAAAGTTAGAACCTATCTAGCAGACAATGGTGTTTATCATCAAACGTCTTGTGCATACACCCCACAACAGAATGGGGTGGCAGAAAGGAAGAATAGGCACCTGATAGAGGTTGCTAGATCCTTGATGTTTGAGATGAATGTACCTAAGCATCTTTGGGGGGAAGCAGTAATGACTGCAGCTTACTTGATTAATAGACTACCGTCAAAGACCCTGGGTTACAGAAATCCCAAGCAGGTTCTTCTTGAGCAATTCCCAAATACTAAGATGCTATCTTCTTTGGATCCTAGAATATTTGGATGTTGTGCTTATGTTTATATCCCTGCGATGGTTCGAAGTAAGCTGGATCACAAAACCATAAAGTGCGTATTTGTTGGTTACTCATCAACACAAAAGGGGTACAAGTGTTATAGTCCTGTCAACAAAAGAATGTATGTAACTATGGATGTGATCTTTGATGAAAACACACCGTACTATCAGTCGAATAACAAACAAAAGGAGGAACACAATCAAGTTTGGAATATTATTGATTCAAGTTGTCCGCAGATCTCTCTACAACTTCAGGAATCGGAGCAACCATCTGGTCCAGAACAAGACACGAGAGAAGAACATTCAAATAGTAGCGGTAGTCCCAAAAGGCAACTGGCATCAGAAGAGCCTCATGAAGAACAAGTTGACACAGAAGTGCTGGACACAGGGAGTATTGAGATGCAACCAATACAGCAGGGAGAACATTTGGAAGAACAGACTACCATTGAGACAATAGAGAACGTATCCGAAGTCGATGACCGTCCAATAGCACTCAGGAAGGGAGTGAGAGAAAGTAGGTCTAAACCTTGGCCTATATACAATTACATATCATACGAAAAGCTCTCTCCAACATTCAAAGCATTCACTACATGCTTGGATCAGCAACTTGTTCCAAAAACTATACAAGAAGCCTTAAGCAAACCTCAGTGGAGAAACGCAGTTAACGAAGAAATGGGGGCTCTTCTGAAGAACAACACTTGGGAATTAACTGAAAAACGACCTGGTGATAAAATAGTAGGGTGTAAATGGGTGTTTACACTCAAGTACAATGCTGATGGGACCATTAATAGACACAAAGCTAGATTGGTTGCCAAGGGGTTCACTCAAACTCAAGGCATAGACTACTTGGAGACATTCGCTCCGGTGGCCAAACTTAACACAGTAAGGGTTATCTTCTCCATTGCTGTAAACTTGAATTGGAAACTGCATCAGCTTGACATAAAGAACGCATTCCTGAACGGTGACCTTCAAGAGCATGTCTTGATGGAGATGCCTCCAGGATTTGAAGACAGGACCAAGCCGAATACGATATGCAGACTTAAAAAGTCTCTCTACGGACTAAAGCAGTCTCCTAGGGAGTGGTTCAAAAAGTTTACTCAAGCTGTCAAGGAGTTAGGCTTCAAACAAGCAAACAGTGACCATACACTTTTTGTAAGAATTACGGATGAAGGAATGAGGATCATTCTTATTGTCTATGTAGACGACATTATTTTGACGGGAGAAGATGAACTCGGGATTGAACAGATTAAAGAGCAACTGGCCAAAAGATTTGAGACCAAGGATCTTGGACAACTGCGATATTTCCTTGGTATGGAGGTGTCAAGGAGACCAGGTGAAATGTGCATCACACAGCGGAAATACATCCTTGATCTTCTGAAGGAAACAGGAATGGAGGACAGTAAGCCTGCAACCACTCCAATGAAACAAGGATTAAACCTGAAGATTCCAGAAGATGCACGACCTATTGAGAAAGGAAGCTACCAGAGATTGATAGGTAAGCTAATATACCTATCCCATACCAGGCCGGACATCTGCTATGCAGTCAGTTTCCTCAGCCAATTCATGCATTGTCCTATGGATTATCATCATAAGGCTGCAATGAGAGTACTGAGATATTTAAAGGGCACTCCAGGACAAGGACTAAGCTTCAAAAGGACCAACTCAAGGACTATTGATATATACACTGATGCGGACTAGGGATCTAAGCCAGATTTCAAGTCAACCAGCGGATATTGTACATTCCTATAGGGAAATTTGGTGACTTGGCGTTGTAAAAAACAACATGTTGTTTCTAGAAGTAGTGCATAGGCAGAGTTGAGATCTCTAGCCAAGGGAATCTGTGAGGGAACTTGGCTACTGAGGGTAATGGAAGACTTAAGATTGAGACCAGAAATGCCGATGCAAGTATTTTGTGATAATATTTCAGCGATCCATATGGCAGAAAACCCAGTACAACATGAAAAATCTAAACATGTGGAGATTGACAGGCATTTCATTAGAGAGAAAATTGAGGACAGGGTCATTAAGCTAAACTATATATCGACTAACAAGCAAATTGCGGACTTGCTTACAAAAGCTGTTTGTGTCAGAACGTTTCAGGAACTAATAGGCAAACTTAGTTGCACAAACTTATACACCAAGTTTGAGAGGGGGTGTGGACATTCAGAGGATATCAGAAAGAGCATTAAGAAGAGAGAAAAACAGGGCAGTACATCCGGCGGCTACTCCAGTATGGCACGAGCACTTCAGCAGTAATTAAGGAGGAGTAAAGGCCTGCTATGAGGACAGAAAGCAGCTGTTATTTTTCAGAGCATTAATGATGTTTTTATTTATGATGTTCTTTGTATTTGTTCCCGTAGCATTATAGGAAGAAGAGAAAAGACTGTTTGTATACCCAAGACACTTGTATATAAGGAGTGTACCTACATCAATAAGACTTGTAGTTCTTCCCTACCAGAAACTGGAAGACCACAAAACTCATGGCAGGCCGGTAACATACCTGTCATAATCAAAGAATGCAATAAGTTCCTTGGGCTTTATACAATTAATGGCATACCTGATGGTGCCCCCATGCTGATTCTTGACCATGCATAGACTGTTAGTATGGAGGCTTATACTGATTTTGAGATGGATCATCCTGTTCAGCAAAGGATAGTTTCACTCCTATTTTGATCCCTGCAAGAAAAAAACACTTGTACCAATTTTCTGTTGGAGCTTCATGATTGTTCTTGAATCCTGCATAAAGAGAAAATACACAGGGGTTTCTTCAATGATTTCTTGTTCTGATCCTACAGGGGTTAGTATAAATTGTTGGTTGAAAATGTACCAAGTGTAGGACTTCATGCGCTACCAACTCTTACAAAACCAATTGGTGATAGGAGATGGCCATACACTAGCCTTATAGTGCATTCGACACACACAAGCGTCCACGGCATTCGACTGTGACTTGCCCACACGGCCTACACACCACGGGACAATTGCTGCACCCAACAATCTCCCCATCAGCAATTGCTCCCGCTGGAAATCGAACCTTTTTTCTGATACCACTTGTAGGACCTCAGGCGCTACCAACTCTCCCAAAACCAATTGGTGATAGGAGATGCACATACCCCAGCCTTATAGTGCATTCAACATACACAAGTGTCCATGGCATTTGATTGTGACTTGCCCATACGGCCTACGCGCTACGGGACAATTGCTGCACCCAACACCAAGAACATTCTACAAAGACATTAGTATATAGTAATATCCTGGAAGAGTTAGAATTCTTGTTTGTAATTTCTTCAATGCTCCTTGGCTCTGAACCTTCAAGGGTTAGTATAAGCTGTTGGAGCATAATGGTTGCAGCTGAACCAGGAACAGCCTGAAAAAAACATTAGTATGAGTCTCCTCTTGGCAACACCTGTTAACATGAAGTAATTTTTCACCTACGTAATAATGTTAGAAAAAAATGATTTATCCTTGTGCTGCCTGCAAGTAATCATAATGCCTCATCCATCCTGTACTTCAATTGTTAGTAAATAGTTTTGGATCCTTTCTGTGGTCTGAACCAAGATAGTCCTTAACTGATTTTTCAAGATATCCCATTCCATTATCAGTTCTTAGGATTTTAATTGATGCATTGAATTGGTTTTGAACCATACTGATAAATCTCTTAATTATGTCACTAATTTCATACTTATGTTTCATCAGAAATATCCAAGTGACTCTGGAGTGGTCATCCACAAAGATAATGAACCACCTGCTCCCATTGATGTTGGCAACCCTTGAGGGTCTCCAAACATCTGAGTGCACAAGGCTAAATGGAGAGCTTTTCTCATAACATTTAGCAGGAAAATTAGTTCTGGTACTCTTTGCAAATTGGCATTCTTCACAAAACAAATTTCTTTGATTAATATTGGCAAACAAGACTGGCATAAGTCTTCTGAGATACAAGAAGTTAGGATGTCCAAATCTCTTATGCTATAACAAAATACTCTCAGTACTCCTACTAGCTGCCGTACATGTGCCTAAACTAGTTTGATTACTGAGAGGACTTGATTCTTCAACCTGAAGAAGGAAAAGTCTATTAAGCTTGTTAGCACTGCCATTCATCTTCTTGGAGAAGATCTCCTGAAAATAATATGTAGAAGGTGAGAACCTTACTTCATAAGTGTTATCTTCAACAATTTGTCCCACAGAAATTAAGTTAAAACTTAGTTCAGGAATAAATAATGCATTCTCCAATTTTAATGTAGTGGTTACTTGAATGTTTCCACTGCCAATGATTCTAATTCTAGTCCCATTAGCAACCTTAACTTTAGTAGGATTGGTGAATAAAACATAGTTGGTTAGCTTATGTTTATTCCAAGTCGTGTGGTGAGTAGCACCATAATCAACAATCCAAGTAGAGAGTAGTTTAGAAGTTTTACCATAACTTGTCATAGTTGCCTGTATGGCCTCTTGATTGATTTCAGGAGGCTGTTGCTTTAGTTGCAATTGCCTCATGAACTGATAGATGGCATCAAGCTGTGACTGAATTGGTACCTCAGAAGGTCCAGTCACAGCATTGCTAGAAGCAGCAGAGAGAGGACCTCTCCAATTTCCCAAGTTTGAAACCTGAGACATCTAAGGTTCAGGATTCCTCCATTGCTCATTGAATCTAGGAGGAGGCCTCCAATTCTTGGAATAGCACCTATCCTCAGCCTGCCCAACTCTCTTGCAAAACTTGCAAGTTGGCTTGGATTCAGAATACCTCCTGGTGATAGCATTAGCAGCTAACATTGTCTAATTGTGCAGGCTTGGGGTTTGAGATTGCCATATCAGCCCCTTTAGTGGAGGATGTGGAGCTCATCATAAGTTTTATCCTGCTCTCCTCTTGTTTGATTTCATAAAATACAGCATTGATAGAGGCAAGGGGGTGAGTGCTAATAATCCTTCCTCTTACAGCATCAAATTCCTTGTTCAAGTCCGCTAGGAATTTGAATATTCTCCTTGTCTCCTCAGTGATGCCTTTGTACATCTTGTTAGCCTCTTGATTAGGCCATTTGTGAGTGTCATGAACATCAATCTGTTGCCAGACTTGCTTCTGCGGTCAAAGTATACATTAACAGGGGAATCCCTTGCTTGATGTCATGCAAGTTCACAGAATTCAGAGGTATTGTCCACTTTGGAATACATCTCCCAAGCTGCTACCCATATTTCAGAGGTAGAATCATAAAGAATAAAGTTGTTGCTTACTTCAATGGTCATAGACCCAATCAACCATGACATAATCACGGTATTCTCAGTATTCCAAACTTTGAACTTAGGATCAGTCTCAACAATAATCTCAGCATTAGGCTTGAGATACTCTTCCTTTCTCTTGCTAGTAATGAACATTTTTACAGCTCTAGACCAAGCCAAATAATTACTTCCATTGAGCTTGTGATTAGTTATAGTGACAGGAGTTGCATCAATGGTGCTTGGATTGGAATTTACTCTAGATGAGCATGTAGGCAGCCACAGGTCTAGCAACTGATGGTGCTTCACTTCCAATAGATTCCATTGCTTAATAACAAGAATATATGATCAAATAATAAGAGAAGAGTGTAGATAACACGACATAGTTTCAGAATTTCAGAGGAAACATAAGATAGCTCAAGAAGGAGATGATGAACAGTAGAAATTCCAATTTTTGATCTTAAACATTCAATTGAGTCGTTGGCTCTGATACCATATAGATAAATTAACTCACTTATCACACAAAAACAGCTTACAAATGGAAACAACACTTTTTGTATTCAAATGATGAGAAGGGGGGAATGTATACAAGGTTTGGAACGGCTAGACTGTCACTTGACAGTGACAGCTTCTAACGGCTAGTTAGCCAGGCAAAATGAGCGTGCTAAGCTTTTAATTAACCATCAAACTGATGATCATCCTCTAGTACAATGACTAAGCTATACAACTACATAATTACAACATAAATTGATGCAAAGAGTAGGGAGAAATCAAGCTCCGAGAAGGTATTCGACGTAATTAGCAAACTGTTTGATAAAGTGCCTCAAAGAACTTCTGGCTTGGACAATTTCTACATTATGCTTCTGGGATGTCCTCAATGCATTTGCTTGTATTCCAACAACATGATTAGCGCCCTTGTGACTTCAAGTAGATGTATGTCCTTCCTTTCTGTTGCTCCATTTTGCTATGGAGTGTAGGTGCAGGAGGTTTGATGCAGGATTCCTTTAGTGCCCAAGTATTCATTAACTCATTTATCCATATACTCCATTCCATTATTAGTCCTTAAGACCTTAACTAAGGAGTTAAATTGATTTTGAACCATACATATAAATTTCTTAATTATCACCCACTTCATATTTATGTTTCATTAAGAACACCCAGTTTACTCTGGAGTGTTCATCAACAAATGTGATGAGCCACCCGCTACCACTAATATTGGCTACCCTTGAGGGTCCCCAAACATCTAAGTGAACAAGACTGAAATGAGAGATCCTTTAATAACATTTTGCAGAAAAAGTACTTTTGTCAAACTTAAAATCTTCATGAAACAAGTTACTTTGATTAATATTGACAAACAAGGTTGGCAAAAGTCTCTTAAGATACAAGAAGTTAGGATGTCCTAATCTCTTATGCCATAGCAAAATACTCTCAGTATTTCTAGTAGCTGTCATACATCAACCTAGACTAGTTTGATTCTGAGAGGACTTGATTCTTCATCCTGAAGAAGGAAAAGTCCATTGACCTTGTTAGCACTGTCAATCACCTTCTTGGATAATATCTCCTGAAAATAACAGGTAGAAGGTGAGAACCTAACTTCACAGACATCATCTTCAGCAATTTGACCTGCAGAGATTAAGTTGAAACTTAGTTCAGGGATAAACAATACATTCTTCAATCTTAAGTTTTCTGTCAATTGTATATTTCCACTACCAAGGATACTAATTCCAGTTCCATTTGCAACTTTTTCTTTAGCAGGAGTGACAAAAGACACAAAGTTAGTTAGTTTATCCTTATTCCAGGTCATGTGGTGTGTAGCACCCGAATCAACAATCTATGTAGTGAAGAGGTTAGAAGCTGTACCATAGCTAGCCATGATAGCCTGAATGGCTTCTTGATTGATTTCCAAGGGCTGTTGCTTTGGTTGAAGTTGCTTCATAAATTGAAAAAAGGCATCTAGTTGAGATTGGGTGGGAACCTCTGATGGTCCAGTAGCACAGTTGTTGGAGACTGCTGCACTAGGTCTTCTCTAGTTTCTCTGGTTTGTAGCTTGTGATCTCCATGGTTCATGGTTTCTCCATTGCTTATTGAATTCAGAAGGAGGTTTTCTATACTTGGCATAGCACTTATCCTCAGTGTGGCCTATCCTTTTGCAGAACTTACACGCGGGCTTTTGTTCCCTCCAGTGATCATATTGGTTTGGAGAGGTATATCTCCTGATAACAGCATTGGTAGTGATCTTATCACCTGAGGTAGTATATGGTGTAGTAAGCCCCTTCAGTAGAGGAAGTGGAACTCATCATGAGTTTTATTCTACTTTCCTCTTGTCTAATTTCGGAGAACACAACATTGATTGAAGGAAGTGGCTTTGTACCTGGGATCCTTCCCCTAACAGCATCAAATTCTTTATTTAAACCAGCCAGGAATATGAAGATTCTCCTGGTTTTAGTGATGTTATACATTTTGTCTGCTTCATGGGTTGGCCACTTATGTGTGTCAAACACATCAATTTGTTGCCATATTCTTTTTAGTTGTCCAAAGTATATGTTAACTGGTGAGTCTCCTTGATTTCTATCATGAAACATGACATCAAGTTCATAGAACTTAGAAACATTATCTAGTTTGGAGTACATCTCCTGTGCTACTTGCCATATATCAGCAGCAGAATCATAGATGATAAAATTGTCACTTACATCAGTAGTCATAGAGCTAATTGATCATGACATAATCATGGGGTTCTCAGCATTCCAGACTTTGAACTGTTCAGTGTTCTTATCAAGATCTACACTCTCAGAACGTAAGTAAGCTTCCTTACCCTTTCTAGTTATGAACATCTTGACAGTTCTTGACCAGGCCAAATAGTTATTGCCATTGAGATTATGATTGGTTATAGTTACAGGGTTTGAATCAATCGTGGAGTGAGAGGAACTAACCATAGTTGAGGTGGTAGGAGCTGCAGGACTAGGAACATATTGTGCTGCACTGCTGGCTGATTCCATTATCAGATTCCAAATAAGACAGAGGAGCTGAGGAAGAAGATGAACCGTAAGATATTTGAAATTATAGTGATTGTTTCTCAGGTCAATGTCTCTGATACCACAGAGAAATATGACACAATTCACTTGGAAGAAGCCACAATTTATGAGAAATTCACTTGTATATTCAAATAGCGGGAAGAGGGTTAATATATACACAAAGAGCCAACGGCTAGTTGGTAGTTTACCCAGGACACCTAATAAGTGAGATGAAGATGTTCGACGTAATTATGAATATGTTCGATAAACTGCCTGAAAAAGTAACCACACTTTGTCGTACACCATTGTTTATTCTGGTGTTGTATATTCACTGTGATCGCCATGTGTTCCAACAAGGGTTAAGACGATGAACATAGAATTTTCAGAGTAAGGTCAAAAATATTAGTCACAATAAGATATAAATCCATAGCAATAAGCATACGATAACATAAGTAAAAATAATGGAACGATAAGTTATTACATATCGTGGGTCAATTATTGATTCTGAGGAACGTCAAATTATTTGGCTAGAATCAGTAGGCTTAAGTTAAAGTCGAGTAAGCATGACAAAATAGTGGTTGATATTAAGCAAGATTTAAACCGGGTTAGGGTTAGCGGTTGAAATAAATAAGTACGGAAATTAGCATAACGTGTAGAAGTATGAGGATGTAGAATATCATAAGCCGGTTAATATGAAGTGTACTTTAATAGGAATTTAAGGGAATATCTTATCATAAGTAAATGGATATTAAATTAGTGAAGTACCTAAATAAATAAGGGTAGGTTCATAGAATAAGATCAACAACATACGGGAATGGATTTCGAGTATCGGTTTTATAGTAGAGCAAAGTACGGTTAATGTATTAGGGGACTCACTAGAAATTTGGAGATAATATATATTAAGTTGAATGATATACGATTAAGCAATGCCAATAGAGTTTAAGTATTTAGAATTCCAATAGTGAGATAGACACAACCACAAGTTTTGAGGATGAAACTTTTTTTAAGGGGGCAAGTGATTTCTATCATGATCATCACTATGATCATAAACCTTATGATCATGGCTGTGATGGAGTGCCACAAGCATGGATCTTTTTATGTTAAAATCACAAGATTGGCACATCACCATGCATCACTATGGTAGGGAGTCATGATAGCTAAGGAATATGATGACCATGAGCATTTTTAGCATGTGTGACATAATGAACAAATTGAAATACCATGTGTACATGTTCAAGGGGGTATTTGGCCAAGAGGCCAAGTTTGATGCCATGATGGTGTAAATATTTATTTGAGTGTATATATATATAAATATATTTTTTTTATGAAAGAGATATTTTATTAAGATGAGGCCTCACTTATGGCGGAGGAAAACCTTATTACATCGAAAAACAGTATAGCGCACAAAGAAAATGAGGGTTATCAACATCCAAACCATATATGATATGCCGCATTAAAACCTTGCCAAGTAAAACCACCCTTGTGGATAAAACCTTGGCGAAGGAAAAAGCGTACATATTTATATGTTTGGAGTGTTGATAGACATTACAGTGTATGATAATTACAGTAATCCACATATGATACATAGGGAACGAATGATGTAGAAACCGCAGAAAATCCCGAGCGTGTTGGTGTAGTCCAATTCCATAGCAAAAAGCAACCGCGTCAGCGAGAGAAACAAGCCGAAGTTGTGATTCCGTCCATGCACAAAGGAAACATGAGAGTGTGTCAATCATGAATATGAGACATAAGAAAAGGCAGCAGACCAAGTGAATGTAAAGCATACCGAGTCTGCATGTTCGAAAGAATGCCAATCCATATGGAAAACCAGAGAAAGTCGAACTTGATGGCATCGGCTCATTCTGTGGGAAAAAATACCAACAGAAGCGATGAGTGCCAGGCAAAGGTTTGGTGTCGTTCATACATAATAGAAAGCAGATAATATGTTATTCATGCATAGGAGACGTAAGATACAGCAGAAGACCAAGGAAAAGCAAAATCATACCGAGTCTGCCTGTACCCACTGTGGTACAGCCAGAGTTAACAAAAGTGTGCCAATCCATATGGAAGACCAGAAGCTCAATGTGTACGCAAGCTTGATGAAGTGAGGTCCAAAGTGACTGAAGCACGTACCATGGGCGGCAGACTGCTGCTAGTGAAATAGCAAGTCCTAGGAAACATCATTGCATGCTGGGGAAGGTAGTAAGCTGCCGTGTTGGCCTCTCTATACGTATGAGTTATTTCCAAGCGATGAAGGCAAATTAATGCTTGTAAGAGCCTGAGATGATAGTTACCAAAGACAGTCTGTGGTTGCCGCAGTCGAGACAACATTTGAGCACAGTCAGATTCTATTGTGAGTGAACGATATAAGGGGAGAAAGTATAGCAAACCAAAGACCGTAGCCTGGATCTCTGCCATCAAAGGTGTACATAGAGGCAGGCGAAAAGAGAGTGCGCGCACACAGGTGCCTAAGTGATCTCACAGGATTGCTCCGCCTGAGGCATAGTGGCGGCCAACTGCTGCATCAATATTTAATTTGAGTCTACCAGAAGGCGGAGTTTGCCATCGAACGACTTGGAGACGTGGGGGTCGAATATGTGGGGTCCATGAAAGAGAAAAAGATGATCCTGCTGCAAGTTTGGATCCTTGTATTGTCTGAATCCACATGTCAATATCAAAATGTATGGAAGCTCGAAGCACAGATATAGAAAAGGATGCGGAGTCCCCATAGACTAACTGAGCGTAGCTGCGCCAGATGTTGTAAACTATAATGGCTGGTATGACAATTTTTAAAACCCCAAATAGAGACGAAGATGTGGAGCGATACCACCAAGATAATAGGTATTGGCGCAGATTTAAAGAGGTAGGGGGTATTCCATGCAACTCAGAGGCAAAAAAGGTCCATAAATGTCGAATACTACTACAATAAAGGAACACATGATCCACTGTGGCCGAGTGTTGCTTGCAAAAAGGGCATTGTGTTGGACGCGCCACAGAATAGTGTCCAATATAGTCTTCAAATGGCATAGTAGAATGAAAGAGGCGCCATAGTAATATTTTCGTGTTTGGGGAATGTTTCTTGAACCAAATAAATTTAGCAGAAAGTAGTGTTGGTTTTGAGACGCGACAAATATCATAGGCAGACTTCAGGCTAAATTCGCCAGTGGGTGTCGGTTTCCATGTAAGATGTGAACCTGTGCCTGCCGTTTGAGAGATGCAGGTAGCATGTATGCGACATATTAGTTTCCAAACCGGTGAATCCGATAGTCGCGGTCGATAATCCCCTCTCCTGCCATATTTAATATGCATATACTGACTCCATAGAGTGTCATGCTGCTATATGACCACCAAATCCGGCAGTGATATGCCTGCTGCAACATGTTAAGATCCCGAAGTCCCAAGCCTCCTTCCTCAATAGGCAAAGTAATTGTTGACCATGCAACCCAGTGATGTCGATTTCCCCAATAAAATGCGGCCATCTTTCTGTTGAGCATTTTGATGACAGACTTTAGTAAACCACCTGCTGCAAGAATGTGAAGCAGAAGCGCAGAGATCACTGAACGCAACAACACTAAATGACCCGCCGAAGAGAGAAGGCGGGAGTGCTAGCCGTGTAGTCTATCCTCAATGTGTTGTAGCAGAGAAGAACAAAATCTAGACCGATTAATTCCTTTGTGGAGATATGAACCAAGGTACCGAAAAGGTAGAGAAGTAACTCGCATGCCTAATATTTCTTGGAATGACCGACGCTGAGGTTGCGTGATGTTCGAAGGAATGAAACTACTCTTATGAAAGTTTACCTTTTGACCAGAAGCAGTTTCATACATAGTTAAGAAAGAGTGAAATCTTCGTAGATTGCGCTGTGTACCATGCAGAAAAATAAGTAGATCATCCGCGTACGCCAAGTGAGTAATTGCAAAAGGAATGCGTCCTAGGCAAAATGGTTGTATAGTGCCAGAGGCAACTAGTGATTTTAATCCTCTGCTGGAACCCTCCGATGACAAAATAAATAGTAATGGGGACAATGGATCCCCCTGCTTTACACCTCTATACGGACGGAAAGACGCTGATGGCTGACCATTTATCAAAAATGATAGTGTGGTGCCGTGTAAATGGTTGATGATAAGTCGAATGAAAAAATTGGAGAAACCAAACTG